>OX155961.1:24643191-25024768 GCA_944548615.1 Micropterix aruncella
ATTTTAAATTCTTCCATCTGTCAAGTAGCTCGTCTTGTCTTGTTATTTCCCCTGAAATAATAGGAAATTGAGTGAGTTTACGTATAAAGAAGGATTGTAGCTTAATTTTTGAGATAATTGGATGAAGGGTGAGCGTTTACTAGTTGAAAAATGGGCCCAACTTAAACCTACTCCTCTTTCCGCAAGTGAGAGGCATTCATCATTCTCGTTAACACCTAAAGCATTCCCGAATCCGATCAAGGGAATCCTTCGTCACGATGTAAGTGGCTTTTATAATTATTTACTTTATAATCATCTTATTGATCAATTCTAAAAAGAATATATACACAAAACTATCAAATATTTCAATATATATATATATATATATATATATATATATATATATATATATATATATATATATATATATATATATATATATATATATATATATATATATATATATATATATATATATATATATATATATATATATATATATATATATATATATATATATATATATATATATATATATATATGTATATATATATATATATATATATACATATTTAAGCAGCTAGGGGGTCTTCTTTTTAAATTCAAATTAATATTGCCTATTTCAAGCCTCCACAATTACTTGATACCCAACCCATACAACATTCTAGAGCAATTAATTCCCTCCCAATTAATGAGGATAAATTACTGCAATCAATTTAGTTATTCTTTTCATTTCCCGTTCCTCGTTGGCTTACTTTATTACTTAATTTGAATAGGAAATTTAATTATGTTACCAGTTAAAAATAACTGTGCTTAAAAATAGGCGTTGTTAAAAATTAAATTTCCCCACATTTTAGAATACCTAACACCAGAAAAATCCAAAGAACATTTTGCGTCTGTCCGACTGTCTATCTGTATGCCTGTCAGGCCCATCGGTATGTCAGGAACGTGTAGTCCGATTTCGAAAATTCATTTGCCAATCTGTTTTATTTATTGATAGATCTGAATCAATTTTGCGGAGCCGTCTTTAAACCAAGTCAAAGAGAAACTGTCACCGACTTTTTAGTAGTTCTATAAGATCCAGATGCGAACGGGTGGAGTGAGTGATGGGCTGATGGATAAATGGATAGACTCGTCACGACATTTTTTTTTAAAAAGTCCTCTAACAGAAAAGTAGTGAATAACTACGAAAACGATCAATTAAATCACTACGTTAGAAAATCGTTTAAGTTTACCATACGAAATTAGAAAAAAAACGACAGCTGTATCAATACACGCCTTGATCATAAGGAATGGCATATTAAAATTATTTAAGTTTTTATGTCCTACTATTATTTCCTTTCTTATACAATATTTGTACAGTTAATCGCTTGTAAGAATTTCACTATTTCAGCGAAATCTCGTATCACAATGTTAGTTTATTTATCATTACTAGATATTTATTTTGAGTCTCACAATTTTAGGCTGTAATATATGAAAAATTCAACATATTGTTTGTGAAATGCCAAAAGTTTTATTGTCTGAATTTTTAATTATTATTGTATTTGTATAAATTATATATTTTGTATTTTATATACCTATTAATTTTGCTTTATAATAAAATATTTTAGTTCTTCATTTCTTTGTTTTATCAATGCCGTGTTTCTAAAATTATAACAATATTTCTTCCATTTAGTAACGAGGTATCGGAACATTATTTTTGGTAAGAAATTCACTATTTTAAAGATATTGAATGTTTTGCTAGACAAATTAGGAAATATTTAGGAAGGTTATTAACAGTACTTCACAGTTTACTAGACCTGTATTGATATTATTTTATTTACGTATTTAGTTACTTCTAGTTGTATATTGTGTTTGCATAATGGGAAGTTTTCCTATTTAACTTACGCCTAAATGCATATTGCTTATTAGTTGAAAGAAAGTTGTGTTTAGGAAACAATTGAATGCTAGCTAAATTAGTGACTTAGAAATGATCGTGATGTTTGATGCAACCCTTTATTATGTATAAGGTTATTTATAAAGATATGCTATTTGTCGTTGGAGTAGATTGAATATCTTCGTGTATAAATAAAAATGAATTGCTGTTTGTTGATAAGCGGTTAAACGGCTGAACCGACTTGGCTTTTTTTTCAATGCCAGTAATAGTCCAAGTAAAGGTCTAATGGAATAGAAAATTATAAAAGTTGCCTTGAAAACTGGAAAATTCGGGAAAACTGAAAGTGTCTGAAAACTGAAAAAGAAATAAACATCTAGAAAAATCAACATATATTTGATTTATTGGGATCAAAGAATCTTTAATTCAGGAATAGATTGTTCCTATTCAGTCACGATATCATCGCCATTGGGGCACATAGTGATTTTGTGCCCTCGCAATAATTCTGTTTTAAAAACTCATCGAGCGCTCTCATTGAGCACATGCTTCAGACACAAATTTTATAACCAAAAGACATTGATGGGCCGTGTCGACTGGCGCGCTACTAGTCGGGGAGCTATTGATTGTTTTGGTACTGATTTTCCCAATCACCAAACGTCTATAGGATCATTCAGGGACTAATTCCGAGTAGCGGATATGCATTTTGTAGTGAGTTTTCTGGTGGGCTGAGCTGGAAAATACGCTTTATATTACGATATGGGGCACTTTCTTTGCACTAATGAAAATCGTTTTACTGTCAATTCGAATGCTATATGAATTTTAAAAAATCATCTAGCTAATCTATAGGTATGGCAAATGTGTCTGGCATCTGAAAATTCAAACAAAATTGTGACCCTTTTTTTTGCAGGCCCTAAAATTGGTCAGATGATATTTAATATTATAACGATAGCTTAGGATAGAGTCTAGTAGTGATTTTCGAACGCCAAAGCCTTGCCAGAATTATTTAAAGCGCGTCAGAGTAACGCGCATTAAACGAGTTTAACTCACATTAAACGAATTACGCGCATAAAACAGTTCACACTGCTTTTAACATCAGTAGAGTCTGGTGAGGCTATAGTTATTATTAGCATCAGTCAGATGTTTTATTTTTCGTGGAAATGTAGGATCAAGTGCATAAAAAAATCAAGACTGAAAATGAGAGCAATTAGTTTGTATTTTTGTTAAAATTTTAGTTCCCACCAGACGCATTAAACGATTTCTTAAATTAGCCAGACTTCTTTTAAATAATAATTTGTGATAAGATCTTGTATTATCAGTTTTAACGTGTACTTAAAAGTAAGGACGACGTATCCTTAAAACAATTCGATTTTTTTCAGTTTTGAAGTTCTAGCGCCACACTAGTTTCTTTAAACTGGAAATAAGCCAGATTGCTTTTTTCCTGCATTAGGTGATAGAATCTAGTGAATATAAAATATTTATAACTGAGAAAATAAGTACGATTCAATTGCACCTAAATGACATAATCCTTGCTAGACTCGGAGTTTCTTGATTAGCATCAATAAGAGACTATATTTAATTACTTTTATAAACGGTTAAAATATTCACTACATCCCCGACTATACTGACGGGGCGGACAATTCGTATTCTAGGAATACATAAGAGGTCAGCACTGTAGCGAGGTGCGTTCAAAAACTATTTAACTATTTAACACCCGGATGACACGAGCACTCGAGTGTTAATGCTCCAAATGAAATCTTCCCGTTAAGATACAATCTTCCATTCATGTATACAAAGACCGTTTTTGTACTTTATATACGCCATATATGTCTCTATTATAAATTCAGTGTCCCTACAAGCGTAACAAAAGAAGCCATCGCAACGACAACACATTGTCATAAAAGACGTCGTTGAAATCTTGGTAACTCGGCGTTACAGCAAACATCAGCGTATCTCGTAATCTACAATGACGGAGAAATGGCACTTCGTCAAAAATATTGCGAGCGTTAACGGTAAGAGGAATTGAGCTATCAAGGCTCGGGGAATTCTTACGCACCACCTCGCGCAATCGTCATGACAATAAATTGGTAATTTTGAAATATGACTGGAGGAGGAACTTATAACAGTTTCATGGATAGAAAATCAGGAATAAATATAATGTAGGTAGGCTAGACGCTACGAGTTAGGACTTGAGAATCGGCCCAGTCGCCAAGGTTTGCTTTACGACTGGTCGAAACGGGTCCGGCAATCCAAAAAAACCGCAAAATGTCACTTAATTTTATTCCTTGTTTGGCTGTTTGAGCTAAAAAGTTTGTAAATTAGTCTTTCAAATGACCTCCATACAATCGACCCCATATACAAAGCATGCATCTTCTAAGTAATGCTAATCTGACGGCTGGCTCTCACCTTAATTACAACAACAAAAATGTTACGACTTATATGAATCAGTGTAGTTGTGTTGCACTCTAATACATAGATCAACGTGATCGTTGATAGCGAGAAATGTAGTAATTTTGATATATTTCAAGATGGCCATCTTAGTTAGTTGGTTGGTTCAAATAAATAAAATAAAGGCTAGAAGGGCGGGACATGGGGGAATCATTTCACGGTATACATGTCGACTTGGTATTACAGTACTGATACTTGCAAAATGGTAAAGTGCAAAGCATCCTAAATAAATTGCCTGGTAATATTCAGTTATTGCAATGGTAGGTACTGGACACTGATTTCACGGTTTGATAGGTGACTCCATGCATAAAAGTAGATTTACGATAATTTGAACGCGTGAAATTCAAAAGTTTTGTCAGGACGCATTTCACTGTGTCACAGTGGTGTTACGATAATGCTACAAAATTTCTAACGAAAAGACAGTCAGTTTAGTCCGGATATAATGCGGCGTGTTTAACCCCTCAAATGTGAGGCGTCCCTTAAGGGATGCCTTGGCAAAATGTATACAAAATGTATATAAATTTATATAAATATAAATATAAATGTAAATGTGCGCCGCTTTATAGTAATCCGCTCTATAGTAATGCTATAGCTCTATAGTAAACCCCGCTCTATGTAAATGTAAATGTAAATGTAAATATAAATTTATATACATTTTGCCGTAGGCAACCCGAGCTAATCGCCATTCATTTGAGGGGTAAATGTCTTTCCTTAGGTCCTTGACTACATAACTGGGTTAACGCTCCGCAATCAAATACGGTATCGGTACCAAAGAATTGAATCACCTGATAGATTTCATCTAGGCCATTATTTTTTAAATACGCATGCCACGCTAGTTAATAAATTAAGTATGATTGGAGAATCACTACTGAATTCCATGGCCGAAAAGAACAGGGTAATTCTAAGATGGGTTCCCGGCCATGCAGGAATCGAGGGAAATGAAAAAGACGACGAACTTGCTAAGACGGGAGCAAAGGGAACGTTATACGGCCCTGAACCTTTCTGTGGCGTACCAAAAAGCCTTGCAAACCTAATGCTTAAAAAAATATGTTTAGAACAATCCGTCAACCACTGGAACAAAACGCCAGGGTTGAATCATTTTATAGCGCTCATCTAGGCTTACGACCGTAAGACTGCCCGTGAGGCATTATCGCTAAATATGAACATTCTACTGGTGGGGGCACTCACGAGGCATTGTGGCCTGAACAAACACATGCACAACCTTAAGTTTCCGGACACAAAAATGTGCAGGTTCTGCCAAGGGGCAGAGGAAACTCCGCTGCACCTCATGTGCGAGTGTGGCCCGCTGATGCATAAGTAGTAGTAGTAGTAGATGGAGTGGGGGGCTTGTTTCCAGCCCTTGATGTCACCTAGATCTGTAAGGTCTTTTGTAACTACCCACTGTGTGGTTATGTCAATGGTCAGCTAGTAGACCGGTACTTCTTACCAGTCCAAGTAGGTCACTGACCTTCAAGTTGGGCAGATCGCTGGGTTCGAGAAAGGCTCGTCCCAGTAAACTGTGTCTTTTGGCGGCGAGCCCTGGACAGCGGCCAACGATGTGTATGCTGTCTTCAGGTTCCTCGCCACATATTCGGCAATCCTTGCTCTCAGTCAAGCCAAGGTTGAATAGATGAGCTCTAAGGGTCGTGTGTCCGGTGAGGAGACCGATAGTGGTTCTAAGGTTCTTCTTGCTCATGTCAAGTAGGGCCTTGGTTTTCTTCTGTAGTGGTTGCTCCATCATGGCTTTTGCCTGGCGACATCCCTGACTCTGTTTCCAGGAAGCCCGATGTTCCTGCTCCAAGCAGTCCCTGATGATTTTCTTACCTGTAGCGAAGGGGACCCCTACAGCTGGCTCCACTGGGCAATCCAGTGTGCCCAGTTTTGCCAGTCTGTCGGCCTCTTCGTTTACGGGTATGCCTTGGTGACCCGGTATCCATATTAGGCTGATTTTGTTGGATTTTCCCAATTTGTTGAGCTCCTGCATGCAGTCCCAGACCACAGAAGATTCTGTGGTGGCTTTAGCCAGAGCGTCCAGTGCTGCTCTGCTGTCAGAGCAGATGAGGATTTGTCTGTTTTTTACCTCAAGTCGACTTTGTAGTTTTACGCATTCCAATATGGCAAGTACCTCGGCTTGGAAAACCGTAGCGTATTATCCAAGGGGGATGCTGATTCTGTGATTGGTTTTGGGTCCGTACACGCCTGCCCCAAAACGTCCATTTGTTCCTGAGCCGTCGGTGAACCAGGCGTCTGCGTTGTGGCTTTGAAGCCACTGCGGATTTTTCCATTCTTCCCTGGTGGGGATTAGGATTTTATAAGATTTCTCTACCGAAATTTTTTTCCGAAGTCGATCCTGGGTCAGAGTGAATGGGCTTTTGTGGAGGAGGTTTAGCTCAGGATGATTGTGCCCTCCACGCTTCCACTCGCCCAAACACTTCAGTCTGTATGCTGTAAGTCTGGCGGAGTGGATGATGAGCTTGTACAGAGGCGGGCAGCAGAGTGCCACCTCTAATCCCGCTGTTGGGGTGGTCTTCATGACGCCAGTTGCAGCCCTCAGGTAGTTACCTTGAAGGCTTTTAAGCATTTTTACTGTCTCAAGCTTTTTCACCCTGGACCACCAGACTATTGCAGCATAGGTTAGTCTAGGCAGCAGTACTGCCCTGTAGAGCCATAAGGCGACCCTGGGTTTGAACCCCCAGGTTTTTCCCATTACTCTTTTGCACGTCTACAACGAGGCATAGAAGGTTGTTCTCTTGCGCTCGAGGTGGTGCTTCCAATTGAGCTTTGGGTCTAGATAGACTCCAAGGTATTTGACTACTGTAGCGTATTCTATCTCCTTATCCCAGAGCTTGAGACACTCAACGGGTTCGGGTTTGTATTTTCTGGTGAAAATCATGGCCTTAGTCTTGCTTGGATTAGCGGATAGACCTCTGGCCTGGCACCAGTCTTGGGTGGTCTTAAGTGCTTTGTCCATGAGCTCCTTAAGTATTGATAGGAAGTTTCCTCTGACTACTATGGCCACGTCATCAGCGTAGCCGTAGACAGAGAGGCCTAGGTTTTGTAGATCTGTTAGGAGTTCGTCTACAACGATGCTCCACAAGAGGGGGCAGATGACTCCACCCTGTGGACAGCCCTTGGCAGGGATTCCCGTGATGGAGGTGTCGCCTTGATAGACGGTCAGATTCCTATTTGATAGCATACTCAATGTCCAGTCAATAATGGTCTCTGGTATTCCTCGTCTGTGCATAGCGTTTTTTATAGTTGCATATGAAGTGGTGTCAAATGCCCTTTCGATGTCCAGGAATACTCCCAGAGCGTAACCTTTCGCCGCTAACTGTGTCTCTATTGTGCTCACCAGGTGATGTAGGGCAGTGTCCGTAGATCTGCCCTCCCTATAGGCATACTGAGCATCAGCAAGCGGTTGAAGAGCTAGGTGGTTGGTTTTCAAGTAGCCGTCAACTAGTCTCTCCAGTGATTTCAGGAGAAAGGAGGTGAGGCTAATGGGTCTGTAGTCTTTGGCAAAGATGTGGCCGTTCCTGCCTGCCTTTAGAATTAACGTGACTCTTGCGTTGCTCCAGGCATGAGGGACGTGTCTGAGGGCTATGCTCGCTCTGAGTACCTTTGTTAGAGGGCCCAGCAGCTGGATTAGCCCTTTTTGTAGTAGGACTGGGTATATTCCATCCGGTCCAGGTGATTTGTAGGGGTCGAAGGTGCTCACGGCCCATTCTACTGCTTTTGGATTAACTATCTTGGCTGCAAGGGCCCACTCCCTGGGCTTGTGGAGCCTCTTGGAGTTCTCCCCTGCGGCAATTGGGTGTGAGGATTCCTGGAAGCCCGGAAAGTGTGTTTCCATTAAGAGCTTCAAGGTTTCCTTGGTGTCGCTTGTGTGTCCCCCCTCTGGTCGTTTAAGGCATCCCAGCTGGGGGCGGTTGTTAGAGCTGAGGATCTTGTTGAGCCTGGAAGCTTCGGAAGCTGTTTCCACGCTCTCACAAAGTCCCTCCAGCTTCTTCGTTTGGCTTTAACAATGGCCTTGTTGTATTCGTTTCGGGCGTTTTTGTATTCCTCCCAAAGATGTTGCGAGTTAGTGTTGTGATTTCTTGCCCTATTGAAACACCTTCTCAGCGTAAGCCTGAGCTTGGTCAGCTCTGGGTTCCACCATGGGACCTTTTTTGAGAGGTTTTTTTGTTTCAAAGGGCAATTCTGTTCGTAGGCGTCTATGGCGGCATTAGACAGTGATAGTGCAGCTGTTTCTAGTTGCTCTTTGGTGTGGAATCGATTCGGAACCGTGGTGAGCTTGATAGCCAGGTCCCTTTCGAATCCTTCCCAGTTGGTATTTCTAGGGTTGCGAGCCCACTGAATTTCCAATGTGTGCCGAAGCCCGAAGCGTTAGATGGATCTGCCTATGGTCCGAGCCTGAGGGTTCATCTGAGACCCTCCAGTCTTGAACCAGGTCGGCCACTTCTTTTGTGCAGATCGTGATGTCCAGTACCTCCTGTCTTCTTGAGTCTATGAAGGTAGGTTCTGTTCCTCTGTTAAGGATGGTGAGTTCATTGCCTAGGATAAAGTCATGCAGGCTTACCCCCCTCGGGTTTATGTTGGAACTACCCCAGCACACGTGGTGGGAGTTCGCATCGCAACCCAGAAGGAGTTGGAGCCCGCGTTGTTTCGCATATGTCACTAGGTGGGTTATATCTTCTTGCGGTGGCAGGTCAGTGGAGTCATAAGGCATGTATGCTGACCCAATGAGTAGATCCACCGTCCTGTCTCCTGTCAAGTTGATTTTTGTTAAAACGACCGTTAGGTCATCGCCGCTGAGTTGTGGCAGAAAAGTGGCTGTGACGCCCTTAGTGACCACGCAGGTCCTGAGTTTCCGAGTCGGTTGGGCCTTATGAATGGTTCCGCAACCTCCTAATCCACTTATAGTATCCCTAACAATCCAAGGTTCTTGGATTAGTGCTAAAAGATAATGCATAAAAGATACACTTAATTGGGTGGTCGTTACCTCCAAACTGAGGAGGTAAAACAATCTAGCGCAGAAATATAATAGGTGGCGAATACGATAGATCAGCAAAGGTCGCAGTGTTACAAGGATCATAAAGATCTTAGAAAATCCCCACACAACAAATTTTAAAAAATGGTTTGAGAAATAAATAAATAGGGAGTCTCAAGGGGCTCAAAATAGATAAAAAACGCTTTCACAATACTTTCTCTCCTTGTCGGTTTGTTGGCCAGGAAATTAAATTGAGTCGTTATAAATAGCCCTAATTGTAGAGTGGTATCGCACAATGGACCTATAATACCCACTCTCTAGTATTCCGAAAAGATAACCATAAAGCTTACAGTCGAATAACTTAATAATTATTATTATTCTACTTGTTATTAATGTGAGACTTAAATATTGCAATAACAATAATTATTATTGGAATATATACGCTTCAAAGCGAATGGAAAAACTTTATCCTCACCAACAATTGGCACAAATTTATCGGAGTAAATGTGGAACATGCATATATTCAAGACTCTTTGGCTTTGGCAGGCGTCAGCGACAACCTTCCAATTTCCCTTCACACGTAACGATTTACTTGTGCCAATTTGCATACATTAACAGATTGGCTCCATTTGTCAGTAGGACGAACCCAGCGCAAGATCGAAGTTAGCCGCATGCAGCAGAAAGGCATCAGTCACATACGAAGTATGTACGCAGTATTAGCTAAGTACAAAGTTTTTTTTTTCAGTAATTTTCAAATGTTTCGGGGTTTATTCTAGGTCACCAGTTTTGGAAAATTAATCTTTCGTTGCCAGAATACCCAACAGAAATTTCTATGGCTGAATATGATTTTTGAGAACATTTCTATTATTTCACAAAATGTTTCCCCTCAAGGAGACAAAATTGTTCGATAAAGGATATAAATTAATTAAAACTGCTCGTTCGAGTAAGCGTCTTTTCTCTAGCGCCCGCCGCTGTAACTTATTTAGTTAGACGAGGAAGATATTTTCCTTATCAAGTCTCGGAGGAAGATATTTTCCTTATCAAGTCTCGAATGTAATTATGATAGCGGAATAGTACCCGTTGTTGCTTTGCCTGCCTTAAATAACAAAACATAATAAACCAGATTACAGCATTTTAAATATGTTACTGTAAATATTATCCTAATATCTGGGCTTGGCAATAGAATCACAAAAAATCACATTGTATTCGACGAACATACCACGACGAAAAATGGCCACAAAGGTTCAATTTGCAACATGGCGGCTGTCAAATTAATTAATAGTCGCAAAGTTAAAATAATATAAAAAAGTTGAAACAAAATTCATAATATAAAAGTAAAATTGACATTATAAAATTATTAACCTTAACATAAACATAAAAATAGATGCACACTTAGCTAGTATTTACATAATCATAATTGCTTAAAAGGAGTGAGATAGATAAACCTAATTATAAAAAAAAACAAAATTAGTAAAAAAATTAAATGAAATGTTATGAAAGACATATTAAAATAAAAGATGAGATGAAAGATATAAAATTGTTAAGCATAGCCTAATTATAACAAAAAAATATGTACAAATAATAACCATCGGCTACCCGTTTCCGGGTGAACAGCGTGGCAAAGGATGCCGTAGTCCGCGATAAATTCGGTAGACACCGTTTCGTACTACGCAAGAGAGAGGACCGTGCAAGCGACCTCGAACTTGTAACCAGTCGGGAGACAGGAGTAATCTGGTTGCAACTGTTGACCAATTGCAACCAGGTAACTAATAGTAAGGGCGTGTGTCGGCCCGCTGGGTAACATACCTGGCTATCTCGCGGTTAAGGCATTAGCTCTTACGGGCGTGTGGCGGAGCTTGACGGTGGCTGGTTTTGTCCTAAGCACGGGAGTTAGAACGATCAAATTTCGCTAAAACTTTCTGAGATGACGGGTTCGCCCGTTGTAGTCGACAGCTCTAGTTGCCTATACCACCGTAGGCGGTTTTCGGTGATCTTATTTGCGATTATTGCAACATTGATACTATCTTATGTGTATCCGTATGTGTTCATTACGGATTGTGTCCAGCCTAGTTAGTGTTTCTCCTCACGCCCACCTGATCATCTTCATTTCATATATATGTACAATCTAGTGGGATGATAAAATACACACAAATGTCATCTTAGCTGCTTCTCAGGAAAAAAATGTTTAATTATATATAATTTTTTTTATTTTTGCTAAAATCTATTTATTTTATTAAATAATTTTTCCTGGTGTCCCAGAATTGAACCGACAGATTTTAGGTGGTGATAGCTTTGGTCAAGACCTACATAAAACATGTGTTTAACAAAATGTAATAGCTTTCGAGTTGTACCATAATTTTTATAAAATTGAATAAATGACCTCTTTGCGTCATTCTTTTGTCTCCCTTAATTTATAAAAATCTTTTTATTTGTAACTATCTTCACAAAAATATTCTTTAATAAATGCGTTATCAGTGGTTTACTTAAATTCTCCTTAAAAAAACACTATTCTTTAAGATTTTTTCCGATTTTTTTTTCTTGACGAAGTGTTTTTAGAGAGGTGGATTGAGCGTATGGATAAATTTTGTGGCCTTCTCGGTCTCCTTACCTAAATCCATTAGATTTTTTATTACGGATGTCTTACATACAAAATATACGATACACCAATCAGGAATGAAGACGAGTTATGAATGAGGGTGATCTCTATTGGAAATAAGTTTAAGAACGTTAAAAAAAATCTTTTTTAAAACGGTGCCGATTGTGCATTTTTTGAACAATTCAATTTAAACATTTGTAGAAAACACGTTAATACTAAAAAAAATATAAATTTAAGTGTATGTTTCTTTCAACTAGCAATAACTTAAGAGTGGGTCGCAGATCAAGCATGACACTTGTTGAAATATGAAGCTTAGGCCAGATAAGATCTACTAGTGTTACACTTCATGTGTGGCCCAGTATAGCCGTTTAGTGTAAGTATTAATTATTTACAAAGAAGTTTTTACACAGTCTCATATTTTAAATTCTTGATAAAGTCAGCCCCTTTCGAACAAAAATGGCAATTTACTCGTAGTTTATGTACGTACAAACTATGCAAGTATTGTACATTTCTAAAATGACTATAAAGAAGACACTTTTGAGCATTTTTGCCAACTGCGTCAGATACATTTTTTTCGTCACCACTGCACCATGGGCACTCCCGTATGTCAAAAAGCAAAACACTTTCTGCTTTTATTTCATTTGAAACCTGGCAATACTTTCAGGTAATAAGCGAATATTAACTAAATTATAAATATGAAATTATTATTCCACCTAATTCATTGTATTTACACCACTCAAAATGAACACATCTACGAACCGTTATTGTTATCCGTTACGCTAATTAGTGAAGTAGTTACTGACTATTTTTTTTTTGGAAATCTGGTTGTTTACATTAAGTGGCAATAAAATACAGGTTGAACAGTAAGGTAAGCAGAATATAATTATTAAATGAATAAATATTTGTGAGTTATATAGGTGCTACGTAGCACCATTTTTATTATTATTATTTTAGATTTTTTGTGTTCAGTGAAAGTTTCAAAGTGTTGTTATGTGTTCGTATGTCATAAAAATTATATTGCTGTAAGGTTTATTTCATCAGGTATAAATACTGTTAAAATTAATGTCGAGTTATGTTTATTTTCCTGAAATTTAAGGTCTACGCTTTTTGAAGAGCGGCGTAGCACGGTCTACGAAATGCGCAATATCAGTATGCTGTGATTATATACTTTCATTTTTGTTTTTTTTCAGGATTTTCTTATAAAAACGCGTTTTTGCGATATCATATATTTTTAATATGGACATCTACTACTGGAGACAACAGACGAAATCAAGTTTTTGAAAAAAAACGAATCGAAATTTTTGTTACACTTTGTTTTATTTTAAACTTTACTCAACCACAGATAGTGCACAAAATTAAGGAATATTTCGATGAAGAAAGTTAGAAATAAAACGATTTTTATTAAATCATAGGAGACATGTGACGCAAGGCGGTGATTTTTAAAATGTTATCAAATTTTTGGTATATGTAACTCAAATACTATAAGATTTTGATGAACACATGTTTTGTTATTCATGTAGGTATCACCACCTAAAGTATGTCGGTTCAGTTCTGGGACACCATGTATAAACTAAATGTTAAAAAACATATTGCCTAAAATCCCCTTTGCGCTTTGTAACTTTATAAAATGAAGTACTCCTATCTACCTACCAATATTGTAACATAAAGCAGAAGTAGACTATGCTGGAAATACGAACCGAACTTCACAGGCGCTGAAAATGCTCACGCAGATAAAGCGACTCTGCAGAAGGAATTTCATACAAAGTTAAAGGCATTTAAATGTCTCGTAAGAGATTTCATGCGGGCATATTCGATAGAAATGTGGACGGCGCAGAGCGTACACTACATGGAGTGGAAGTTTAAAATATGCATTCTATTGTGCTCGATTCTATTCGATATATTTATTAATAAACGATGCAAGAAGATTTTGTATAGATACCAACTAGAGCTGTCGACTACAACAGGCGAACTTGTCACCTCAGGGAGTTTTAACGAAATTTGATCGTTCTGTCTCCCGTGAGGTGAGCGCAGAAGACTTAGGACAAAACAGTCCACCGTCAAGCTCCGCCACATGCCCGTAAGAGGCTAACGCCTTAACCGCGAGATAGCCAGGTATGTTACCCAGCGGGCGGACACTCGCGCCCTTACTACCAGTTGCAACCAGATTACTTCGGTCTCCCGGCTGGTTACGAGTTCGAGGTCACTTGCGCGGTCCTCTCCCTTAGGCAGTGGTGAAACGGTGTCTACCAAATCTATCGCGGACCACGGCATCCTTTGCACGGCTCTTCAGGAAACCTACTACCTTCTGACTGGTTACAAGATCGACTTCGCTTGCGCAGACCTCTCCCTTATGAAGCGGTGATACGGTGTCAACCGAATTTATAATTAGTTATTAGTTATGAGTTAGTTATTAGTTATTGTTATTTATTAGTTATTTATTAGTTATTTATAATTAGTATTTTTTTTACTTTCCCGGCCTAACGGAAAGTCGTTTGAACGCGGTAAAAAACTTTTCGAAATGAATACTGAAACTTTGTGAGGCTGGGTGTGTGTGTGTATATTCCTCCACGACACCGCCTAAACGCTTTATCCGATTAAGCAGAAATTTTCAATGCAGGCATCATTCGATAATGGTAAGAGTTAAAATAATTGTAGTTAAAATCGGTCTACCGGAGGGAGTGCTACTAATACTTATATCTCTAAATATAGCAGTTGCATACTTGAAATTTGCTATAAAAATGCCTTGTTGGACCAAAACCACGTTGTGAATTTTAGTTGTAATATAATACAAGCGACACAAATAATATTTAAAATCCTCCATATTCAGGATAAAACTGTATTATTTTTATAAAAAATACATTTTAATACCACGGTAACTATTACAAATATATCATGAATTGACTAGAGGAGGGAGGTTGTTGGCGCTCGGAAAGGGGAAGTTGACAGGGTTTGTCCACTTGCTTTCAATTTACGAAATATAATTTATCTTTCGTTTCCAATGACCATAAACCAAAAAAACCTTTATGACAAGTAGCAGTCTATTGACAATGGTTCTTGTGACGAAAATATTCAAAAAATTATCCTGGGAGTATTTTTCATTCTAAGTGAGTCACACCGGTCTGAAATTTTACGTTTTAACTTGATATGCCTCTGAAAATTTAAAGATATCGGTACAGTTTAACTTGCAGAAATACTCCAAGTCCCAATTACACAGGCATCATAGGCCATCTACGGAGCCAATCATATATTTATGTCAATTTTGAGTTTATACAATCTTCCAGAATCACCCATAGCTATTGAAGATTCCATGATGCACAGAAATAGAATTTTGGGGCATCCTGAAAACTTAATTATAGTTATGATTTATGATAAATATAAAAGTATTGGCGTTGAGAAAATTATTAAACGGACTGCCTCTGCCCTTTCTGAAATACGATCATTCAAACTACACAATTAAACTTTATAGCCCAAGATAACATTGATTTTGTATGTCTAGAAATGGTTTTATTCCCACCGAATTTCAAATTTCCCAATAAATTATGACTAATTAGTAATTCAGAGGAGCTAAAAAGTATTTTTTATCTAAGATAAATACTCGAGCAATGGAGAGATTCGTACAAATCGTAACCGAAGTATCGGCTTTAGCGTGTTACCCGGAGATGGGTTTCATAAAAAAATGCATCACAGGTATAAAAATCACGCAACAGAAACAAGTTTGAAAAGAAGAGAATATTTCAAATTTGCATAATTTTATTTCCTCCTAATTTATTTCGATATTTTTTCGTTATATAATAATTTTTTGAAACCTGACTTTTATTTACTTGTTATTATGCTACATTCTTCTATATGTAAATAACAGAAATTTTGAGCATTTTATTTGCCAAACTTTTGGTGCTTGGTTGAGGCACTCTTTGAGATTTTATATTTTTTTTATATATTTGTTTACGTTAGATATATACCAAAAGGACCAGCACCCATTGCAGAAAGATTCCTGAAACTTTGAAAGCAATTCGGGTTACACTGAGAAAAATATTAGATTGAATCTTACATGAATAATTTGGTTATTGCGGTTTTATGCAGAATAACGGTGTTTCAATCGTAATTTTGTTGACTTACAAGAAATTTTGTTGAAACTCTAATACTCGATTATATGTATCAAAATTTACCCTACGGTTGATACGGAAATATTATCAACATGATTCATGTGTACGACTTTATAGTCGTACGTACACTACTACATGCTTTCATGTTAGAAGACAGATCCAAGGTCGTGACCGTATAAAATAACCTTACGTTTTAACATTACGACACGGTAACTACCGTCACGCTAATACCGTTACTCGTCATGTTAATTTATATATGGACCACAGTCTGAATTATATACGTAATCCTTGTTGAAACGTGCGTATTTCCGTGTATTATACGGTTATGTATTTCTCAGTGTATGTTCAGTATTTTCACAGTAATATTACGAACAGCTAAGATTTTAGAGATTTGTTGAAGCCTTCGCCCAACAGATTAGAGTCAACAAAAGAAGTAATTTCTCTAGAATCAAAACTGCAAACACACTTAATATAACACGCGTCAACTAGAATTGAATTCTATATAATTTAGGCAATTAACGCACACGCAGCCGATGACTAATGTCATTTCTTCGGATCGATTCAATTTGACACACTTAGTTTCCCCCACGCATTGAACATTGCATCATACACACGATATATAAAGCCATACATTCGATCGATCAATCATCATCCTCTAGTGGACAGTTACCGCGATTACACATCATCATCATCCTCCAGTGGGCACACGTCACGACTACACCTCGTTATCATCATCATCAAGCAGTCACTACATTATCCGCGATACCGATCTTCAAGTCTCACTCCGCGACTACACAACTGCAACATATACTTCGAGCACACACTACACACACTCTGCGACTTATCAATCAAGGCGTTGCAAACTGGCAACCGATCACATACCTTCTGAATAAATACTTCAACTTCAGCATCAACGACTTTCAATACGAAGAAAACCCCTTGATGAGAACCACCCTTCACTCACGAGCAATTGGAGTCATGTGCAGGGTGGCCACCTCACAGATTATTTTTCATTTTAGGATCGGCTAATAAACTTAAATCAAAATCGAGTTTTAGGCATAGTAAAAGCGTGGTGGGGGGCCGGGCTCGGAGCGCGGGAATTTTGAAAATCCGTCTTGCACACAATACTCACTGTATCCTGTTTTTCGTCTTTGCGTTCGGCGTTCGGCGGCGGGAACATTTTAAGAAGAGTGTTCCACGTAGAAGAGAGTTTGTAGCCGTCGTCTCTATTGAAGTTCGGAGTTCTTCTTATTTCAATGGCTTCCCGTATCATGCGAGGAAAGTAGAATTGTTCCTCGGATAAAACAATGGGATTTTGAAACTGCATCCAGTGGTTACTTCCGCTATCCAATATATGTTCGCAGATCGCCGTCACCGAAACGTCGGGTCCTACAAATTTCACGCGGTAAATTCGTTTTCTATCCTATTTATAATACTTACATATAGTTACAGAGTTACAAACAATTTTAATAAAATCGGTCGCTTATCTATATTAATAAAATTAATACTCTATCCTGGTTAAGTCTATACTCAAAATAACATTTTCGTTCACTTGAAATGAATCATACCTAATGAATGTTTTATTGTAAGTATCCCCCCCCCCGCCCCCCCCCCCCCCGGCTCGGTCAAATCAGTCCGGTGATCATATAGAGCAGGGGTTTTCAAACTTTTTGACCCCGCGACCCACTTTTTAAAATCACTATATTTTGCGACAAAGCGAGAACTTTTACAGAAAAATTTAGTGAGTGGTTTGACGTAAAAATTAAACATTGCATTTGTAAATATCATAAGTAAGTTTTTATTTTGTAAGAAATTGTAATGTGCGACAGCATAAAAAATAAAAACTAAGAACTACGTTGACATACCTACGTACGTACCTACTTTAAAAATCATAAGGTTGGTACGGTGAAATAATTCAGTGTGACAGATGAGCTTGCTTTCTATTTTTAAAATTACAGCTAAAATTACAGAGACATTTTTAAGTGCAGAGAATCTGACAATAGCTTGTTCCTGTACTTTGTCTTAATACTTGTCATAGCAGAAAAACCTACTTCGCACAAATACGACGTTGTGAATGTATGTATGTAGAACTTTTACTGCCTCAGTATAAATGTGCGGATGTGTAGCACGTAGAGATAGCCAAAATTGTGCAAAGCGTTGGCCATTAAATGTTCTCTTTAACCCCTCACGTTGCGAGGTAAAAAGTCACCTATCACTTTTGCGCGCGACATATTCGCGCAAAAAATCGACGCGAGTCAACGGCCTTGAGAAAAACGATCATAACTTATAAACCACTAATCGGATTAAAAAAAGATAAAGAGAAAAATGATCGCATTGAAATTTGACATATAAAACATTATAACCTTATCTCGTAAAACAATTAGGATAATAATGAATAAATATTACAAAATTGGCAAACTGAAAAAACTCGCCTATAAAATCATTTCGATTTTTTTGTAAATACAGTTTTTGTAAATATCAAAAATTGTAAATACAGTTATGTTCTCTATTAAATGCTTTACCAAAACGATATTTTTTTTTACTTATTTGCATACAAAAATACGGAAAAAATATTTATTTATTCAGCCAAGAAAAATTGTATGTATTCTCGTAAAAAAAAATTTTTTTAATTTTTAATTTGTGACTACTTATGGTATTTTTTTATATGAAATTCTTTCAAAATAACTTTATTACTACATCACTTCTTCTTAGAAATCACACCAGAACTTTGAGCTTTGTCTGATATTATAGAAAAATCTAAAGTTTTGAGAGTTTCCGCGTCTGAACCTAATAATAAACTTTGAATGCCCATAATATAAAATTCGTTAGATTTTTTCAATTATATTGTCTTATCATAGACTTATTATATGTCTAATAACTAATTACTATACTCCAAAGAGTCACATTTCATCGAAAAACTATGGAAAATCGCACTTTTTTCTCTCATAGTAATTATCAAAACAAGTTTCATTTTCGCGAGCAATATTAGAACACAACATATAATGTTCAAAATACGCCTAATTATGTGATAACTTAGGATGTAAATGAAGCAATACCTATTTTATTAGTAAATTAAAGCGACATTACGTCATGTTTCGCGATATAACGGGATATTTCAAAAACATTACAAAATAAACACGGCCATTTTTTTCGCGAGCCTTGGTTTGTTGACAAAGTGTTTTCTTCGAAAATTCGTGAAAAACAGCAAATGGATTGTCGAAATTATATAATCCTACTGGCTAATCTACTTAAAAAGGGAAATACTCACTTTTATCCGGTATAAACTGCACTTATATCCAGAAAACACTTCACAACACAATCACTTCGGCGAACATCGCGCGCGCCGCCGCCATGGCCGATCTGCGACTGTCGTCAGAAATGAGGTCACCGATTTTGTAAGGGATGTAGTAATTCATATTTCTAACATCGCATGCGGCAATCGAGCAATTTCATAGTGTTGCATATTTGGCTATATTATGGCATCATTCGATAGAATATACAATCGCATTTCGAAATTTAAACGACATTTTCTTGAGCGGCGAGCGCGATATCCCGTATGGGATAGTTTGGATTTCAGCCGGCCGCCATACATATCCCGCAAAGGATGTTAAGTGCCGAGCGGGTGTAGGTATCTTCTGACAAGTCAATTAACTCTTATTGGGCATTAGTTGACAGTCCAGTTTTAGGGCATGCTGTTTGAAATGGATTGATAACTCAATTCATCTTTTCGAGCTTTGTCATTTCTTGATGGAAGTAATCTTCGAAATCGCATTTTAACGAATTCAAATGATCGGAAATTGCTTTTATTAACTTACTGGATGGTTGCAGTCTCGTCAATCTATCTCGTCGTCTATCTGCCATATTATACCCTACGTTCATACGTTGTGTTCGTTACCCATCTGGAATCGGCTCCCGACCCACCAGTGGGTCGCGACCCACACTTTGGGAACCGCTGAAATAGAGCATTAATACTACTACAGATATATATAGAAGCAATTACAGTTTTTCTGTGGCCCGTTTTATCCTGCCACCTCTTCAAATAAAGGAAGGAATACGTCCGAAGCCATTTTTTTTATTACATACGTAATACGATCCGACCACGTGGAAAACCCGATCACCCGGCGGCACTACTGCCCACTATCTAGGAGTTTCCCTGCCACACTAAACTACAGAACGTATGCTCAGAATAGTTAGGGAAACATCTGATGGTGTCTGCGGACCATATAGAAATCGCCTGGAATCATGAAACCTAATGCCACTTTCGAACGCTAGACATGATTACCGCCTACTGTAATATCGACGTTTTTTTAGGTTTTTATTGATTTGATTCTGAAAAGAAGCTAGTAAATACATATGAAGTTTTTTATTGCGAATAAATGGTTCCAAGTATGTGTCCTCTCATATATACATTACAAAGTACTGAACGCCGTTTTTTCCCTGTAAATCAAATCACTTTGACCTTTTACCGTTAAACAGGCTGGAACAGCTAAAGTTCATTCCCCTTGCGGCAGTACTTAACTAAAATATATTTATTTTATATTATTTTCCCCTTAGACTATATACTATAGAACATCTTTTCAATATAGAGAAGTTATTAAATTATGAAGAAAGAAAAACGATCTACCCTAATAAAGGGCTTGGGCATTATTGTGCGTTACTACAACGGGCGAACCCGTCACCCCAGGCTGGTATAACGATATCGATCGTTCTTTTATCCGTGGGATGACCGTAGAATACTTGGGGACAAGACAATCTACTGTCTAGTTTATCAGCAGCCCGTTAGAGACCGAAGATAAAGGTACCCAACGGGCAGCTTCACCCCATAACTACCTGATATCCTGCCAAACTGGTAGTTATGGCAGGATATCACCGTCTGGAATTAACCTTTAGGATACCTCAGTCCTCCCGATGGTTACGAGTCCGAAGTCGCTTACGCAACCTCTACCTGTTGTATTACAGCGGTAATTCAGTTTGAATTTATCGCTGACCTGTGCGTTCTTTGCCCGTAGTGCCACACGGGGTCGAGTGGCCCAAGGTCATGAGTGGCATGACAACAGGTGAGCATCCACCGCCGCTGCTTAGGAAACAGTATATTTCCATAGTCTACAGACCCCTTCAGCAATTAGTCAGAATGCACAGACGATTGTCTTTGCCGACCGGTGCGCACACCGTCTAGTGGCGCCGAGATGCAATCCCGCCGGGAGGAACCGGTCCACCAGCTCTGAGGCGTGAGACACGGGAGTCTTACCCGGGGTAGCCTTCCACTCGAGGAGGCTTTTGAACAGGAGCTGAATCGCGAGTTGAGCCGATCCGAGAACAAAATGAATCTTGTGGCCCAAGCTGCACGAAACCGTTCACCACCCAACAGACAGACAACAAACAGACAAACTTACAGACAGAAAAACAGACAGACTTTAATCTAGAAATTATCCTAATCGTCCCGTGGGGGGGGGGGCGAGGGGGTCGAAATCGTATATACCCGTCTTTATCTCGAAAAAAAAATATCGTTTAAAATACGTAACTTCCTTGCCGGTTGGGTAAAATTAAAAAAATGGGCGTTGGTGCATGGTTGAAAATATTTCAAATCCGCACGAGTTTGGTGACAGGGAGCTATTTTAATTTTACTAAAATTGCCATCTCGCCGCTTTATCGTCAAATTCTATGGCAGCTTTTAAAAGTGCTGGAAATAGTTTCACGCGAGGCAGTACGAACAAGCGGCTAGTTAGGCAAAGTATTTTATTAAAATTTTGCTTCCATGCGTTACAAGCGCTACTGCAGGAACATTACTCCAGCTATAATAATAAACCAAGGGAAACGAATAAGTTTGGTTTAGGTTTTTATGAATTCTTCTCGTGTACTATAAAGACGAATTTTATACCAATTGTATACCATTGAAGATTAACCATTACCTCCACGGAAAAGGAAAAGTGGAATAAAAAGGCAAAAAACACGAGATAAAGACGGAAATATTAATTTTGGCTCCCCTCTGAGACGAATAAGACCATATCTGAAGTCTGTCTGTGTACGTGTTTGTGTGTCAGTGTGTTTTTCTCCAAGATAGCGCCCAAACACAATCCGATTGACTGAAAATTCGGCATGCATGCATGATTTAGTCAAAACCAGACTTAATAATAAGGTATCGTAATCTATTTTCGTTTAGATTGCCACTTTTACTTCTATTTTCGCTCTGACTTAGGGAGAATTTCCGACAATATATTGATTGACCATTATATTGTGAGAGAGTACCCCTCACTAGACAAATTATTCGGTGTGAGGTGGTGGTGTCAACTTGCGGGTTATCTATGTATTAAAAGTCGGTTTTAAGTATCTCAGAAGGTGTTTATTGAGAGTTAGATATTGCCAGTTTGTAACGCTTCTCGAATGGGATATATTGACGCGGATGTATTGGCTTTCTGCCTAAAGCTACGAGGGTGTATGGATGAGGATTGTACTTGTGCTCCTAGTATCTCGTACTGGGCACGGCTCAAGTCTATGGGAATGCAGACTTATGCTTCTCGCCTCGATAAGGAAAGGAAGGAAAACGTAACTAAGAAGCCGGGGTACCGAGGTATGCCATCGCTAACTTGGGGAGACACCAAGAAGCCGGGGTACCGAGGTATACCGTCGCTGTCTTGGGGGACGTGATCACTCGAGGAACGATACTTTAGTTGCTTTTTCGCCGGTTTATATAGACCGAGAAATGATGCAATCCAAAATGTTCCGAGTAAAAGTATTGTTTCATCGTGCTGATTCATCGCTTAACGAGGTAGAATAATAGCTGAATTTGTGTCAGTGCAATTTACTGGAAATCAGTGCATTTGTTGATTGCATGTAACGATACTTAAGGGCCGTTACAATATTTTTAGTTCATTACGTGTTTATCAAATAGGTGTTTTATGGTTTTTTCCAATTCCAAGTTTTTCCAGAGGGGTACAACGGGGTTTTGAAGTTTGTATAGATAAACGATTTTAGATGGACTTTTTATTTCGAAACTTTTTAAGATTACTTTAATAAATACGTAAGCAAACACTTGTTTTATAATTTTTCAAAATTCAACCCCTAAAGGCGCGAAACAGGGTCCCAAACTTTGTATGAATATACAATATTAGATGTGCTTTTTATTTCATTTTTTTGTTGGATTACTCTAATAAAAAAACAAGAAAATTTCTCTTTTGTGGTTTTTCAAAATTCAACCCCTAAAGGGGTGAAAAGGGGTTATAAAATTCGGACGTAGAAACGATATGGATGGACTTTTTAATTCAAAACTTTGTAAGATTACTCTAATAGACAAATGAAAAAATGGGTGTCCCATGTTTTTTTAAATTCAACCCCTAAAGATGGGAAACTGGGTTTTAAAGTTTGTATGGATAAACGGTATTAGATGAACCTTATAATTCGAAACTTTGTAAGATTACTCTAATAAACAAATAAGCAAACAGGTGTTTCGTGTTTTTTCAAATTCCACCACTAAAGGGGTAAAACGGGGTTGGTATGAATAAACGATATAAGATGGACGATTTATTTTGAAATTTTGTAGGATTACTCTAATAAACAAATAAGCAAATCCTAAAGGGGTGAAACGGTGTTTTTGGATAAACGATATGAGATTTTTAATTCGAAACTTTGTAGGTTTTTTTTGGATAAACGATGTTAGATGGACTTTTTAATTCGAAACTTTGTGGGTTTTTTCTAATAAACTATTAGGCAAATAGGTTTTATGTTTTTCCAAAATTAAACCCCTAAAGGGGTGAAACGGTGTTTCAAAATTTGTTTGGATAAACGACATTAGATGAACTTTTTAATTTAAAACTTTGCAAGGTTACTCTAATAAACAAATAAGCAAATACGTCTTTTGTGTTTCTTCAAAATTCAACCCCTAAAGGGGTGGAAAGTGGTTTCAACGTTTGTATGGAGAAACGATATAAGATGAACTTTGTAGGATTACTCTAATAAACATCTAAGCAAATATGTGTTTCGTATTTTTTTGAAATTCCACCCCTTAAGGCATAAAAAGGGGTTTTAAAGTTTGTATGGAGAAACGATATTAGAAAGACTTTTGATTTCAAAACTTTGTAGGATTACTCAAATAAACAAATAATCAAATGCGTATTTCGTGTTTTTCACCATTCAACCCCTAAAGGCGTTAAAAAGGGGTTTAAAATTTGTATGGAGAAACGATATTAGATGGAATTTGTAGGAATACTCTAATAATCATCTATGCAAATACGTATTTAGTATTTATTTTAAATTCAACCGCTAATGGGGCGAAAAGGGGTTTAAATTATATTAAACAAAAAAAGCAAATGTATGTTTCATATTTTTTTATTACCACATATTTCAATTTCAATTTCAATTTATTTCTGCTCCACTAGGTAGGCTTTCCTACACTTGGATGCGTCTTTGCCTCTAAAATTTTAAATAATGTAATTAATTAAAGAATATTAACTATCATGATATAGTTGTGGCAATATAAATTAATTTTAGTAAATTATAATTGGTTTGAAAACCATTGATAAATAGAAAATAATCTAATAATCAAAATTGCTTATCAAAAAAAGAGCTCAATGTCTGTAGTCATAATTATCAAGGCAAAAATATGATGGTCGTGAAAATAAATAGGGGTATATTAAAAATATCTAAATTTAAGTTAATTGTCAAATCTAGCAATATAGCCGTCGTCGATAAAAATAAAAATAAAAACTACGCTATTTGGCAAAGTTGATTATCATGAATTTTCCGTTATTATACATTAGGATGCTCTTGGAATAAGAATTCAAGTCGTATACAGGATTCTTGACTAGGCCATTAAATAAGACTTTTTTAAATTGGTTCTTTCCAAGACTTCTGATATGTGTTGGGACCTTGTTATAATAACACAGGCTTTGGTGAAGGAAACTGTTGCGCACTTTACTAAGCCTGTGCCGATTTAGATGTAGATCAAATTTATTTCTTGTATTGCGTTGATGGAAATCGCTATTCGCCGGGACATCCGATATGTGCTTACGAGCGAACATAATATTTGGTTGGATATAGCACGAGTACATCGTCATGATTCCCGACTCGATGAAAAACGGCTTACACGAAGTTCTTGGAGAAGCTCTGTAAAGACTGCATAAAGCCCTTTTCTGAAGGATAAGAATCCTCTTCGAATTTGCTGCCATTCCCCAAAACATTAGACCATAGGTGGTGATAAGGGGTAAATAACCCTAGAAATCAAAATAGAACCTGAGTCGCGCGCGACAGTTCCCGGACGCGAGAAGACGCTAAAGTCTCATTATAAATTCATCATTTGTCTTGATAACATGCGTAGCGCAAGCACCGCGGTCGTAACATCTTCACGCCTTAACTTAAGTAGTTGATCATCATGAAGTACATATTGATAGGGGAACAGAGAAGGACGTTGGATACCTTTATATATTACACGCTAAAACTTACCACTTAGCTGAAGGGTTAACCCTTCAGCTACGTAACGACCAAATTTGAACACCGTTGACTACGTAACGACGAATATTGGCGGCTTGCTTCCGGAGCGCACAGTAATATTATTTTCTAATTCGAACGCATCCTAAAATCCATACTAAATATCTTAATTTTTCCATAGACACATAGACGGCCGCTAAAATAATTTCGCGCGTCATTTCGCGGATATTTCTGGTATAATTCCATTGTCAAAAATCATATTTTTTTTTATCGAGAAATTATCAAAAATTTTATTGGTTTTTATGAGCTAATATATAAATATTTTTGTATGTAAATGAGCAAAACGAGGCATTAAACTTGATAGAGAATCTAATAAAGATTACGATAGTATTTACAATTTCTAAATAGCATTCCGTATTTTTCCGTAAGACAAGTACAAGTTAGAAATGCCGAGTTTTTTTCACTTTTTCGATTTTTTCATATTCACCCATAACTAGCTGTTGACGGCGGCTTCGCACACGTTAAATTTGGGGTAAGATAAATCCCTTTTTCCCAATCAAGTGGAAAAAGGGATCAATAGTCATTAGATGAAACAGGGGGGACCAAGGACTAATAAGACTTTTTAATGGTTTCCTTAAAGTGACTTTTACCTGATGAAAAAATATCATGTCGCCGGCATATACGAGTTGCCAAAACGTGCTATGGCATTGAGCAATCTAATACCCTATATAATCAATGCTCTTAGCAAAATTGCGAAAAATCGGATTCGATTATTCTTCACCGGAAGTATTCAAATGTTTATTTTCCTCATCGATAGTATTCGCCTAAATTTATTGTCAGTAGTATCAGCTGGCGTTGTATTAATTATGGAAAGGCAGAAAGCGTTGCCGTTTCTGGGTTCATAATGTAGCAGTAGAAGTCGCGTTATCAGACGGGCAGTTAGCGTTTAATGACTCTCAACGTGCAATATGGTAACAATTATTAATGTGTTGGCCGCTTCCCTCCTTATAAAATAGCGGCTACCGCCTAGCAAATTGTTGTTTTTATACGTGACTAACGTCATGCCTGCGAAATTACTCTATTTTAACGCCATTTTCTCCTAAAATACCCATTTTACAGCTTGAATAACGTTGAGCTGCTAGAAGCTGAATTAAATAAGATGACCTACATTGCAAAGAATATCATGAATAATTTATTTATTTTTATTTATTTATTTTTGTTTATTCAATTATTACTAATCAACATAACAGTAAAACCAATGCATTGAAAAGTAAAATTAATAAAGATATTACCATAACTATACAAATAGAATGATACGTATAATACTAGCTATCATGTAAAAATAAATAATTAATAGCTTGCAATTTAAACAAGTGAGGGTTGGCGGTAAAAATATCGAAATCTGGTGCCATCGAGTGAATTTCATTTAAGCGCCGCAAAGCACGCGCCAACAAGTTCCACCTCGTAAGGTTAGTGCGCGAGAACGGCTCCGCGAAAAGATGGTGCGATCGAGTACGGAGATAATTATTTGGTATGAATAGATCCACCTTTGCTAGTAAGCTAGGGTTATCAGTTTTACCACGAATTAGATTGAAAACATAGGACATGGTCAGCATTTCTCTTCTGAGACAGAGAGAATTATAGCCAACCATGCCTGTGATAAATGCAGTCGGATACAAAAATGGATAATATCCGTACTGCTTGAAGTACAGAAATCTCAAAAAACACTTCTGTACCTTTTCCAGCATGAGGGTATAAGTATCTTCATGTGGATTCCAAATAGGTGCATTCGTTTCCATGCGACTTCTAACAATCGAGTTGTACAACGTGCGCATAACCCGAATATTATTGAAGTGTTTGGATTGCCGTATTACAAACCCTAGAAGCTTGAAAGAAGTTGGAGATAGTTGTCTAATATGTTCCTTGAAGTTTAACTTGGGGTCGAAAAAAACTCCCAAGTCCTTGACTTCAGTAACTCTGGGAAGCACACATCCAGCGATGGAGTAATCATACATCAGATGATCAGGCGACCTTGTGTATGTCATCACTGCACATTTGTTAATATTGAAGTGAAGGTTACGAGCTTGGCTCCATGCATAAACTGCATCAATATCACGCTGGAAGAGCTCGCAGGCCTCAGCACTTCCAGTTGATAAAAACAATTTGACGTCATCAGCAAACATTAGACAACGTGCAGATGTGACTACTTTACTCAGATTATTAACAAATAAGTTGAATAACAAAGGCCCTAAGTTTGATCCTTGGCTAACCCCCGATTGAGTGTTGTATAGTTTGGATTCAAAATTGCCAAATTTAACGAATTGCTGGCGGCCCCCCAAGTAATCTGCGAAAAGTTTCAACAGTTTACTCGAGAATCCAGCAGCAGCCAGTTCTCGGAGTAACGCATCGTTGTCGACTCTGTCAAAGGCCTTCTTGAAATCCAAATACACGACATCCACTTGTCCCCTTGAGGTGCTATCCAACTCATCAGTAACATAATCTGTAAAAACGGATAGGTTGGTAGTTGTGGAACGATTAGGACGGAACCCGTGTTGGGCATCCGATAGTGTACCGCATAGTTGGGTATAAATTTCTCGGTGAAGAATCGTCTCGAAAAGCTTAGGAAAGGCTGATAACACTGCAATCGGCCTGTAATTATCAACCTGCACCTTATCGCCACTTTTTGGTATTGGAGCTACTCTAGATATCTTCCACTTATAGGGGTATACTGCAGATTCCAACGATCTGTTAAATATATACATCAGGGGTTGTATAAAAGACTCACAACATGCTTTAATAACATAAGGAGGAACTCCATCAGGTCCAATAGTGCGGACTGATTTCAGCTTGCGTATTGCAAACCGAATATCATCTTTAGTGATACTGTGGACGTTGACGCATGAAGAATTTGCGTCACTCGACATAATAGTCGCTTCAGCGGCGACAGCGTCTAAGGCCGGTATGTTCGGTAGAAACACTGATGAGAAGTAATTCGCAAAAACATCAGCGGCTGCAGCACCCGAATATGTAGCCTCATTATAGACCACATTCAGGGGTACCCCACCAGCAGTTCGCTGACTACGAACATATTCCCAAAAGATAAATAATAACCGTTTAGGGCCCATATGAAGGGTTACGGGAAAGAACGATCAGTCAATTAAAAAAAAAATGGTAAATCAATATAAAATCGAAGACTATCGCGGTTGTTTGACAATATAAATTGGATAGAAACGAATTTACCTCGGGAAATTTGTAGCACCCGATGTTTCGGTGACGTTGCAGCCGCCGTTGTCCAGAGTAGACTGAAAGAGCTGTCAATCAGTTGTTCCGAAAGGGCGCATACCGCAATGTAGGTATGCGGTAATTCAATTTTTAAAATCTACTTACTTAATATATGACCATTAGGCAGGGTTTGTTTAAGTTAGAACCAAACAACAAATATATTGTCTGCAAACCAAATATGACAGACAGACCTTCTAGGTCTAATTGGTTGTGCGATTTCGCCTCATTCGGATATGCTAGCATATTTATATGCATAGAGCTATGTTTTTCGCTATAATAATGTTTGTTTTTAATTATTCCTCATGTACAACAGTATGCATGTCCTTGTATTTTATTCTTGTACGTTATAAATAAATAAATTTTAAAGGAAAATATAAATTCCAATGAGTTTCAGCATCTTAAGTAAATAAAATAAACATGAATTAATATAATCAGATCATATAAACAGTGAAAATATAAAAAAAACATAACTAAAATAATAATAGTGTAATTCTAAATAATAATATCAAAACAAGTCAAAAATAAACAAAAAATCAATGCGATGAATATGTAGCTACTTTTATAGGTGATATTTTTTGATTACTATTGCTTAATGTATGTAATAAATATGAAAGCCATCGAGTCAGAAAATGTTCCCATGAATATTTATATAAAACTCTAAATTAAATGGGTACAATGTTTGAAAAGTCATGGCCCCAAATTCAGTCAGATCAGATAGGGTTGCTTATAAGCGTCTGCTTAATATTTTTGGAATGATAGATCCTCCACCTTTCTATTTAGTTGAGTGGGGCTTTTCTAAGGTCTTTATGAGCCTTGTAACACTGCGACCATTGCTGATGTGTTCGTATCCTCCACCTTTGTAATAGTGGTAGGGAGTAGACTATATAAATTATTTCTAAGGTATAATTAGCTTGTTTGTACTCTTTCCTCTCTTATTCGGGGTGCGCATAAAAGGAAGCTTCCGCTGGTATGGTGAGAATAAATATCAGAATTATTTGCAGTTTGTTAGGTGCTGTCGCCGACAAAGTCCGAAAACACAGTCATTATCAATGAGAGATTGATAAAATATATGACATACCATACAGAAGGTTAATATGAATATTTGGTCTGTTGGCTAGATAGATAGTGTAGAGGAAATGCAAGGAATTGAAGTGGAAAAGGAAGGGCAGAGAATGAATAATAATTTCATGATAAATTCAACCTGTCTGGCATATATTAAGCACTATTTTATGAAAGCTGAATACGTCATAGTCCTTACATTGTTAAATATCTTTGCATTGTTAAATATCCTTGCATTATCCTTGCATTGTTAAATAATTCACGATTTGATTCTACTTACACTAGAGACTTTTTTAAAAGTAAAAAAATATAAAAGAGGTCAGAATGCCTGTTCGATGCATCCGAAGCTTAACAAGCGGCTAGTAAGTGTATAAATATGTATTTGTGAATATATAAGTGAGTCTGCTAACAGGGCATAGACAAGATGCCATTCGGCCGGCGAGAAGCTGTCTGAGCGGTCAAGACGAAATGTTCAGCGGTCCGGAAGGCCGTAAGACATATTATTGGTGAGCGTTAACGCCTCAGCGACGCCCGACCGGGAGGAAATGTAATCACCATTGATAGAATATATTTCGCCTCGGTGGTGATGCTGATGGGGAGCGGCATATTTAGAAGTCGGATGCGGCGGGTAAACATTACGTTTATGGAAATGATTATTCGCGAAGGGGGAGATTTTTCCGTTCTTGAGGCGTCCGGGGCGGTAGAAGAGGCGGATGTGTCAGGACGATGCGGTGCAAATTCGCTGATGGCTGGCGTTGAACATATTGATTATGCAAGAAACGGCAGATTTGCCGCCTAAGAACTTTATCCATAGTTTTGTGGATATCAGAATATCAGGATTACAAGCTGTTTCAATCCTGAAGCAGCTTGTAATCCTTACTCATAATCAAAGTGGCTTCGTAGCTGGGAAAGGCACATCAGAAGCTATTCAAACAGTTCGCATACTGCTAAAAAAGGCAACATCCAACTTGACAAACCTCCATATGGATTTTATAGATTTGGAAAAGGCATTTGGTTAAATCCCCCGAAAACTCATCTTGAAAGCAATGAGACAGCAACTAGTACCTGAATTAATTATAAACCTTATTGTACAGATCCGTCACAACACAGGCAATATGTACAAATCTGTCACTAATAAAGTCTTTAGTCCTGCAGGTAGAGGCGAGGTTTTTAAGATTAAAGTCATGGTACATCAAGGTTCCACTCTAAGCCCATTGCTATTTATTACCACTGTACGAATTATCACTTGCATTCTCTAATATGGGTGGCTGTTCGCGAGAGATCGATTCTTAGAAGCTTATATTCCTCTTTCACATGCTCGAGCCACCCCATAACAGACATAAATAACAGACACTGAAACAAAATACGGCTCATTCAAATATTAAAATCATCCGCAAGGAAGCCCTAACTAAATACGCAGGACAAAATTCCTTGAAAGGTCCTGGTAATAATATATCGCCTTCTTCAAGGGCCGAAGACCCCTAATTAAATATCAGCCTGTCATTTCTCGCAGCAGAGATATCGAGGGTGTCGACCGATTACAAAAAATCGTAAACGCGGCAAGCCGCTCTCGCAACCTTCTTATATTAAAACAAATGTGGTAATCTCAAAATAATCGCACTGTTTGAGGTAATTAGGAGGCTATTAATTATTCGACTGAAAGCTTGGATTAAATCAAATACTTATAATTATGCTAAATATTCGAAGTAATTTTAAGTACTAAATATGATGTATTATTAATGTTTAAATCTACTATTCTCGCTATAAACCTAATGATAATGTAGTAGTAATACATATTATAGAAAATTACCTTCAATGAGGTGAGATTAAATTAAGTTAAAAATGTAAGCCTGATTGAATAATATGTACTCTCGCTAAGCCACACCCCTTAACCCTCAGTGGGCCGGTCTCTTACCGCCGCCATTGCCTTTTAACCAATCACGGGTTAGAGTGGCGGGGCTTTAGCGAGGCAAGTGAACGATTTTGGAAAATCGAACAGTCACAAAAATACCGAGGTCGAGAATGAACGACCCTTAAGCGGCGGGATAATAGTGTACATACGGCAGCTCCTTGGCTGGTCACGTACTCGCGCGCATAATTTAAGTGTATACTGTAACTCACGAGTAAATTGAGTGACAATAAACGTTCCTTTGAAATAAACTCTTTCACTATGTGATCATCTAATAGAGTGTGAACCAGATACGGGAGACTACTCGGCGGCCAGGAAGAACGAGAGAACGCGAAGGTAAATAACATTTACAGTCCACAAAAACCACCCTTCAGCAGTAGGAGAAACCCACAGGAAATTAACTGATGGATTTTATAACCATAAGTGATCCATCGCAGCCGGATGAAAAATAAAGAAAAGAATCTTGAAAAATAAATTATACGATGGAGCCGACCGCAGAAAAATCGAACGTATCGAGGCGGACCTGGTCACAAAGCAGCAGGAGGAGTGAAAGAGTTCAGGAAGTGAAAGAAGCATCAGAACAGCTGAGGCGGGTCACCAGAGAACAAGCAAAGGTAGCCGCGGAAAAGAAAAATTGGAATCAGAGGCGATAACGCAAAGGGAACAACTCCGAGATACCTAAGAGATAGCGACGGCAAAACGCAGATCGCAGGCGGCAGGAGCGGCGGCTACGATCGCTTACGCGGCCTCTACCTGTTGCATTACAGCGGTAATTCAATTTGAATTTGAGAGACTTGGAGACAAATAACAGGCGTTATGTGCGACCGAAAAATTTCCCATAAGGTCAAAGGTAAATGTATAAGACATCCAGTAGACCTGTTGTATTGTATGGATCAGAATGTTGGCGACTAACAAACATCTTAATAAATTACATACAACAGCAGGTGTCACACTATTAGACAAAATCTGAAATGAGTACATAAGGGGAACTTTTATCGTTCGAACTTTTAACGTTTACACCGATAACTGACAAAGTCAAATAAAGACGTCTCCGGTGGTACATTCACGTCCAGCGGGTCGCAGATGATCACATGGATAAGGTTGCCCTAGACCTGCCAACGACGAAACGTGCACGTGGAAAACCACTCGCCACCTGGTTGACGACGGTCAAGATAGACCCGAGAGAAGCTCAACTCGACGCCGACACAGCACAAGATTGTGCTCAGTGGAAAATAAGGACACGAAAGGCCGACCCCAAGTAAGTGGGACAGGGTATAGGAGGAAGAAGAAAAGGATGTAGGATAGAGTAGGATAAAATCATTAGGAAATTAGTATTTTGGCCTGGGCCCTCCTAATCTAGCTAATTCCTTTCTATTCCTCTTCATCATCACCTATCTTATTCGTATTACATTACAGTATTCATATTATTCGTTTATCGTGGTTTATATTAATCGCTTATTACTTATATCTTAATTGGGTGGATGTGGTAAAATTATGCTATAGCCATTTCAAGTTGAGCAGGGAATGATATTAAAAATTATCCACCCCAGAACATATCGCCAACTCACCAATGAACTATATATTTTATTTTATTTTTTTTTATTTAATGAAAAGCACAATACAGTAGAGCCTTGATAATCCGAACTAGCAAAAACTAACCCCTGTTCGGACTCACGAAGCGTTCGGATTATAGTATGTAAGGAGAAAAAAAAACATTTTTATTCTTAAAATAGTGTTTAATTATATACATAGTTTAAGAGGTACAGTAAGCAACGAGCTGGGCTTTACATATTGACCTTGGGAACGCTCTTATTACAAGCAGCGTAAGGACTACAGTCGTAATGCAAATAAAAAGCCCGGCTCGTTGCTTACCGTACATTTACATAATAATTAGGTAACATAAAATACGTAAGGTGTAAATTGTCTATTTAGTCATAAACTGATCTATTTTAGTTTGGCGAGTCCTGTTGATGGACCAGAAAAAAGCTTTGTCCCTCAAGTTACGTAGCATCATCTTTTCCGATAAGGACAGGTCATTTTCTTCAGCCCACTCCAAGCAAGTGTTCAAAGATGATATGGCTTGTGAATGAGTAATTTTCTTGACATTTGAAGCAAAATAATCTTCAGCTAAAGACTCGTCATTCTCTTGCGTTATTTGGGTTATGATCTCATCATCAGTTATAGGATCTGTGCAATTCTCCTCTTCACTCATGGACAAGAAAGTGGAAATGGTTTCTTCTGTATAACCACGATTACGTAAAAGACTGAGCGGGAGATCGTCTTCTACGTCGAAGTCATCATTTTCTTCTGATCTATCTTCTGTTGAATTTATTTTTTCAGGCCAAAGAGGCTTCCAAGATTTTTCGATAAGAGACGATGATACATGATCCCAACATTGCGCTAGCGAAAAAATGGCGTCTTTAATTGTGACGCTTTTTATAACATCATGCAAGGTTAAAGCCTCATCGGCTTTTTGCTGCACGAACATTTGAATCAGGAGTTTCTTTTTGTAATTTATCTTGACATTTTGGATTACGTTTTGATCCATAGGTTGGATCAAAGGCGTACAATTTGGAGGCATGTACAGTACAGAGAAGTTGCCGTCTTCTGTTGTCAAATCTTCAGCATTTGGATGTCCAGGGGCATTGTCTAAGAGTAGCAATGCTTTTTGTGGCAGTCCCATTTTTTTTAAATGGCGTTTGACTTCAGGAACAAAATGGCCTCTAAACCACTCGAGAAAAATATCTCTGGTTACCCAAGCACGCCTCTGCCCTTCATAATGCACTGGTAATTTTACAGATCCAAAAGATCTTGGCTTTTTTGCCTTCCCCACAACTAGCAATGGTAATTTGTGATTCCCTGAGTTTGCGCAAGGCATAAAAGTTATTCGCTCTTTAGACACTTTCGACCCAAGAGCGCTAGTTTCAGCAGAAGAGGCTAAAGTTTTGTCCGGCAGAACCTTCCAAAACAATCCTGATTCGTCGGCATTGTAAATTTGTTCAGGGCAAAGGTTCTTTTCTTTTATCTCGTTTAGGAATTTTTCTTGGAATGGTTGAACAGCTTCCGTATTGCTAGAGACTTTCTCACCTGACACTTTCAGCTGACGTATGCCATGACGTTTTTTAAAATTATCAAGCCATCCTCTACTTGCAGAAAAATCCGAACCTGTTAGTTTTTTATGGAAGAATCTCGCTTTTTCCATTACGACCTCACCAGACAATGGAATGTGGCGTCGTCTTTGTTCTAAAAACCATGTGAACAGTGCTTCTTCTAGCACTGGATTCTCTGGTAATTTTAGAGTTTTTCTGAACCCTGGTCCTTTCTCAGTTTTAGCTATAAAAGATCTCAATTTTTGCTCATTTTTCTTGAGGTCTGTAATTGTTGATTTTCCAACGCCATACTTACAAGCAAGAGAAGTTGCCGACACTCCGTCCTTTAAACTGTCTAGTATGGTGCACTTTTCGGCTATAGTCAAAGTTTTATGTTTGCGTTTTGGTGTTGGAACCATCTTTATAACCTCAAAAAACACGCCGCGCACGAGTACAGAGCAGAAAAACGTGGAATGGACGCGCAACGTGGCAGTCGTAACTGCAGACTAATTAATAAACAACATAGCAGCGAGGCGAAGGCGAGGAAGTGGGGTGGGGTATGCAGTTCGGATTATAGCGACGTTCGAATTAGCCTGAGTACGGATTATCGAGGCTATACTGTATTATGAATTGCAGTATGTTATTGCATTAGCACTATTAGAGGATTCATTGTAAACGGTATCAAAATAGAGAATACTGCAGCCGACTATTACTTCAAATCAACTAGGCCTATGACCATAGGGCAAGTGCACCAATTAGAGAATGGTTTGTGCATACTTCAAATTGCACAATTAAAAAAACAGGTTAGGTATTTTTAAATAATCGATAAAGGCGTGGAACTGGTTTTTAGGGTCATTATTGCAATTTAGATTTCGGGACTTATGTCCGCCCAGATTTGGCAAATACTTGTATGTGCGATGTATAAATATTTAGTTGCATGATAGCGATATAAATATGTTAATACAATAGTATAGGGAAACAAAATACATTCGTAAACCTTTATTATTTAAAAGAAAACGGATTTTTAACGCGTAGAAATAGACGATAGTCCTCTCGACGTTTGTAGATTTCAAATGTAACGTTGTCGAAACGACGGGTTAACCCATCGTCCGATTCCCCACGGCAAGGACCCGTCTTCCCTCAATCAAAAATTGTCAAATGACCGCGAAAGTTGTAGAGTATGTAAACATGCATACACATAATAAATAAATACTTATCTACATTTGCAGTTGTCGCTGCTGCTTCAAGGAAGTATCGCACTGCCGATTTGAAACTAATTTTGTTTCTGCTATAAATGTCAATCTCAGTGAATTTGTTATTGTATATACGAGGCAATCGTCGTCTCGGGGGCTCAAAAATCTGGTCCTACGTTTCGTCAACTTCAGAGCGATGCTTGAAACTAGGTATGGGCTATCCAGCAGATGACCGAATTCGAGGGCCTTGACTTTGCAAATATTGTACCAATTTGAATGATAATTATATATGTACTTCTAGTATTTAAATTTAAGATTTAGCTTTAGTTTGATTATTTAACAATTTACTTACTACTTTGGATGTTACTATGTACAGTTTTTAGTACGTATATATTTGATTTATTGACTATTTCAATTGTTAGGCTTCTGCTTTGATTATTCAACTTTTTAACTGACTATTTTAATTATTGTGTGTTTAGTAGGTAGCCAATGACTATTCTTTAATTTGTTTTGTAATACGATTCTACGACGAATAACTTTTTGTAGGTTCCAACGTTTCTTAGATACTATATATGTTTTTAAATTAATATATGTATGTAACGTAAAGATTAAAGTAGTAATGACACTTACTACTTAAAACACAAATATTTTGACACGTCCAAGAGCGGTTCTTAGCCACCAATTGGAGACGACGTAAATGTAATGAAATGTAATGTAATGTAATGATGTGGATACATGATACAGTGAGTGTTGTGTGACAGCAATTTTTCAAAATTCTCGTGCGCCGACCCCGCCGCCCCGCCATCGTTATAATTTGTGGAGTAACGGCAGCAGTTTGCCGCCTACCCGCAGAACAACGGATGACGATTGACAGTGCATACTTTAGTCTACCCTAGACAACGGCGGATGCAACGTCGCCGAAACGTCGGGTGCTACAAACTACACGCGGTAAATTCCTATTTATAATGTCAAACAACCGCGGTAGTTTTCGAATTCATATTTAATTTAATATTATTAGGTAGGTATGTGTCTATTACTGTTGCGTAACTTAGTATTAAGAAAAAATGGGGTCGATTATGTTTCTTTTGAACTAAAATCGGAAATTAGTTCATGTTAACGAGACAGAGCAGAATGTGAAATGAACGGTTTTCAGTATTAAAACTACCCACTGAAGGTAAATCAGCTAAATCGAACACCGCACGATTTTTTTTCAAATTTATTCGAGCGTCTATAAGTTCGACAGGTAGTTTAGGTGCGGGAAAATCGACGACAGTTCATGTCACATTCCGTTCTAACGAATTGCTTTGTCCCGTTCGGTTGAACTAAGTTCCTAGTTTAGTTCACGAAGAAACGCCATCGGGCCCAATGTGTCATTACTAAACAATATTTTAATGGAATAAACATTCTGTATTCGGTATTCTTAAACTTTATTTTACTGCATACTGTATAAGTAAGATGTAGTAATAAACAAACATCTGGGATATTTGCAGAGTTTTCTTATATATTATATAATATTATTATGTGTTCAGATAGAACTTTTTTTTAAAAAGATTCACCTTTTTATTTTTACGAAAGACTGTTCAGCTATCACAGATTGCAAAAAGTTAAAATAAATGCTGCAAAATCATAAATGCTAATTGACCTGGATGGATAATATTTATAAATATTAATCACTACGATTAATTCAATGGACTTTTATTGGCGATAGGAATAATCCACAATATACGATAATATGCAAAACGAATGGTAATAAACATAAATAATAAATTATTATGAACACAGTGACATGAATATAAATCATATCCGTGATAAATACTATTTTAACGTTGTAAATAATATTTGCCATCATTATGCATTGATGGCGAGCAAACCTGCTTGCCATGATAATTTATATATTTCGGATGCGACTAATGATGTAACGAAATTCCTAGCCACTGGGACAGTGGGTAGGGACTTGCTTTAGGTTTATAAATATAGATTATGCAATACAGCAGTACCTGCTATAAATATCTACATCTTTTTTTGTAATTATTGCAGAAAACAGTTAATCGGACGAATATTGTTTTTTTTTAAAGTATGTACAACCTCTGTCCAGAAAGTTCGATGAATGACGTCATAGTGCTCACATGCGTAAAAGTAGGAAACGGACGCACCCCGCGCTAAACAGGTATGTGAACAGGACAAAAATAACAGTGCAGTGGTAAATGCGCGCGTGGTGGGGATAAGAATTATTAAGCTTGTCCACATAAAACACAAACTACTATATTGAAAAATATAAATGCTGGAGAAGAAGAGATTGGGAAAGTAGGGAAGAACTGTTTACTTATTTGAAAAGTATTATTTTTGAAGTGAGTCTTAAATGAATATAAAAAAGCGAGTTACTTATATTTGTCTTACACGATGGACACAAAAATACTAGGAATGGAGGCTGACCAAAGTACGAAACCGTGGGAAATTAATGAATCGAATAACTCGTGGAGATAGGATGGTATCGATTAGGAGAGTACAATATAGAGAAGATTATCTCCCTGTCTATCTTATTTATTAATAAAGTTTGTTTTCTTTAAAAGTATGTACAGCCTGTCCAGAAAATTCCGTGGATGACGTCATAGTGCTCACATGCGTAAGAGAAGGAAACCGCCGCACCCCGCGATGGACAGGTCTGTGGACAGGACAAAAATAACAGTGCAGTGGTAAATGCGCGGATGGTGGGGATCAGGATTATTAAGCTTGTCTACTTAAAACACAAGCTACTATATTGAAAACTATCTTGGCTACTTTATGACAATCTGGAAATATTCCCTCTGAAAAGCTTAAATTGTAAAGATATGTTAGACAAGGTGCCAGTACACGTTTATGGATTTTAATTACGCTAATAGGTATATCATCGACACCAGTTGATTTTTTGTTCTTTGGATAGTCGATGCATTTTTCCATTTCTTGATTGTTGATTGATACAAACTATCTTTTAAAACTTATTAAATGCTATCGATCTTAACTTATTAAATGATAGCGATCCTTATTAAATGTAGTTTATGTAGCACTCTTTGGATGCTTTCTATTTTTTTTTGTTTTCATATATTTTTGTTATTGAATTGCTGATTCTCTATGTTTTCTCATTATTTCTGTTTATTTTTATTTTTCTAGTTTTTATGTCTTTGTTATTTATGAATTTCTATGTTTTTTTCCAATATTAGTTTTTTATAGACTTTTTAATAATTTGAAATGTAATTTTATTTCTAGAAATACCAATTTTATTTGATATGTAATTTCTATACCCAGATCGGGTTTTTGAAAATATTTTTTTCTTATTTTTATTTCTATAAATGCTGGATGAGAAGAAATTGGGAAAGGAAGGAATAACTGGTTACTTATTTGAAAAGTTATATTTTTGGGGTGAATTTGAAATGATTATAAAGAAGGCGAGTTACGTATATTTGTCTTGCACGATGGACACAAAAATACTAGGAGTGGAGGCTGACCGAAGTACGAGACCGTGGGAAATTAATGATTCGAAAAGCTCTTGGCGATAGGATGGTATCGATTGTAAGAGTACACGATAGAGAAGATTATCTCCCTATCTGTCTTATTTATGATTACAGTTTGTATTGTGTTATGAGTTTCTCTTGTAACGAGCGGGGTAACAATACATCCGTCTGGTTTTCTGATACCCCCTTAGCTGGCAGGAGGAGATAGATAGTTGAAGAATTTCCATAGGTTGTACTTTATAATTAACTGGCATAATGAAGCCTGCGGCCGCCTCTCGATCCACTCCCTAAGTCATCGAAATTTGTTGCGACCTCTTCCACATAATTTATTAGTATCTCAAGGGGCGCGCTTAAACGCCCCACCCTCGGCTCGTTCGGTAACTTTATACCGCTCTTAGTGTTTATGATAAATTACATGACATGGGTATGAAACGCCCCCGTATTAACACCACCATTTGTGATGTCACACCCTCTTCTTATGGCAACTTCGCCCTCTGTCTTAGCGGAACTTATCTAAGTTTGCATAACAGCGCTCGCGCATCCTTGACACACAGATTAATCAGAGAAATTATGCACGCCCAGAATAGATACGACACAAATGTTGTAGACACTTTTCAAATGATTCTATGCATCAGTGGAGCAATACATACTGGAATATTTAACGGTTTTCTAAAGGTTCCGTGCAGCTTGGGCCTAATGACCTAAGTGTTATTTTGGGTCGGCTTAACTCACACTCGGTAGCCTCCACGAAGTTATCGAAAAAAAATTACTTTATCGACGAAAAGGGAGCAGTGATTATATTATAAAAAATATTGGCAAATCGTTATTGAAACTGATATAAAAAATGTTTTATCAAGTTATTGATTGTGATGCCCAATGCGCCAAGAAAACTCGAAACGCTGCAAAGTATTCCTTGCCACTGACCAGCTCAGTGGACATACTGGGGTACCCATTAAGTGGCACTGACCGCATTCCATTAAAATAATGGATAATAAAACTATGTTAAACATTAATTTCGCAAATGTATTGTGTTAAAATATATTTATAGCTTTGAAAATATAAGTAACAACTAGTAAATATATGAATCATATTTTTCAAATGAGTTATTAATGCCTGACTTGTATTTATGATTTATTTTTAACTTATATTTTAATCATTTCTCTTTAGTACCTTCTTTATAATTTAATTATTAATTTGTTTAAAAATGCTTTATGTATGCATTCTTCGAGTAGCGGCATAATTTTATGGCAGACCGCGGCAATTTATTGGAATTTCTTGCAATATCGCCACGCTCGACCAAAAGTACTATAACTATGGAACTACTATAGCAATCATGAAAATAATCATAAAAAATTACAATATGGAATATTGAAATCTCATTTTGTAAAACATTTAGATAATTATAAATAAATATGAGAAATTTTAAAAAGTGAAAAAAATCGGCATTTCTAACTTGTACTTGTCTTACGGAAAAATACGGAATCCTATTTAAAAATTGTAAATACTATCGTAATCTTTATTAGATTCTTTATGAAAGGTAATACTTTGTTTTACTTATTTACTTACAAAAATACTTACATATCATAAAAACCAATAAAAATTTAGATAATTTCTCGAAAAAAAAAATGATATTTGACAATGGAATTTTACCAGAAATATTCTCGAAATGACGTGCGAAATTATTCTAGTGGCCGTCTATATATCTATGGTAATAATAAGATGTTTGTTATGGATTTTAGGATGCGTTCGAATTAGAAAATAATATTACTGTGCGCTCCGGGAGCAAGCCGCCAATATTCGTCGTTACGTAGTCAACGGTGTTCAAATTTGGTCGTTACGTAGCTGAAGGGGGGATCAATAGTCATTAGATGAAATAGGGGGGACCAAGGACTGATCGTTAAGTAATCAACAGTGTTCTGATGTGCAACCAAATTTTGTCGTTACGTAGCCGAAAGGTTAAATGGATTCTCTATTAAATTATTCTTATCATGTCATTCTCTAAAACATAATTTTATTTATATTTTAACTTACCTACACAACTTATATTTACTGAAAAAAAAACAATATACGAAATACTCTAAAAACGCGGTTTAATATTATTTCGATTTTGGTCGTTGTAAGGTTATAAATAATGTATGACAATAGTTAGCCCAATATAGGTGTCAGGTCGCTTTCAAACCGTGATGCATCTGATAAATGAGCATACATATATATCTCGTTCCTAATATGTGACGCAGGGTTCAGGCAGACTTGACAAAGTACGTCTGAATTTCTATAATAGTTTCTCTGTGCAAGTGCATTTAATATGGCCATTTATAAGGGAGGCTAAGCGAGGCGACAAACTAGATTGTAACTGTATAATTATGCGTTACGTGGCAAATTAATTAAGTGGCTCATTCCGTCACAGACAACGAAATACCACACTACGAGCTTTACATGAATCCAACAATGAAACATATTTTATTTGGGAGACTATGTTTATTAATATTCATATTTATTTTATTAGTATAATTGCATATATACGCAGTAAACAGAAAAAACCAACGCAAATAACAGACCTTTTGCTAAATATAACCATGGTATATATAGTTTAATAGATTTCTCAATTCCGTACTATGTTTAGGCAGCTATGATTTTACTATGAAACAAAACCGGTAGATGACATTATTAATTAAATTTCTTTTAGTTTTAGTAGCCCAATCGATGGCGTTCTAAATAAAAATAACAAGTAAATATATTAAAAGGAATAAAATACACGACTGCCGTTACAAAAAGTGAACTACTGTGTTTTTAATTATTTTTATTACAGTATTTTAAAATAAAATAAATGATTAAAATACATACTGTAATATTTCAAGGCAAGAGAAGGCCTGGGCGGCCAATGACATCATGGCTGCAAAATCTACGCCAGTGGTTCCAGCTGAGCACTGGCGCATTGTGCCGTACAGTGGTCTCCAAGACTGAAATCAGCAATATGATCGCCAACCTTCGTTAAGAGACGGCACTACAAGGAGAAGAAAAAATACAATAAAAACGAAGCTGTCATGGAATTCAACGACCGAAGTCGGGCCCATCATATAGTAATATTACACTTCTGGGGAGTGAGCAGTGGATTCAGGACTAACGACCGGCTGTGGTAGGTTTAGGACAGCTGTCTTGCCACATGTGAGCGGTCACCTTACCACCCATTCACTCCCCCTTCGAAGCCATAAAATAATATATGTCGATGTCGAAACATAGAATAATATAATATTTGTCGTTTATGTATTTATCCTAATACATTCATATATATTTTCAGACTGTACTCATTCGGACCTTTCATTTGACACGAAACACGAAATTTATTATTTATTTTTATTCAGGAATTAATTACTATAAAACATTGATTTTGCTTATAAAAATAACAGGAACCGAATGGCAAAACCTTAACCTTTTTTTTTATTTTATTCTGTCACCCATCTGGGACTAGCCCGTTCTAGGATGGACAACACTCTAATTTTACAATAAATTATGTAAAAGTTTTATTCAAATGCTCATAAAACTAAATTGCCTAAAATATGATCCTCAAAAAAAAAACAATCAAATAATGTGAGATAATCAGAATTGACATAAAACTAAAGTAAAGATATATCTATGTTAATTTATTAATATTTGGAGGTTTGGACATTAAGACAACTATTGACTAGACACATGGATATATAATGTACCCTATGACACTCGGGATGTCATAGCGATTCTAGCAATACCACGTACTTCTAAATCAACTTAAGCGTTTATAAGTTATGGTGGAAGCTCTAATGATCAAATTAGCTAATATGTAGCATTCCAACCTCTCAGTATTATTTCTGTGATTTAATCAGCCTATGTATATAAAAATGCGATAGACGAAACTAATAATTCAATTTTATAATTAGTTAAATGGTGCTTTTTTTATAATCAATCAATCTTTATAAATAAAATAAAAAATTCGTTATGATGAATATTATTATAGATGGCCAAATAAATTTCAATTATTATCGCCGGACAATGCTATCAGCGCCAACTGCATTTTGCCGGCATAGAAGAGTTCCCAAAATATACTATGATATTGAAAATTCAAATGTCCTACAAATCAATGATATTTTAACATAAAAACATATGAAATTTTAAAAAGAAAGGAATAAAAAAAATAAACGAAAGAAAGTTGCCAATTTTATTATTTTACGCCATAAGGTTCAATTATTACAATTTTTAAGCTAAACTAAATTAATTGTCCTTTGAATACAGTACAATATAGTTCAATACATAAGTATATATTTATTTCTTAAAAAACAAATTAAAATTAAAATTAAGAGGACTCCAATTTACCACGGGCCTCAGATGGTATAGTTACGCCACTGATGATGTACTTATTCCCAGTCAAACAATATCTTTCAGTCTACCGACATGTTGGTGTGACTAAAAGGTAGGCAAAATTGAGGTACTATTAGATACTATAAAATTTAAAATGGAACTTTCAATTATAAGTTATGTTATGCATTTTATACATATCGAAAGCCAAAAGTAAATAACAAATAAAGATTCGTATATATACAAACATAGATTAACTGCTAAAATAAGGTAAGAAGAATGTCGTAATTAGCTATGCCGCATGCAGCAGGAAAAACGTAATATTACCCAATTCTACAATCTAAGCTTTCAAATGAGACATTATAAATAGGATAGAAATGAATTTATTACGTGAAGTTTGTAGCACCCGACTTTTCAGCAATCTTTCAGCGTTGTCCAGGGTATAATTAATTACTGGCAATAGTGATACTTTGTTATGCGGATAGGCTAGAAAATTGCTGCTATTACTGGTACTTCGCAGATTATAACGGGGTTAGGCGCGCGCGATTTTCAAAAATTCGCCGTTCACACAACACTCTCTGTATCTTGTGGTACGTCCTTGCGCTCGGCAACGAGTATTAAGAACATTTGAAGAAGAGGGTTCCAAGTAGTAGGAAGTTTGAATCCGGCGTCTCTATTTAAGTTCAGAGCCATCTTATTTCAACGGCTTGCCAGATCATGCGAGGGAAGTCAAATTGTTTTTTGGATAGCAAAATGGGATTTTGAAACTGTGTTAGTTATGCTTATGCTATTCAATATGTGTTCGCAGATCGCCGATTTTTGATGTGGTCTATCAATCGATAGGCTATATGCCGTTTCGTTTATATAACGTAGGCTAAACCACAGCTGCATTAACATTTTAAACACGCTAAGGGTTTGCAGTGGTATTACTTATTTACAGGCCTCAGAGATCGAGCTACATTTTGGGTCGGTTTGAAGATCCTTTTTATATAGAATTTATTTGGCATCTTGCTTATTCAATCTCTCACGTCCTTCACTTATAACAAGAATGCTCGTGATAAGCTCGGTTTCGGAGTTTCGTCTGTATTGGAACGTGTGAGTGTCTCGTAATATTTTCCGTAACCATTTTTTAAGGACACCATTGACATTTTCTATCACCTGCGGAAAATGCTCAGCGTCATATAGGTCGCTTGCTTGGATCACAAGCAACATTTGTACTGAATGTAGATTGTAGGGATGATGGTGTGAGATGGCATGCAAATATTTGTCAGTATGTGCGAGCTTCCAATAAACATATACTTATAGTCTTCGATTTCATACAAATGAGATATATTATATAAGTATCCCCCCGAGCTCAATATTCCATTCTGCTTTTGCTGCTCCTTTTAAGTCCGTTGATTACTGAACAACTTTGTTTGCCACTCTCCTCAAAAGCCGCGCCCAGCTCAAGCCAAAGGGAAAAGTGAATGTTGATGAATTTATAAGCAGCCGAGCTTCTTTATAAACGCGACGGCTAAGTTGGTTTTAGTTTTTAACGAGACCACTCTGCAAGCAGTATGAAGAGAGATGAAATTGTGACTGTGGATTTACAAGAAGATGCCATATTAAAAAAATATATATATACTTGACATTTACTTACCGACCCCATTTGCTGGAACATATGTAGTAACAGAGGCTAAGTCATCGTGAAACTCTTCGTAAAATGGCACTTTACAAATACCTAGTTCAAAAAAATATACATATGGGTTTTTATCATAGATTAATCATTTAGGTATACGATTTTTATTATTAAATTACTAAACAAAATACTTCAATTCAATTCTTTTTATTTTCTATTTCTATTTTAACTGAAAAATGTTTTAATTCCTCTTAAAAAGCTGTAATTTATCACCAAAAAAATAAAACAAACTTTTAACACGTAAGAATAAACATTTCCAGAGTTCTCTGTATGCTTTTCAAGATCTTGGATGGCGTCGCTTCCAATTAGCTTAACGGCAGATTTACTACACTATCGGCACATGGACGCCCTCTGCTAGATCAAAAGACAACCTGCTACTTTCTATCCCTAGTCACAGCAGTGACTTCTTCTCATTCTCTTTCACCGTGCATGGAGCCCGTCTTTGGAATGCTTTGCCGAAAAATGTGAGAACCGCGCCAAGCATAACAACTTTTAAAAACAGACTTAGAGAGAATTTGAAATTTTCCAGAAAAATTCCTTTACCCCTCCCATTCCCCTCCTTTTTAAACTTTAGCGTACTTATAGGTGTTAGATTATTTTGATGTGGCAAACCTGTGCCCAGAAAGAGTAAAATATATATTTCTTTCTGTCCTCTTTTATTTTATTTGTCATACTCCTTATATGGGTTAAGTTATGTAGTCTACTCGCAAATAATGTTCATACAATAGTATAGGTTAGCTCTAATATATTGCCTGCAGGCCATAAGCTCAAGAATAAAAAGTTTTATTATTATTATTATTATTTACAAATCTATTGCATCGAAAGCACAATCTTGCCATACTTTCTAGGCATAAGTACTTCTTGCACTGTGGTGCATCTTTTGAGTTTAGGTGGACAGATAACCATCTCCTGCGTTGTATTCTTACTATATGGGTATGAAAACGTTACCAGAAATACAGGCATTTTGAAAAGAAAACCGCAAAATATTTTCATTAGCACCGATTCTACGTCACGGTGACACCAATCAGCTAAAACCGGGGAAGTGAAGAGTTAATAGTAATTTAAAAACACATTTTTCAAAACAAGCTTTTATTAAAATGCTCTGTCCTGAGCCAACCCTAGGTGCAGCAGCCATGTCAAGGTGGAACTTAGAAAGGGCTATCATAATTGAATGCTATACTGAATTTGTGTGTGTGCGTGCTGTTGACCGTTGAGGAGTTCCCTCGTGGGAAGCCAACCCTGGGTGCAGCAGCCCTGTCGCGGTGAAACTTAGAACAAGCTATCTTAATTGAATGCGTGTATAAAAATTCGTTTCTGTGATGTTGACCGTTAAGGAGTCCCCTCGTCGGAAGCCAACCCTGGGTGCAGAAATCATGTCTTGGTAAAATTTAGATCAGACTATAATAATTGAATGCGAATTCAAAATTGTGTGTTTGTGCTGTTGACCGTGGAAGAGTAGCCTCATCGGGAGCCGATCGTAGTTGTAGAATCAGGTCATGCTTACCATATTTCAATTTCAATTTATTATATTGTGATTGTGTTGTAGTAACATGGAGTTTTACAATGTATTCAGTGACGCACGACCTGCCTTTTAGGCGTACAATAATTATTTTTTACAATGACATTAAAGATACATAAAAATGCATCGTCATCGGAACTCAACCAACGTGTACACTGTACAATTTCAACTTCGCATAGGATAGGAAGAAGTGGTTCTAAATCAGCTTGCAAGATTTGACCCAAACAAACATACTGACAAACATTGTAAGGTAAATTAAATTTGTAAAAAGAAGCAGCTACTGAAAGAGACAGATATATGTTTGATAGTTGCAGAGATATTTCTGATTGTTCGCTAGGTGTCACTGTGACGCCACCTCGTAAATTAAAGGTTAAGAGAAATTTGAGGTAGGTATTACAAAATATACATAACATAATTAAAGACTGGCCATCTGGTCAAGGCAGTGAGGCATGACATTTTCAAATAAAAAATCGGGCTGTGGCGCCTTCATGTCCTATGATTTCGACGTATGGAAGCTTTACGAATTTTCGCACGGGCGTGGTCGTCCGTAAGTTTAACCGACGGTCGCAAATACGTCCGGCCCCACAATTAACCTCGCGAGGATGTGGAACAAAAAGGATACGTTAAGAATGTGGGGGGTCATGATGACCCTGAATTTATTTTTTTTAAGTATTTGTTGGTATATAATTAAAAACGTCGGAAATGGAACTTACGAATACGTTACTAAATAAATAATATTTATTAAAAACAATACCATTATTCGTAGACAACTTTATTATTTTCATCATGTAAAACGCCCTAAAAATAATCAACTTAAGCATGACTCTCCGTTATATATTTAAAATATCAACAAAAAAAAGCTATTTCATAAAACTAATATTTTTTAATGCACTGTATAACAGATTAATCATTTCTCATTGCAAAATTACTGTTTCAGTCCTTACCATTATAGATACACTAGCTGACCCGTGCCCACTTCGTTGGTCGGTAAAACTTTTTACCTGTGATGAAATTATGAGAGTGGTTCGGTTAGTACGAGTGCTATGATTTATTTCCTGACTGCCAAAAGAAGTGTTATATTTTTACTGCATATGTATGTATGTATTTGCATGCCAATTTGACTATAATACCGTTATTTGTGAGTGTCTTCTTATTTGTGAGCGTACTATCACTTTAACTATTTATGAAGTAAAAGGGAAATTATATGCAGTAAAACGGAAAAGTCTTTTGTTTTAAACACTTGAGACGATAAATTTACTTATATTGATAAGAATTCATAATTGTTGATAATATGACCAATAAACATGATCTAACGATTAAAATTATTTTTTTTATGTAAAATACTACCTTTTGCGACTTAAATATAAAAGTTAGACAAATGCTGTCATTGATTTTTTTGTAGGCATTATCAAGCTCTACAACTTTTCTCTAGAACGTAATCATATATCTCTCATCGTTAAGGCAGCGTTAGTTAGAAACGTTTTTGTTCGACCGCTTATTCTCCGACTTACTTTGCAAATCCGTCTACCACGAACAAGTCTTTTCATTTTTCGGATTAATATATAGTCTATGACACTAACAAATAACGTGGCTTTCTATTGGTAAAAGAATATTCAAAATCGATTCAGTAGATCCAGAGATTACTTCCTACAACGTCACAAACTTTACCTCTTTATAATATTAGTATAGATATACATTTTATATTTCAATTTACCCATATATACATATACATTTTCAAAATGTACTTAATCAGACCTTTCATTTGACAATAAACAAAAAGTTGAGGTACTGCAGCACCATCTAGTGGTAAGTTAATACAAGGCGGATAACATAAAAACCTTCTCCATGAAAATATACTTATATGTGCCAACTTTCAAGGTGATCAGTCAAACGGTTTCGGAGTCTATTAAGCTCGAACAGACAGCTAGACAGATATACCAATATACAGATTTACCTCCTTATTCTTTTTTTTTAATAAACTTACTCGTATTTATTTCATTAAATCGATTGCAGACTCGCTGCTTTTCCCCGCCTTGTCAAGTAAGACGGAGAGTGTCCGCGCGCGTCGGGAGTTAAAACGGCCCAAATCTGGAGGAGCACTCGAGCTCGAAATATGTCCTTGACATCGCCGGAGCGGCCGCCGAGCAGAAAATGGCTTTAATGATTAACTGATAAGGACCCTTTTGTGTTCTTAGTCAGCCCTCTGCTTTCTTAGAAGCATATCGCATTTTCGCGAAATTAAAAACCAACTCAGACTATTTCTGTACACGATAGATAAGGCACGGGTTGATTACATATACTGCCTATAACCGAGCAAGTTTATATACACCAAAATTCAATGAATTGGGTTTACCAACATAAACGTATGAATATCTCGGAATCCAAGAGAGCTAGCTTATTCAATAATTAGCATAAACAATATAACATTTTTTTTTTGTAAATTTTAAATGTTTAATGTTTGAAAAATAATATAAAAAGAGTTGAGTGCGTTGCACCATTTCGAGGTAGGTAAAATGTCGCGAATATTGTTTATTGGCAATAGTATAACTATTATAAGACGACGCAGCGCAGCTTGTCAAACTTTTATTTATCAGTCAACTTTTAAAATTTACAAAAAAAATGTTTTTTTTTTAAAAGTTACTTATTTGCTTATGCTAGCTGATTTACCCACGTCAATAACATCACTAATTAATACTTTATCCTGTTTTAAAAAATATTGCATACCAGTAATGCTTTTTATATATTTTTTTTGGGAGAGAACAGAAACAATAGCAAAGGCAAATACATTGAATTAGTAGTTCGACAAGTGTATGACAAGATGCCGATTCAATTTTGTCCCGTGGAGATAGAGCTGTCAACTACAACAACGGGCGAACCCGCCACCTGAGGGTGGTTTAACCATATTCAAACATTCTATCTCCCGTGAGGTGAGCGTAGAAGACTTAGTACGAAAACAGCCCACTGCCTAGTTAAGACACTCGCCTGTAAGAGACTAACGCTTCACCGCGAGTAACCAGGCTAATCACCATCCGCCGCCACTCGCGCACTTACTTCTAGCTGCAACCAGATTACTCCGGTCTCCCGACTGGTAAAAGGTTCGAGGTCGCTTGCGCGGTCCTCTCCCTTACGTAGCGGTGATATGGCATGTCTACCGAATTTATCACGGACCTCGGCATCCTCTGCCCGGCTATTCACCCGTTATCAGGTAGCCGATTGGTCGTTTCAAGAGCAATTGCTGTAAGGTTAACAACTACCCCAGCTTTATAGGACACAGTACTGTTTTCAGGCTTCCCCGGCTGTCAGTCGGAATACACAATCGATTGACTGACCCTGCAAGGCGCGCAATCCGCCCAGGAGCGCCCGAAATTTGACTCCTAGTTGAAACTGGCCCGCAGGCCAAAGTCCTACCCAAGCTCGCACTTCTTCGTGGAGGCTGCCGGATGGGTGTTGACCCGTGAGTTTGACCAACCCTAAACGCATGGGTCTTAGTGACCTAACTGCAACAGGGCCCATTAGCTCGCTGACCCCTAGGGCTACACAGAGACTTCAGACTTACAGAAGCTTTTTGACTTCGGTTTCTCTGTACATCTTATGAAGTTCTTCGCAAGCTACTTCAAAAACAGGAGTCAGTTAGTCAGCTTTGGTTCCTCCGAGTCAGCCCTCTTTCAGGTTCATTCGGGGGTGCCGCAAGGTGCGAATCTCTCTATGATTTTGTTCCTCAGTTTCATTAATGATTTACCTAACTTTGTAAAATAAAGTCACTGCTCACTATTTGCTGATGACGTTAAAATTTTTCATCAAATAACAGATGCTCGAGAAGCGGAAATATTACAGCAAGATATAGATGCACTTTCAAGATGGGGCTCTGTCAATGACATGGAATTCAACACTAACAAGTGCTCGGTTTTAACCATCACTAAGAAGAAAAAACCTTGCTTTTTCCCATACACAATAAACGGGTCAATTGTAGAAGATCAACCGAGGTGAGGGACCTGGGAATTACATTTGATACGCAGTTGAACTTCCGTGCACACATTACAAATATTTGCAATGGTGCTAGCAAAATGGTCGGTTTTGTTATTCGCATATGCAAACAGTTTAATAATATTCATTAATGTTTCTACTATATAATTGTTTAATCCGTAGCATACTTGAATATAACTCGGTCATCTGGTGTACAAGTGAAAACAAATACATTCAGATGGTAGAGCGTATTCAAAGAAAATTTTAAAGATATATTTATTACAGAAAATACAATATTTTTCCATACTAATTTCCGTCCGATTTTGTGCTAGGAATGGTAGAAAACAACAGTCTTGAAACGCGTCGATATATTTCACTAATTATTTTTGCATGTAAACTAATTCATGGAACTATTTATTTGCCAGAGATACTATGTAAGTTTGAATTGTACGTACCGGTAAATTACACAGCGAGGAGATCGTATCTATTGTTTAATGTGCCATATCACCGTACAAATATTTTTGTAGATAGGCCAGTGGGAAGGGTTATAGCTCTTCTTAATTCCTTACCCACAGAAATAGATATCTTTTGTATATCCCTTTGGCAGCTAAAAAGGCAACTCCCTGCTATCTCATGTTTATTATAATCTGTCTTTTATTTAGTTTTATATTTTTATATTTTTTTTTCTTGTTCAATATTATCATTGATTTAGTTATGTAGTCATTTATTTTTAGACTACTTTCTAGCTTTAATATTCAAGGGCGAATTGGATTCATCTGTAATGCCCTTGAATACTATTTGAAACTAATAAATAATAAAAATAATAATATGTTCTCTCTTTTTTTCCTTTTCGAATTGAATTGGTTTCATACTAGTATTCATGTTGTTATATACACATCTGTTCCATATGCCCAAATACAGGCCTGAGATGCCTTGTTAGGTACGCATAGCGCATTTTGTTAATTAATCTGTGTCTATTTTAGGCTGTTCTTTACAGTGTATACATTCTTTACTTCTGTAACAAATGTAACTACTTTTCGTTGTACAAGTATTAACCAAATAAAGAAACTAAATAAACTAGTGAATAAATAAATAAATATGCCACTCTGGAACGTTCCAGGATGAAGACCACCTTCTATCCTACCCGCAGTTGGGACTCATATTAACCCCCATCACACACTAGGACCTACAAGAGGATAACGGCAAAGCCATCAAGGCCGCATACATTTGAAGAGACATGTCCTAACCTGGATCGGACACATTAACGAAAATTATCTAGAATAGTCCTTATATACTTAATGGGCTCGATTACGTTTCTTCGTGAACTAAAATCGGAAATTAGTCCGTGTGAACGAGACAGGGCAATGCGCTAGAGCGGAGTGTGAGATGACCGGTTGTTACTTTTTCGCATTAAAACTGCCCGCCAAGGTCAAATCTTACACCGCACGAAATATGCTCGAATTTATTTGGACGAGTATAAGTTCGGCAGATAGTATTTATCGACGATCGCTCGTTTCATTTTCTGCTCTAACGTATTGCTCTGTCTCGTTCGCTTGGACTAATTTTAGTTTTAGTTCACAAAGAAACGCAATCGGGCCCAATTTGTATATCCACCTACAATAAAAAATACTAAAATGTGCTTAATATATACCCCTCTCTCTTCTTTGTTTACCTACTGATAATATTCAACCTCTGATCTATCGCGAATTCAAAATCATCAAACATATCTGTCAAACTAAACTTCCTCTCGAAAATAATAAAGAAGGAAATCCTTACACGTGTCAACACTCCAACTTCGCACTCGCAAAAGCCGTGAAAGTGTGTGCTAAGTCACCCACGATTGAGTCGCTCGCGTATAAACGGACCGCCTGCCTTTTTCCTTTTCGAGTCCCCTCGAACTGCTCACAAACTTTCCGTAGCGACGGAGATTTGGATTCCATAACGTAACAGTATAAGTTATATTTTCTTGGAATCATATCTCTATTGATAAGAGGTGTGCCCACGACCCCGCCATAATAAATTATGTTAACCGAATTATAATATTTATTTATTACTTTCCTGGCAAGGAAAGCATTGTGAACGCACTACTGTGTGTCTGTCTGTCTGTCTGTGTGTATTCCTCCACGATAGCGTCGAAACGATTCATTCGATTGAATGGCAAGAGTTAAACAGAGGTTCACCAGGGGGCGCGCTAGTCATACTTTAATATCGAAATATTGGAACTAAAAACTTGATATCCTGTACACAGTTGCGTCGTTAGGGTTAAAACCACATTGTTAAATTTTGGTTTCAATATCTCTTATACAAGTGACACAAAAAAATAAATTCCGATATACATTATAATCAAATAATAACGTCGAGCCCCCCGAGACGAGCCGAGAAACGAACCACATTGAAAATCATCTATTTTTATTTTACGGATATACTACAAAAATACTAAATGGGGGGGGGGGTGGTTGCCCGAAAATATTCCTAGAAGTACAAAGTTCCGGACGAATGTATATTATAAAGTTCCGGGCGAAAATAATCTTCTTCTTTCGATATTCATCTTCTTCGGGGAAGTTAAGCCGATTATGTAACTCATCTAAAAATCCTGTTGCGGCATATCCAATCTGGGGACTAACGGGATCGTACAGCTTGGGTCTGATGGCCTGCTTGTGTTCGGCTTAGTTAAAGATTCGGCTTAGGTAGTTAAAGATTTAACTCTCATTCGGTAGCCTCCTCGAACAGTGACTAACTTGGAAAGGCCCTGTGAACTAAATTCTCGCGGGCTGATGGAAACTTGGGACTGATCTGGGAGGACACCTCGGGCGATACTGTGCGGTTTACGCACCGTGAAGCATCAGTCAATCGATTGTGAACCGGGGAAGTCTGGAAACTTACGTTTCCTAAACAGCCAGGTAGTTGTTGACATGATATCAGCCATCATTGAAACCATCCGTTGTCCATCGGATCCCGTGTGATATTAACGGACAAAGGGCGTTACGGTCCGCAATAAATTTGATCTATTAAATTACGGCTAATATCAGGCAGAGGCCGCACAATAGACTTCGAATCTGGGACCAGAATGGGGGAAAGAGTAATCCGTACATTTGTGGTAGTAAGGAGCGAGGTTTGCCCGCTGGGACCTCTTCCGAGTGAGTGTCTCGGTGTATTGCGTTGGACTCCTATGGACCTTTGGCGTAACTAGACTAAGGATTGTCTCGGGGAGCTAATAAGCCCTGTTGGAGTTGGCCACGAAAACCCGTTTGTTCAGGGTCGGTCACACTCACGGGTCAACACCCATCCGCAGCCCTCCGCGCATGAAGTGCGAGCCAGGACAGGACTCTGTCCTGAGGGCTTGTTTACCCCAGGAGTCAATATTATGGGGCTCCTGGATGGTTAGCGCACCGTGCGGCGTCAGCCAATCGACTGTGCACTCTATCCGACAACTGGGGAGGTCTGGAAACAGTACTGTCTCCTATAGAGCGGGGATAGTTGTTCACCTTACGGCAACTGCTCTTAAAACGACCAATCGGCTACCAGATTCCGGGTGTACAGCTGGGCAAAGAATGCCGTGGTTCGCGATAGATTCGGTAGACCGCTACGTAAGGGAGACCGGGGTAATCTGGTAGCTACTGGTAGTAAGGGTGCGATTGTCGGCCCGCTTGGTAAAATATTTAGCTATCTCGCGGCAAGGCATTGGCTTCTGACGCGCATGTGTCCGAGCTTGACGGTGGACTGTTATGTCCTAAGTCTTCTGCGCTCACCTCACGGGAGATAGAATGATTAAAATTCTATTAAACTTCCTGAGATGACGGGTTCTCCCGTTGTAATCGACAGCTCTAGTTGTGGATTGTGTCGTCCGCAAAAGTCTCCTTAGCTCAGACCATGAGAGACGGAACGACCTGATGCCGTGGAAACTCTGTTGGGTGAAGGGTTCGCCCGTTGTGATTGGCACCACTCTTATTAGCTAGAATATAAACGGAAAAAAAGCCGGCTTGCCGCGCGGGCTAAAATCCAGACGCCATTGATTAATGCAGTGCCCGTGGTTTTAAAGGTGAAATAGATAACGGACGTTACCGTATATATTTATACACTTCCAAAATTCCAGCATAAGATATTCCAACTAGTTGAAATTAACATAGGTCGGAGGTAATATTGTTGTAAATTAACATAATTTAAAACCTACGGACATATATTTTTCCAGGTTGACGTGTTGATGTCTGCTAGTTGGCGCCTTTGAGGCCTAATAAATTGGCCACTACTTCATTTCTATACAACGCTGTTTCTTTTCCAATAAAGTAAAAGTAATTTAAAAAGTAACAGCTTCGTTGTCATCTAGCTTCGCTTCGTTTACGAGTATATCTTCATATCTAGAGTGTTACAGTAGATAAGGAAGGGCAAATAATTTTACCGATGCCTTCGAATTTAAAGTACGCGGAAGTTTGTGCCTCTACGGAGCCTATGCCGCCATCCGGATGAAACTTTTCAAATTTAAATATCTCCAGTGCTGATAATAATATAATTAGAGGAAGGTCTAAGTCACTTTCTGCAAATTTGTCAGCGAGAGCCCCCGACTTAAGTGAAAATTAACCCTAAGAATTTCGTGAGAGGCAGCGATTGAAGTGTGAAATTGTTTTAATTAGATTCTACAAAAGTTTCGCAACCTTTCGACCTGCGTAATTGCTCGTGTAAATTATTCCCACCTTTGAAGATGCCCTCCGCGGACCATTTATATTGCGCCCGATGGGGAATAATTTAGACATTTTTCTCTTTCGGCTCACCCATTATAATAGCCCGCTGTTAAGGAAAGCCATGCTGCACGGTTTCCTAATGGCCATTCCGCCTTTTTCGTAGCGAAACAAATTGGGAGTAGATGGGAAGCCAATCCAGCTACGCTCAGAACGTCAGCTCTGGGCCTACGCATCTCCGTAGCGGAATATGCCAGGCCAGTATAGAGTGGATCAACACACGTAAAATCAGTCGACGCTGCTGTAAACGACGCTGTGATAATTGTCTTCGATTGCTCAGCCAGATTTCCAACGAAAAGCATTATCCGCTTATTGACATCGCTCTTCCTGAAATACGTCGTCCAAGACAGCGACAAAATTCAAAATGACCTGAAAACATTGAGCGTGTGGTGCACGCGCAATAATATGCAGCTCAATGTCGACAAATGCCATTTTATATCTGGATACGCCGGATTTAAATACATATAAATATCGCATTTAGTAAAACGGCTGGTGTATCGATATTAAATATGCCTGCGCGATTTACTGAATTGGTTTTTAAATTCTCATTCCGATAGTGCTATCTCCTTTTCCTATCCCCTCTCGTTAACTGAAGGAAAGAAGAAGCAGAACATCGCCGGCGAGTCAGTCTATCAATGAGTGTTCGCTTCGATACCGCCCGCGAGACGTCCGCTGCCGCAGACCCGCACTGTAACCCGCTTTTGTAAAACCCGCATACGAAAATAGTGCTCGTGAAATATATATATATATATATATATATATATATATATATATATATATATATATATATATATATATATATATATATATATATATATATATATATATATATATATATATATATATATATATATATATATATATATATATATATATATATATATATATATATATATATATATATATATATATATATATATATATATATATATATATATATATATATATATATATATATATATATATATATATATATATATATATATATATATATATATATATATATATATATATTCAAATTGAAATTATGTTTATTACTAAATAAATGAAAGGGCACTTATCTGGTCTGTGGCGACCAAGAGCGACTCCACGCCTTTTTCTTTTTCTCTTCTTTCAGTGTTTGCGGTTTCCTACTGTAGTATTGGAACCTTTCTATTTTATCCTACAGCGGCAACACAACAATTCGAAAGATGAGATCAAAGCTGGAAAATAATAGGCGATTAGATATTTTAAAAACTAATGTTTATTAAATATTGATACACATTTTTCAAAATAAATACACGTCGTCAAGATAAATGACATTTCTGAAATCGAACAATTCGTTGAAAATTTAAATTCAAGGAATCGAACAAAAAGAAATAGCTAATAATATTTTACACGATTAAGTTAAAGTATATCATAACCAACCGTGCAAAACGTTATTTTTAAATGAATGATAAATAAAAATAAAAAGCATTTGATGATTATGATGATATGATAAACCTTCTTAATTTTGCCTATTGAGACCGGAACCTTTGCAAGCGCCTAAAATATAAATAAAAGACAATTCCCAAGATTTGACATCCCTTTCTTTTGCATTATCACCAAGGAATTTTATTATTTTAACTTTAAAACATTGATTAAAAGTTAAATTATGCGCCCTGGCATGCAAAGATATTGGAAGCTGGCTTCCATTTCCTACACTGGCCCTATGATTATTTAGTTTAATATTAAGTAGTGTTGTTGTTTCACCGATATAAAAGGCATCGCAAGTCCTGCACATAAGTTGATATACTATATTTTTTGATCTACAACTGCAATGAAAGGGAACCCTGTAATTATTAGTAGTATTAGGACTGGTAAAGAAAGCAAAACTAGTGAATTTTGAAAGAATCATATCGGAATCAAGAAAGAATCATAGGGATATCATCAACGTATTAACTTGGATACTTGGATACAGGCACTGGGATATGTTATTTTAATATTCGGAATCTGACAATTGTTATATTGATATTGGCCCGTTTTCATCGACTTCGCTGTGCATATTTTTCATTAAATATTGAATATTAATTAAATAAAACTTGAGTCACACGGAACTTTAGACCTTTAGCTATTTGTTTTAGAACTTGTAGTTAAAATATAAAATTTTAAATATGAATTTTATTTTGATCATGAGGCGTCATGCATTTAGGGTGGTGAAAAAAAAATCAACATAATATTTGGGTTTAATGTGGAGTTACTTTTGATGATATTTTGATAAGAGTCGGTCTCAATTTTATTTTTTTTTAAAATACTTTATAGGGAAAGCCCTCGCATAGCTTATTTTTTGGCTACCGTTTTCCTCATAAAATATTATAGTGGACATAAATATTATAGGTAATCATCATTTTAGTAGTTTTCAAACGTATCAACTTTTTTTATTTAAAAAAAAACATGATTGCTCACAGATTAGGTACACGAGTAGAAAATAAATAAAAAAGATCATCGCTTCATATCATAAAATATTATCAAAAATATTATCAACCATTTATTTTTTCCGCACGCAAGGCTTGTTTCAAACACTTGGCCGTATTCGCGTTCACTTTTTCTTGCTTGCTTTCTTTATTGTGTAATTTAAATCCTTGATTATGCGTAACTTAGTACACTTATAAGATATATGAAAGTAATTTGGGCGTCGTGCAGTCAGTCAATCAGACAAGTCGAAATTAAAAGGATACCTTATTGAGAAATGGTATGATATCAACGAAATCTAATTCTAAATTAGCTTGACAAATTTTAACATTTTATTGACTAGGTATTATATATTAATGCTAGCTGCGCCCCGCGGTTTCACCCGCGTGGTGATGGAAAATTGTGATAATGATGATAGAAAACTATATATCTTTGTAAGTTATAACCTATGTGTTATTCTGATGTGTAAGCGATATTATTTTAAAGTTTTAGCAAAATCTATTCAGTAGTTTTTGCGTGAAAGAGTAACAAACATCTATACATACATTCTTACAAACTTTCGCGTTTATAATAGTAGTAGGATTTCAACAGAATGTAGAAACGTATTTTTAGGAATGTTTTATTTTGTGTCCGATAATCAATTAAATTTTGTATTTGTAGGACCATATAATCAATTAATAATTTTCGCGTCAAAATGTTTTAAAGTAAGTTAGGACTTTGAATTGGAAAGTCCTTATATTAACTTTTCGTGAAAATAAATGTTTATTTCGGAAATATTTATTTCAAATTGCAAAGTATATATCATTCACAGTATTGCCCATCGGTAGCTATGCTCTTCCACCATCTTTCCGGCAATAGACAGATTTCCCGGTGGAAGAAGTTTTCGTCCTTGAAGACTATCACGAATCCACGAATCCAGCCGTTTTTCGATATCCTCGAAAGTCTGGAAGCGCTTCTCGGAAAGGCCAGGGGCCATCGAACGGAACAAATAGCAAACGGATGGTGCAATATCTTGGGAGTACAGCAGGTGTATAGTACAGTTTTTCCTGTGAGTTCCTGACCTGCTTCGCGACCTGTGATCGACCACTGTCCTACTGGAAAATTACCTTGTCATGTCTTCTTGCTTATTCCGGCCCTTTATCTTCACCGCATCGCTTAATTTGTTGAGCTGAGTTCAATAGCGATTGCCCGTGATGGTTTCTCCCGATTTCAACAGCTCGTATTAGACGACACTCTTTTGGCCCCACTAAATGCAAAGCATTGCCTTTGATCCGTGGATGTATTAGATCCATGGATCCGTGGATGTCTGAGATTGCCTCTTCGGCGTGGCTGTTAAGGTCTGGTTATAAAATCCATCAGTTATTTTTCTGTGAGTTTCTCCCACTGCTGAAGGGTGGTTTTTGTGGACTGTAAATGTTATTTACCTTCGCGTTCTCTCGTTCTTCCTGGCCGCCGAGTAGTCTCCCGTATCTGGTTCACACTCTATTAGATGATCACACAGTGAAAGAGTTTATTTCAAAAGAACGTTTATTGTCCTTCAATTTACTCGTGAGTTACAGTATACACTTAAATTATGCGCGCGAGTACGAGACCAGCCAAGGGCTGCCGTATGTACAACTATTATCCCGCCGCTTAAGGGTCGTTCATTCTCGACCTCGGTATTTTTGTGACTGTTCGATTTTCCAAAATCGTTCACTAGCCTCGCTAAAGCCCCGCCACTCTAACCCGTGATTGGTTAAAAGGCAATGGCGGCGGTAAGAGACCGGCCTACTGAGGGTTAAGGGGTGTGGCTTAGCGAGAGTACATATTATTCAATCAGGCTTACATTTTTAACTTAAATTAATCTCACCTTAATTGAAGGTAATTTTCTATAATATGTATTACTACTACATTATCATTAGGTTTATAGCGAAAATATGTAGATTAAACATTAACAATACATCATATTTAGTACTTAAAATTCCTTCGAATAGCTAGCAAAATTATAAGTATTTGATTTTATCCAAGCTTTCAGTCGAATAATTAATAGCCTCCTAATTACCTCAAACATTGCGATTATTTTGAGATTACCACATTTGTTTTAATATAAGAGGGTTGCGCGAGCGGCTTGCCGCGTTTACGATTTTTTGTTATCGGTCGACACCCTCGATATATCCACTGCGAGAAATGACAGGCTGATAATTAATTAGGGGTCTTCGGCCCTTAAAGACGGCGATATATTATTACCAGGACCTTTCATGGAATTTTGTCCTGCGTATTTAGTTAGGACTTCCTTGCGGATGATTTTAATATTTGAATGAGCCGTATTTTGTTTCAGTGTCTGTTATTTATGTCTGTTATGGGGTGGCTCGAGCGTGTGAAAGAGGAATATAAGCTTCTAAGAATCGATCTCTCGCGAACAGCTACCCATATTAGAGAATGCAAGTGATAATTCGTACATTTCCCCGCTCATGGCAACGTGCCATTAACTTATTTTACGAATTATTTACCTTAAATCTACGTTATTTATCTCTATGGCTTATTCTATTCGGGCGGACAATTCTAATCTAACTAGTTTGCTTATTGACCTGCGATAAATTTTTCCGTCGATTTTTACATCTACTATCCTGACAACACCTGTTTTGTCAGGGTAGACTTCCGTTACTATAGCGCGAGGCCATCTTCCTCTTTCTAGAGAGGGATCCAATATTAACACCAGTTCCCCCACCCTTAGTGGAGGTTGTACCTCCTTCCATTTAGGTCGAGAGACTAGCATAGGTAGTACTTCTTTAGACCACCTATTCCAAAAAGAGTCAGCTAGAGCTTGGGTCTGTCTCCACTGTTTACGGTTACATAAATCTCCAATGGTAAATTTACCCATAGCGGTGCTGTTAGAGTGTCCTAACAAAAAGCTTTGCGGCGTAAGTGGCTCCTGGTCTCGACTGTCTATAGTAATGTGCGAGATAGGCCGCTGATTAAGGATTGACTCCACTTCAGCCAATAAGGTCTGCATCATTTCCACAGAAGGCGCTCTTTCTTTCAATATGGCGTACAAAGCTCTTTTGGCTGACTTAACCATCGATTCCCAGCAGCCGCCATGTTGGGGAGAAGCAGGTGGTATAAACCTCCAGTCAATCTGGTCGTTACTTAAACGTTCACGGATACGTTCATCGCCAATCTCTGAAACGACCTTCTTCAATTCGGCACTCGCACCTTTTAGATTAGATCCATTATCTGACATTATCACCCTTGGTTTGCCCCGCCGGGCTATGAATCTTCTTATCGCTTGTATTGTCGAATTAGTAGACAAATCATATGCTAATTCAATGTGAACCGCTCGTGTGGTTAGACAAGAGAACAACACGCCATATCGTTTCTCCACTTTTCTTCGTATAGTCACCTGAACCGGCCCGAAGTAGTCTACGCCTACGGCGTTAAAACACCTCGTATGATGCTGCAAACGTGACATCGGGAGTTGTCCCATCAACGCTGTGACTGGTTTTGCCCTTCTCATTTTGCACAGCATACACTGGTATATAAATTTTTTGACCGTTTGACGGGGACTAATTAGCCAGAACCTCTGGCGTAGGCTGGCCAATGTCGTTTCAACCCCGGAATGAGCCATCTCCTCATGAGTTCTTACCACCAGTAGTTGTGTATAGCGATCCCGGCCGTCAAGTATTATGGGATACTTAGTGTCGTGTGGTATACCCGGCGCATTTGCGATGCGGCCGCCTACTCTTATTAAGCCCCGCTCGTCTAAGTACGCATTTAAACCTATCAAACGGCTATTCCTAGGTAAAGTCCCTTTCACTCGTATAAGTTCTATTTCTTTCTTAAAAGAACGACTCTGCGACTCCTTTAATAATATTATTTCAGCGCTGGCAATATCTTGTCCGTTTAAAATGCAGTTATTCGTGGCACCTCTACATAGTTGAATAAACTTACTAACGTATGCGGCTACGCGCAATAATCTGCGATGTTGGGAGAATCTCGCGACATCTATTGTGCTCGTAGGTACAGCGTGTAGCGCAAATACCGCCAATGGTTTATACTCGAGGGATATCTTATCCTTTTCCCCGGGTTGATGGGGAACCTTTGCCGGCCATACCTCTGGTGGCTGTCTAAGGTATTCAGGACCATTCAGCCAACGGCTCTCGGGCGAGAGGTCAATTTTTGACTTCGCTCTCGTAGCTTCATCTGCAGGATTACTATTTCCGCTTAACCATCTCCACTCCTCCGGGGTAGTCAGTTCGTCCAATACTCCCAGACGGTTAGAGACAAATTGTTGGTGGTCGGAGCTACGTGAACGTATCCACCAAAGTACGTTCATCGAGTCTGTCCATAAAATCTTTTCATGAAATTTAATTTTGTACTCGCTAGTGATTTTTTTCGCTAGTTCGGCGCCTAATAGTGCTGCTGTCAGTTCTAAACGCGGTATTGTCATTTTTTTTAACGGCGCGACTCTGGTTTTACTTGCGATAAAGGATGTGGTCGGTTCTTCGCCTGGTCTGGCTATTCTCATATACGCGACAGCGCACATAGCCTCTTGAGACGCGTCACAATATATGTGTAATTGTCTATTTTCGGAGGGATTCTTTGTTACGCCGTGATAGCGTGAAATCCTTACGTCCTTCGCCGAGCGAAGGGCATTTATCCATTCACCCCAACCTTTGAAAATATCTTGTGTGACCTCCTCATCCCAGGCTACACCGCTGGTCCACACCTTTTGCATTAGAATTTTGGCTCGGATAGTTATTGGGCTTAATACCCCGAGTGGGTCATAAATTGACATTACTACCTTAAGAGCCTCTCGTTTCGTTGGCACTCTCTGGCCCGTTTTTAAGGCGTCATCGAGTTTTTCTAACCTAAAATTAAATGTAAGTTGGTCACTTTCTGGCAACCATTCTAACCCTAAAAGCCGTTGAGAGCTTATTTCTCCTTTCTCCAGAGCAATATTATGGTAGCTTTCCTTTCTTCGGGTATTTCGTTCAAAACGCTTTGATAATTAGACGCCCAGCCCTTTAAGAAAAAATTCCCTTGTTGATGTATGTAGATTATGTTTTTTATCACGTTACGAGCTTCTTCTATTGAAGAAGACCCGAAAGCAAGGTCGTCCATAAAGTGATGGTCTGTGATAGCCTCCACTGCTAGAGGGTACTGATTCTTGAAACGTTCAGCGTTTTTATTTCGGATATAGAGGGCTGATGTCGGGGATGACCGAGAACCGAATATTAAAGAGGACATTTTTAGGATACGAGGTTCTATATCGCGCCGATATCCCCGCCAAAGGAACAACTGACTATAGGTATCGTCCTCGATCACCTTAATACGCATGAACATGTCCCCAATATCGGCGGTAAAAGCCACCGGATGCTCGCGGAACCTAAAAAGTATACCTGTTATGCTTTGATTATAGTCTGGCCCCGTTATCAGTAAGCTATTTAGAGATACTCCCTTTACGCTAGCAGCAGCGTCATGCACGATCCTAAGCTTGTTTCCTTTGGCGGCGCTACAGACACCCAAGTGTGGTAAAAACCATATATCAGTTCGGCCGGCTAATTTGGAAGGGTCTACTTCTTCGGCGTAACCTTCTGCTAAGTACTTGTCCATTTTCTGACAATAAGCGTCTCCATAAGTCCGATCTCTGTCCATTTTTCTCTCGACGGCGTGAAGTCGAGCTAGCGCCATAGGTCGGCTATCAGGAAGAACACGTCTGTCATCTCGCCAGAGCAACCCCGTGTGCCATACCCCGCCGTTTAACGAAGTAGTGGATTCCAATAATTTTTTAGACCTTACCGAGTCCGCAAGTTCTCGCTTTTTATTCGGCCAGTCTTGCTCTAATCTGAGGTTTTCCTCGAGTAATCTCTGAAGAGACGCGTCATTGCTACCGCTATCACTTAGGCAGAAGCTATGTAATGCGTCATTTTGCCTATCTACAGATACTCGTCCCACTGGAACCCAGCCCAGTAGTGTTTTTGACAACGATAATTCGTCATTAATGCGCCTTAATCCGCGTGAAACGATTAATTCCCAACAATTAGCCCCGATTAGTAGGCGCGGTTGGACATCTGATATTTTGTCGACTTTCACCGCAGTCAAAGTGTCAAAATCAGAGGCGGCCGCCGATAAATTTTTTAATTTCGGAAGGTTTAACGCCGCAATACTATAAGCCTGCACGTCGAAAACCTTACGGCCCAATTCCCCCCTTATTTGAAACGAGACTGTTTCAGCCCCTTTAGAAGAAGTTTTCATACTTCCTATACCACATACCTCCATATTGGTGGGAGGCCCTCTAATATTCAGCTCTTGCGCGACTTCGCGGTCTATTATAGAGACCGTCGATCCGCTGTCTAAAAGCGCGTAAACTACCTTTCTCCCCTTTGGTCCTATTAACGTTATCGGTAAAACTTGCAAGAGGACTCTGTTGTTGGCTACTGTATGCGCGACAATAGCCCCGGTCTGTGTTTCACCTTCGGCTGTTGCCGTAATTATCTCGGTTCCGCCGAGCGCCGCGTCCGCGGCAGTAAGTAAGAAATGATACTTAAATCGAGGAAACCTTTTATAGGCTGGGCAGTTTTTCCTGCCGTGCGAAGGTGCAAGGCATTTAAAGCATCGCTTAAGTGATTTTACGACTCCCCAGCGAGAGTCTAGGGAAAGTTTTTTAAACCTTTCGCATTTGCTGAGAAAATGATCGCCGGTACAATTTGGGCATTTCATACGAGACTGCTCAGTCATGTTAAGAACGTAATTTTTATGATTTTGCTGTTTATACTTTTTATCGCGCGCTACTACTTGATTTTTTCTACCGCTGTCTAATGGACCTATTCCCGCATCTTGCGAGTCTATCGCTAGTGTTTCTAGCCAAGATGCGAATCGTATGATAACCGGTTCGTCTGGTTTACCCTTTCCTTTATCTCCTAGCCACAATGTTAATAAGTTTTTTGGCAACTTCGCTACAAGAGAACCTAAAAGTTCTGGGTTCCATAGGTGCTCAATCCTATTTACTGATTTTACTGTGGCTACCAGATTCTTAACTTGGCAAGCAAATTGCAACAATTCCTCTGCTTCTATAAATTCAGAGAGGTCCCTGGTTTTACGTAAATCAGCTAGTGTGCGCTGAATAATTACATTTGGATTTCCAAATAACGTCTCTAATGTTTTCATTATTTCGCCAACGTTCGCAGGGGATAAAAGTAATCCTGAAACGCAATCTCTTGCTCGTCCGCGTATCGCGGATTGCAAGCGAAGTAAGTTTTGTTCGTCATTCAGACCTATAACTTCGGTGGACTGGTTAAAAATCGATTTAAAGGCTAAAAACTGAAGTGGATCTCCACTAAAGTGTGGAAGTTCCTTGTTATATTGCGGCTTCGAGGAGGCTATTGAAATTACTCGACATACCTGGCTTATTAATTTTTTGCTCGCGCTGTCATCGGACCCGTCTCCTGTGCTGGAGCCAGCGGCCGCGGCGGTGTCTGTGGCCGCCGCGTCCGCTTCGGTCGCGATTTCGCCGCCCGCTGCGCGATGCGCTGCTCCGTGAGGTGCCGCCGCGCCCGCCTCGAGCCGCATCCCCTCGTGCGCCGCGCGATGTGTTGCTCCGTGAGGTGCCACCGCGCCCGCCTCGAGCCGCATCCCCTCGTGTGCCGCGCGATGTGTTGCCCCGTGAGGTGCCGCCGCGCCCGCCTCGAGCTGCATCGCCTCGTCCGATTCTTCTTCTCTCCTGCCGCGGTATCGTTCTTCATTTCGTGGTTTTATTTGGTCGGGTTCACTATATGAAGTCAGCGGTGCTTGCGTCTCTGCCCACAGCGTAGTACGACCTGCTGTTTCTTCAAGATCGGCGTAACTTCTTGTCTCCCATTCTCCGCTTTTTTCTGAGTCGTAAGCTTCGGAAACTACGTCTAACACTCTAAGTGCGTGCTGACGGTCTGCTTCTAGCATCTGCAATTCAGCTTCTAAATCTGCATGTTGCACTTGAATCGCAGCCGCCGCCCCTGCCGCCTCCGATCTGCGTTTTGCCGTCGCTATCTCTTCGGTCGCACGGAGTTGTTCCCTTTGCGTTATCGCCTCTGATTCCAATTTTTTCTTTTCCGCGGCTACCTTTGCTTGTTCTCTGGTGACCCGCCTCAGCTGTTCTGATGCTTCTTTCACTTCCTGAACTCTTTCACTCCTCCTGCTGCTTTGTGACCAGGTCCGCCTCGATACGTTCGATTTTTCTGCGGTCGACTCCATCGTACAATTTATTTTTCAAGGTTCTTTTCTTTATTTTTCATCCGGCTGCGATGGATCACTTATGGTTATAAAATCCATCAGTTATTTTTCTGTGAGTTTCTCCCACTGCTGAAGGGTGGTTTTTGTGGACTGTAAATGTTATTTACCTTCGCGTTCTCTCGTTCTTCCTGGCCGCCGAGTAGTCTCCCGTATCTGGTTCACACTCTATTAGATGATCACACAGTGAAAGAGTTTATTTCAAAAGAACGTTTATTGTCCTTCAATTTACTCGTGAGTTACAGTATACACTTAAATTATGCGCGCGAGTACGAGACCAGCCAAGGGCTGCCGTATGTACAACTATTATCCCGCCGCTTAAGGGTCGTTCATTCTCGACCTCGGTATTTTTGTGACTGTTCGATTTTCCAAAATCGTTCACTAGCCTCGCTAAAGCCCCGCCACTCTAACCCGTGATTGGTTAAAAGGCAATGGCGGCGGTAAGAGACCGGCCTACTGAGGGTTAAGGGGTGTGGCTTAGCGAGAGTACATATTATTCAATCAGGCTTACATTTTTAACTTAAATTAATCTCACCTTAATTGAAGGTAATTTTCTATAATATGTATTACTACTACATTATCATTAGGTTTATAGCGAAAATATGTAGATTAAACATTAACAATACATCATATTTAGTACTTAAAATTCCTTCGAATAGCTAGCAAAATTATAAGTATTTGATTTTATCCAAGCTTTCAGTCGAATAATTAATAGCCTCCTAATTACCTCAAACATTGCGATTATTTTGAGATTACCACATTTGTTTTAATATAAGAGGGTTGCGCGAGCGGCTTGCCGCGTTTACGATTTTTTGTTATCGGTCGACACCCTCGATATATCCACTGCGAGAAATGACAGGCTGATAATTAATTAGGGGTCTTCGGCCCTTAAAGACGGCGATATATTATTACCAGGACCTTTCATGGAATTTTGTCCTGCGTATTTAGTTAGGACTTCCTTGCGGATGATTTTAATATTTGAATGAGCCGTATTTTGTTTCAGTGTCTGTTATTTATGTCTGTTATGGGGTGGCTCGAGCGTGTGAAAGAGGAATATAAGCTTCTAAGAATCGATCTCTCGCGAACAGCTACCCATATTAGAGAATGCAAGTGATAATTCGTACAAGGTCGATGGAGTGATTGGCCGGGGTACGCGCGATATACATATTTTGCATTTGGGGTTCTCGTAAAAGATCCACTTTTCGTCGCCGGTTATTACTCAGTAGAGAACACTCTTTTTTTTGGTCGTTGAGGGAGTATTTCACAAGTAATGAAACGTCTTTCGACGTCTCTTGTCTTCGAATCTTGAGGTATTCAAAGCCTTCCCTTTTGAATAATTCTCTTGGCTTTCAAGCTTTTCAAAACGATCGAAGTATTAATATTAAGCACTTGACATATCTTGCCCAGCGACAGACTCGAATATCCATAGAGTATCGTCTCTAATTCGGCTTCTTCATTTTTTTTTACTGGCCTGGGCGTTCTTTGCCTTGCACTTCGAAATCGCCACTTTTGAATCAACAAAACCAAGTCTCACCAATCATATCTGTCGGAGGTAATACCTTGTAAGCCTCCAACAGTTTTTCCAGAAAGCATTAGCTTGCCGCAAATTACGTTTGAACGGCTGAATTTTCGACATTTTCGAGGCTCACTAGAGTTCCAGTTTTTACACTTCAACGAAATGACACACTAATAATTCAAGCCTAATGATTCAAGGCTTTGAAATGAAGTAGTTGGCAATGTGGTCAATGTCAACTCTTATGGAATTGAAGTTTCCAATTCAATGTCCTAATATTTTATTACTTTTTTACTTTCCTGACGACCTATCGGAAAGGAAAGTATTGTGATCGCGCTAAAAAAAAATTTTGAGATGAAGATGGGAATATATATTTTGAGACTCCCTGAGACGATTGAGACTATTTCCAGACCGATCTCTGTCTGTATGTATGTCTGTATGTCTGTATGTCTGTATGTCTGTATGTATGTATTCTTCCACGATAGCGCCCAGACGCTTAATCGGATTGAGCTGAAATTTGGTATATAAGCTTCTGTTAACCGTCGGAGGAACCCATTAGTTTTTGGAGTCCCTACGCCCTACGGTTGTGGTACCTCCCATACAAATTTGGGGTTCCCGGCGAAAAAATTGTTTCCGCGATAGCGCCCAGACGCTTAATCTGTCTAAGTTAAAATTTGGCATAGAAGCTTCTGTTAACCATCGGAAGAACCTATTAGTTTTTGGGGTACTTACGACCAACGTTTGGGGTACCTGCCATACAACTTTGGGGAACCTTGATTACATATTGTCCCCGCTTTCAAAATTTCTTTCTCCAATCGATAGGTATGGTCAGTGTGAATAGTCCAGTTGATTTTGGGGTCTCTACGACCTACGCTTGGGGAAAATTAGGGGTACTAGAGTAAAAAATGTCGCTGTTTTTTCGCACCTCCCCGGATACTATAGTATCCGCAGTACAAACTGGCGACTGGGGCAATTAGAGACAGTTAACATAGGAATGGTACCATGTCGATAAAATATTTATCTATACTAATATTATAAAGAGGTAAAGTTTGTGATGTTGTAGGAAGTAATCTCTGGATCTAATGAACCGATTTTGAAAATTCTTTTACCAATAGAAAGCCACATTATTTGTGAGTGTCATAAGTTATATATTAATCCGAAAAATGAAAAGACCTTTTCGTGGTAGTCGGATTTGCAAAGTAAGTCGGAGAATAAGCGGTCGAACAAAAACGTCTCTAACTAACACTGCCTTAACGATGAGAGATATATGATTAAGTTCTAGAGAAAAGTTGTAGAGCTTGATAATGCCTACAAAAAAGTCAGCGACACCATATGTCTAACTTTTATATTATATTAATTATGAATTCTTATCAAAATAAGTAAATTTATCGTCTCAAGTGTTTAAAACAAAAGACTTTTCCCTTTTACTGCATAAATAATTAAAGAGATAATACGACATAGGTATGGAACCGTATCATAATCTGTACTTCTATACTAATATTATAAAGAGGTAAAGTTTGTGACGTTGTAGGAAGTAATCTATGGATCTACTGAACCGATTTTGAAAATTCTTTTACCAATAGAAAGCCACATTATTTGTGAGTGTCATAGGCTATATATTAATCCGAAAATTGAAAAGACTTTTACCTGCTAAAAGTAGATAGATAAAATTCCTAGATTTAGCCAAAAGCGGTGAGTAAATACCGTAATATGTGGTAAGTAGCTAACCGATTAGGACTATTAATTGTAGTAACCGTAACAGGTCGATTTCGACATTTTAACGACGCTTTTGCCAAATTAGTTTTCGTCTACTTTAATTATTGTGCGTACCGTGTAGGTCATTAGGTCATTGATAACAAAATATTCTGCTATAAAAGGCTTAATGTCAAAGAGCATAACTCATTCGTTATACGAACTCTATTTGTGAATCTACATCATGATGGAAGATTTTTGCAAAACTAATTTGACCAAGTTAAGAAGTGATGTTAACCAGCAAAGCCGGCATGTCATTCTCAACATTTATAAGTGGTTTCATAAGTTAAAAGAAGACCCTGATGTCATAAGGAAAATTGATTTTCAACAACCAAGAAAGTTGGCAGCATTAGTTTGTGGAGCGAGCGAACGAACTCTAGATCGAATTCGGAATCGATTCAAAAATCTCCAGAACGAAGACCTGGCCAAAGCACATAATATAATTGACACCCATTCTCATGTTATTAATCTAGAAGACGATAGTGACAGTGAACACGAATATGAATAGCTTGGTGACTTTCTTTGTTCAGTTTTATTTTTTTTTTGTATAACAATGATTTTATTGTCAACTATTATAAATTTGATACTTTTATATTTTTATTTTAATAATTCAATATCAATATTTATATGTTTAACTTATTTAATATTTATCGTAATGAAACAATACTGAAATATAAATAGGATAGAAAATGATGCGGTAAATTCGTTTTCTATCCTATTTATAATGTCAATAAACCGCGATAGTCTTCGATTTTATAATACTGAAATAATATTTATTTCCCTCGTTTCATTACTTTATCGACATTCCTTTTGTATGCGTAAACTACCTACACTACGGTTACAGGTATCGCTCCATAAGGCCGTGCAAGTGCGAAAGAGATGGCACGATTTCGATGATAAATTACCTGACTCGCCACTTTGTAATGCGGATAGTATAGTCAGGAAAGTCTTGGGGTGACACAACAGATTTTTTACTATATAATGTCAAATAATTACCTGATTGCCATTGTAGTTTCTAGTATCTAATACGATTATTACACATTATGTAGTGAGACTTTTAAAAAACCTTTGGTATCGATTTTTAGAATTATTTTAATCTTAAGCGGCTATCAAAAAAATGTGTACTTACAGAATAAGTTTCTATTAACAGGCATCCTTCAAGAAGGTGAATCAGTGCGAGCAACTAAGCAACTTATGATATGAAAATTTAGGACGTCAATAAAATAAAAGTTGAAAAAAAAAATTGTTTTGGATTTTTTCTTTATTTGAAAAAGTTGACTGTTAAATAAATGTTTGACAAGCGTTTGAGTGCGCTGCGCCATCTATCGGTAGGTAAAGAATATCCGATAAACAATATTAGTGATATTTTACCTACTTCCAGATAGCGCATCATGCTCATAGCTGTTTTTATACTATTTTTCAACAAAAAAAAAACAACAAATTTGAAAAAAAAACACTTTTTCACATTTTTATTAAAAGTTACTTACTTGCTCGTACTGATTCACCACTTGAAGGATGCCTGTTGATTGAAACTCATCCTGTTTATAATGTCTAAACAAATATGTTAATGGATTTGAAAACAATAAAGTTGATATGATTAAGTTAATAGAATAGAAGTTTTATTCAGTTACTTTCTTTCATAAACTTTTCATTCTTTTTATCGGCGTTGTTGTCGCTGTTTTATTTTTAGAAATAATATCGAATTATAAATTTCATAAACTTTTCATTCATTATATCGGCGTTGTTGTCGCTGTTTTATTTTTAGAAATAATATCGAATTATAAACATCGCAACAAGCTTGCTTTTCGTACTTTTATCAACGGGATTAACCCCTATTATCTAGCAGACCACGGCTTGCCCCTCTCGACAGCCACTGACATTCAAGTACCGGGCCGCGGGCCGCGCTGCCGGATAATAAAAGAGAAAAATTCTACTGGTGAGTTTTAAGAACAGAAGTTTTAAACTCCTTGACCTACTTGACGCGCCAAAGTCGTAATTAAGTTTTCGGCACTTTGAGAGGAATTATTACTGTAAGGATTATTTTTTTGCTAAAGAATTTCGAGCGAGGGGCGGCTCTCTTTTATCTATGTTTCGTTCTTTCAGTTATTTTATTAGGTACCTATTTCTGGAACATACATTAAAACTTGCTCTGAATTACATGTAAATTTATTTTGGATAAAAATAAATCTGCAATATTGTGATATAAAAAGAAATTATATAAAGAATAATAAACACGACTTCCGTTACAGAAAGTGAACTATTGCATTTATAATTATATTTACTACGATTTTTTATAAAATATGACGTGTGATTTATATCATTATTCCTATACATACATATATATTTACTAAATGTACTCAATCAGACCTTTCATATGACACTAAACGCGATATATTTATGGTAATTTATTGATATTTGGATTGATATATGACTATCGGATAACATAACAATTCTAACTATATTACGAATGTCTAAATTGATTGAAGCGTTTGGAAGTTATTGTGAAATAAAGAAACGGAAAACATACATAGATAAACCCTGAACACATTGAAATCCTTTTTTGTTAGGCAGTCGTGTAAAAACATGACTATTATGATTCTAAAGCAATTCAATCTGTGTGCCATAGGTTATTAACTCAGGCTTGACCTTAGACATTACAGTGTCGAAGAGGAAAGTCTGTTGTATATTTGTATATACTGTAGTGTTCGGCGACACAGGTAAAGATAAATAAAAGCTCTATATCTCTATTCGTACCTTATTTATTCTCAATAAATTCTACGTCCATCTAATTATCTCCTAAACGCCTGTCTCTCGTAAGTTCAATTAAAAAACATTTTTTTTTGACAGAACCTTTTTTGGGATCAGTTTGTATGAGGAAGGAATTGGTAGAAAGTCATATTTTACGAACTTCTTCATATTTAGCAGTTCATTTGCAGAATGTATCGAGATTAAGTTGATTACTATTGATATTGACATTCAATACACTATAAAAAAAAAAAACAATATGATAATATTACAAAAAATATTTGGCGACTTTTGATGTTCACTTCCTCTGACTTGCAAAGAATACAAAAAATCGGTTGTGTCACCCCAAGACTTTCCTGTCAAGTAGCCAGGAACCTAATTCATCTGAATAATAATATCATAAATCCTGCCACAATCCCCCCACACCCAACCTAGCGCCACCCTTTAAACTTCGAAAATCATAATCGAAATCGACTTCGACTTCGACTTCGACTTTTTCGATTTTTCCGACTTTTCCGACTTTTTCGACTTTTCGACTTTTTTTATTTTTTTGACTTTTTTCTATTTTGAACGTCTGGATACATCAGCCATGTCACGGTGGATCATAAAAGAATGAACATCATAAATGAATGGGAGTACAAAATTTTGGGTCTCTGCTGTTGACCGTTGATGAGTTCCCTCTTCGGAAGCCAACCCAGGGTACATCAGCCATGTCATAGTGGAACTTGGAAGTTGCTATCATAAATGAATGCGTATACAAAATTTTGGGTTTCTGCTGTTGACCGTTGAGAAGTTCCCTCTTCGGAAGACAACCCAGGATACATCAGCCATGTCATGATGGAACTTGCAAGTTGCTATCATAAATGAATGCGTATACAAAATTTTGGGTTTCTGCTGTTGACCGTTGAGAGTTCCCTCTTCGGAAGCCAAACCAGGATACATCAGCCATGCCATGATGGAACTTGCAAGTTGCTATCATAAATGAATGCGTATACAAAATTTTGGGTCTCTGCTGTTAACCCTTAAGGAGTTCCCTCGTCGGGAGCCACCCCGGGGTGGACGGATTTCAATCACAATCTTTTCAGCTCATGCCATAACGAAATGATGCCTCCATGCCAAATTTCAGCTCAATCGGATTAAGCGTTTCGGCGCTATGGTTGGATAATACACACAGACAGACACACAGAAGCGCGTCCACAATACTTTCCTTAAACAGGAAAGTAAAAAAGGTCATAAATGGGTATATTGTGTAAAAAATGTGTCTGATATATTGTAAACAATTTATTGTTATTGAGAAATCTAATGAAAAAACCCAAGGATTTTTTATCTACTTTTTGAATAATAACCCAAAGCTAGGGCAGTTAATAATAGAACTGTATTCCATACAAAATAACATAGAGAACATTGAATAGTATTGTAAGTAAAATTTTTATTTCATAAAAATATATGTCGTTTCCTATATTTTTACTGAAAATTAATTGACAGGGCTTTGACATCTATCTTACACAATGTTTGATAGAGCATCGATTGAAATTTTGTAATATTCTGTTTACTAAAAGCAAGCGGCATTTTCTATGAGTCATGTATCCGACCTGTATCATTTTTACACCAAAAATACTTAATTTATTAAAAACATAAAATTAATGATCGGCTGTATGTCATTAACAGTATAACAAGCGTTCAATCTTTACTTTCATGGCAATTTACATTTCTACCTATTGCAATTTGAATTCGATATTTTTTAGCCCTTCTTATCGCGGGGTAAAAATTTAGCCGTCACTTCTGCCCGGGACAGTTTTGCGTGTGAAGTCGATGGCGTTGAGAAAAACGACCATAACTTTTAAACTACTATACGGATCGTAAAAAGAATAACTGTAAAATGATCGCATTGAAATTTGAAATATAAAATATTATAACCTTATCTCGTCAAACAATTAAGATAATAATGAATAAATATTAAAAAAGTTGGCATTTTAAGCAGCGCGAAGCGCCTTAACCAATATTGGTTAGATACAATTTTAGCATTTGTAAGCGTCTAACCAAAAATGGTTAACTCACTTATGAAGAAAATGTATATATCTAAGTTTTAAAGGATTATCTTGAAATAGTATTTCCTATAACTAATTTATTACTTTGAAAAAGTCTTGTGGACAAAAATAATTTCTTTATAGGCGAAAATAAAAATGTCCATTTTTTACGCGCAGCAGATATATATATATATATATATATATATATATATATATATATATATATATATATATATATATATATATATATATATATATATATATATATATATATATATATATATATATATATATATATATATATATATATATATATATATATATATATATATATATATATATATATATATATATATATATATATATATATATATATATATATATATATATATATATATATATATATATATATATATATATATATATATATATATATATATATATATATATATATATATATATATATATATATATATATATATATATATATATATATATATATATATATATATATATAAATGTGCATACAATTCATGTATAAAAACCTGCGCATAATGTTATATACATGTTACAGAGATTAAAAACAAATTAGAATACAACACAAAATAAATAGTGCAAGATTATATTTTATGTGAAACGATTTATTTAATCATGATTGTATTAGTATGCTCGATGTTAAAGCATGGCTCGATCGAAATATCCTAATCCTAAATGCAAAGACAAACTTGTTGCATTTGCGTTACGTCCGGTAGTTATACTCCAAGAGGCAGCGACAAAAAAGTTCAAGAGTTTTGTAAAAGCTGATACTTTCAGAACAAACAATATTTTGGCCATAGCATGCTGGTGAAGAGCCAACATGGCAAACTCCGGGACACCAGGCGCTGGCGTACTAGGAAATGTGTAATTTAAATAAGTTCCCCCAAAGCTGAAAATCCATCAGTAGACAGCGGATACAATAAATACAGAAGTCGAAACAAATTCTCAGAGTGCTTAACAAAACAATTCGTGGCGTCATCATTATAGATGTCACAAAAATGAAGTACTTTATATTGCGCGGCACATACCAGGCGTACCAGGCGTACCAGACAAATACGTACCAGGCGTATTTGCAGGGACTTAACTTTATTGACATGTATGGAGTAATGCTTATGCCACGCATTTTATTTTTGAGCAGTCTGAGAATTTGTTTCGAGTTGTTTATTGCATCCCTTGTCTACTGATGAATTTTCAGCTTATCCAAAACACTTTGGGGGTACTAATTAAAATGACACCTTTCCTAGTCCATTGCCTGATACCAGATCAGTGGATTCCGCTGAAGACACCCCTTCAATAATAATTTTATAGCCTGAGTTTTGGCCGGTGAGAAGGATAGCCTGTTGCGCCTTCCCCACCCTAGGATGAGGACCGGCGAACTGGCCGCCCTTCTCTCGACCTCTGCGCGGCTCTTGCCGCCCACCAGGAGAAGGGCATCGTCGGCGTAAGCGCTGACGGTGCACCCCTCCAGGTAAGGTAACGCGAGCAGATCATCGAAGAGGATATTCCACAGACTAGGACCCAACACCGACCACTGCTGACATCTCATAGAAGGAACCATTCACACTGACGTCGGTCCATACTTAAGAGTAACGGACCTGTCGGAGAAATAGCTGCGGATTATCTTACGGATATTGTTCGGGCACTGACTGAGACTAAGCTTGCTTAGAATCATCGGCCACCACGCGTTATCGAAGGCACCCGAAATATCAAGGAAAACCCCGACGACGTACCGACCGTCAAAATCGCGAGTCCAGTTTTTCGCAAAAAGGATGGCGTCCTCAGTGGACCTCCCTCGGGTAAATCCAAACTGTCGGTCGTTTTGGTCGTTCCGGGAAAGTAACAACTTGGGTTGTCGACTACAGCGGGCGAGCCAGTCACCACAGGAAGTTTCAACGATTAGTCGTTCTATCTCCCTGGAGTGAGTGTAGAAGACTTGGGACAAAACATTCCACCATCTAGCTACGCCACAACCCGTAAGAGACCAACGCCTTAACCACGAGATAGCCAGTAATGTTACCTGGCGGGCGATACTCGAGCCCTTACTAACAATTATGACCAGATTTCTCCGGTCTCTCGATTGGTTCCGAGTTCGAGGTCGCTTGCGCGGTCCTCTCCCTTACGAAGCGGTGAAACGGTGTATACCGAATCTGTCGCGGACCACGGCGTCCTTTGCCTGGCTGTTCACCCTGGATCGGATGGCCGATGGTCATTTCAAGAGCAGTCGCCGTAAGGTAGGCAACCACCCCCGCTCTATAGGAAACAATACAGTTCCCGCAAGCGACCACGAACTCGGAACCAATCGAGAGACCGGAGAAATCTGGTCACAATTGAAAGCAAGGGCGCGAGTGTCGGCCCGCCAGGTAACATACTGGCTATCTCGCGGTAAAGGCGTTGGCTTCTTGCGGGTTGTGGCGTAGCTAGACGTCGGATTTGTTATGTCCAAAGTCTTCTACGCTCACTGCACGGTCGATAGAACGATGAATCGTTAAAACGTCCTGCGGTGACGGGTTCGCCCGTTGTGGTTGATATCTCAATATGTTAGTCAGAGTGCACAATCGATTGGCTTGCGCCGCACGGTGCGCAGACCATCCAGGAGCGCCAGGGGTTTGATTCCCAGAGGAAACTGACCGCGGCCAGAGTCCTACCCAGGTTCGCGCCCCGTGCGAGGAGGCCGTCGGATGGGTGTTGACCCGTGAGTGTAACCGACCCTGAACACATGGGTCATCGTGGCCAACTCATCATGGGCCCATTAGCTCCCGAAGACTCCCCCGGGAAAGTAACAGAAAAGTATAGACAAAACTTTTTTGTCTATACTTTTCTTAAACGGATTTTTTCTCTTTATAGATTGGTGTGGATATTTTTATCCGCCAAACTCCCCCCGATATGAAGGAGCGCATTTTCACAAGAGACACAATCGCCGGCGCCGCACCTCGCTCCGGGCGCTCGGCTGAGAATGTGCCGCCGCAGCGCCCACCGTCCGCCTTATTTTATAGCCTATATCATCGATTTTCCGGACTAAAGAAAAGAATATAAATGTCTCCCCAGTGTCCGCTATGAAAATAGTGAGGCCATAACGGAGGTGGCAGCCATCGAGCGCGGCCCTCCATTTACACGCCGGGCGCGATAAATAATCGCCCCGCCGACGACGCTTACGTTTAAAACGCTCACACACCCTTATCAAAATATCACCCACCTATATGTCTTCTTGCTGCTGAGTATGTTGCGCCATTTTAAAATTTGCGAAGCATCGTTTCTTAAATAGCTGAGCATCGTCTTGTTACGATTTTCGCAAATCGATCCACCAATTCCGAAGCGCAATCGTAGTTTAATCTTAATGGTCAACTCCTAGCGTAGAAAAATCGGTTGGGTCACCCCAAGACTTTCATGGCAAATAGACGAACCAAACTATTATCGCCCCCCCCCTTCTCCCAAATTCCTCAAACCCACCCGACCCAGCTAATTACCAACTCCCTCCTTCCGCGCGCTAATCTCCCATCCCCCGACAGTATACGTGTTCAATATTTTCAGTATTTTCGTAATATTTTAGTAGTATTTTCGTACTACGTTTGAAGTATTTTCCGTGTCATTTGTAGTATCGCCCCGCCGACGAAGCTTACGTTTGAATCACTCACACACCCTTATCAAAATATAACTCATCTATATCTGGTTAATTTACCCACTTATATCAACTATTATCTGGTTATTTTATTTGATCATATGTATACATTTGTACTTTTAGTTTTTAAGTGCATGGCGTAGTTTTAATTTGATTATTTAACATTTTACTGACACTTTGAATATTATGATGAAGAATTCGACGTATCTTTTTGCGTTATTGATTGTTTCAAATAGGGAGCTAGGGCGCTAATGGGAGCTAATGGGCCCATGATGAGGTGGCCACGATGACCCATGTGTTCAGGGTCGGTCACACTCACGGGTCAACACCTATCCGATGGCCTCTACGCATGGGGTGCGAGCCTGGGTAGGACACTGGGTCAACCAGTCTCCCCTGGGAATCAAACCTCTGGCGCTCCTGGACGGTCTGCGCACCGAGCGGCGCAAGCCAATCGACTGTGCTCTCCGACTAACAATCGGGGGAGTCTGGGAACTGTATTGTTTCCTATAGAGCGGGGGTGGTTGTCTACCTTACGGCGACTGCTCTTGAAATGACCATTGGCCATCCGATCCCGATTCAGAGTCGGGCAAAGGACGCCTTGGTCCGCGATAGATTCGGTGCACACCGTTTCACCGCTTCGTAAGGGAGAGGACCGCGCAAGCGACCTCGAACTCGGAATCAATCGAGAGACCGGAGAAATCTGGTCACAATTGGAAGCAAGGGCGCGAGGGTCGGCCCGCCAGGTAACACTGGCTATCTCGCGGTAAGGCGTTGGCTTCTTGCGGGTTGTGACGTAGCTAGACGTTGGATTTGTTTCGTCCAAAGTCTTCTACGTTCACTGCAGGGCGACAGAACGAGAAAATCGTTAAAACGTCCTGTGGTGACGGGCTCGCCCGTTGTAGTTGACACCGCAAGTTGTTAGTCAGTGCCATAAGTTATAAACCACTATACGGATCATAGGGAGCTAACGGGCCCATGATGTGGTGGCCACGATGACCCATGTGTTCAGGGTCGGTCACACTCACGGGTCAACACCCATCCGACGGCCTCCACGCACGGGGTGCGAACCTGGGTAGGACACTGGGTCAACCAGTCTCCCCTGGGAATCAAACCTCTGGCGCTCCTGGACGGTCTGCGCGCCGAGCGGCGCAAGCCAATCGATTGTGCTCTCCGACTAACAGTCGGGGGAGTCTGGGAACTGTATTGTTCCCTATAGAGCGGGGGTGGTTGCCTACCTTACGGCGACTGCTCTTGACTTGACCATTGGCCATCCGATCCCGGTTCAGAGCCGGGCATAGGACGCCTTGGTCCGCGATAGATTCGTTGTACTCCGTTTCACCGCTTCGTAAGGGAGAGGACCGCGCAAGCGACCTCGAACTCGGAACCAATCTAGAGACCGGAGAAATCTGGTCACAATTGGAAGTGAGGGCGCGAGTATCTCGAGCCCGCCGGGTTTATTCCTGGCTAACTCGCGGTAAGGCGTTGGACTCTCACGGGTTGTGGCGTAGCTAGACGTTGGATTGTTATTGTCCAAAGTCTTCTACGCTCACTGCAGGGCGATAAAACGACTAATCGTTAAAACGTCCTGTGGTGACGGGCTCGCCCGTTGTAGTCGACACCGCAAGATGTTAGTCAGTGCCCGAACAACATCCATAGGATAATCCGAAGCTATTTTTCAGACAGGTCCGTTATTATTAAGTATGGGCCCTCGTCAGCAAGCAAGGTTCCTTCTATGGGGTGTCCGCAGGGGTCGGTGTTGGGTCCCTGTCTGTGGAATATTCTTTTTGACGATATGCTCGGGCTGCCATACCCGGAGGGCTGCACCGTCAGCGCATACGCTGACGACGCCCTCCTCCTGGTGGGCGGCAAGAGTCGTGCCGAGGTTGAGAGAAGGGCGGCCTGTTTGATTGACCTGATTCTCGATTGGGGAAAGCGCAAAAGGCTTTCTTTCTCTCCAGCCAAGTCGCTAGCCTTATTGTTAAAGGGGCGTCTCCAGCGTCTTCCGCTTATCCGGGTTGGAGGACGTCCTGTGGCTTTTCCGCAGTCCGTTCGCTACCTGGGGGTCTCGTTGTCGGCGTCCCTGTCGCATCTTTTACACGCGAAAACCGTGGCTACGAAATCGCGAGATCTTTTCCTCGCCATTCGTCGCTCCAGCAGGGCCGAGTGGGGCATCCGCTCCCCGGCCGTCAGACTGCTCTACAAGGGTGTTTTTGTCCCGCAGGTGGCTTATGCCGCGCGTGCTTGGGCGTGGCCATCCATATCGGAGGCCATGCGCGTTGTCCTGCTGCGTGGCCAGCGTCTCCCGCTTGTGGTGATTACTGGCGCGTACCGGACGACCTCTACTCTCGCTCTTCCCGTCCTCGCTGGAGTTTTGCCGATCGATCTGGAGGTTCTGGAGCGGACAGCCGTGTCATGGATTCGACGAGGGGTGCCGGTAGACTACTTTAGTCTGTCGGTGGACCCGGCGTCCTCCACGTTGGTGGGCTGGTCCCGTCGTATTCGGGCGGAGATTCTGCGCGTCTGGCAGGAGCGATGGGATGGCGGCGGCACCGGCCGACTTACCAATAGTTTCTTCCCGTCGGTGTCCGAGCGGATGAAAAACGAGGATTTTCTGCGGCTTGACCACCATGTCACTCAGCTCATTGGGGGTCACGGTGAGTTCAAAGCCAAGTTATTTGACCTTGTACTCGACGACGATCCCTGATGCTCGTGTGGCACTGGTCGCCAGACGGCCGAACACATCGTTTGGACATGCCCCAAGCTCGACGCCGCACGGGCGGAAATGTTGTGTGTGGTTGGTCCGTGCGTCGGCAGTCTGCCGGTTTGGTATGCGGACTTGGTAAGTTGTAGGGGTTGCTTTGCTGGTTTCGCGAGTTTGTGGATCGCTGGGTGTCCCTCTGGGAGGATCTGTGGCAGAGGGTCTATCCTCCTCCGGGGGAGGGCCCCACCGCTAAGAGTAGCGGTGCGAGCCGGGGGCTGCTTCATCATCCGAAGTCGCCCGTACTGTATCGCCCCTAATCGCCCTTGTGGGTGCGTGACCTTTCACAGGATCCCGGTCGTCGACGTCTCCGAAGGCGCCCCTGCCATTTGCTGCCTGTTTTTTATTTTTCTTTTTTCGACATGCCGCATGGAGCATCACTTCCACCGCCTCATCATTGCAATTACAATAATAATATATTATACTATGTAAAAAATGAAAAATGTTACCGCTTAGTCTCCTAGTTTAGTTTAGTATTTAAGTAATAATTGTAAACATTTTGAATTTTAAATAAATGGTTTACGGGGTGCCGGCGGGGGCTGAAGCCCGGAGAATCCTTCATAAGGTCTCCGTTCGCTCACCCCTCACGCGCTACCCTTCTGGCACGCGTGAGGTTGTCGTTGCATGACATCCTGGGCAGATAAAACGACCCACGTCGTTAGAACTGCCCGGGTGGTGGGCGGGGTTTTCAACCCTCGCCTGTCGCCGCGTAAATATTGAATGTTAGTCAGAGTGCTAATGGGCCCATGCTGGGTTGGCCACGAAGACTTATTCTGTTCAGGGTCGGTCACACTCACGGGTCAACACCCATCCGACGGCCTCCACGCACGAGGTGCGAACCTGGGTAGGACTCTGGCCCTGGTCAGTTTCCCCTGGGAATCAAACCTTTGGCGCTCCTGGACGGTCTGCGCACTGTGCGGCGCAAGCCAATCGATTGTGCACTCTGACTAACAGTCGGGGGAGTCTGGAAGCTGTACTGTTTCCTATAGAGCGGGGGTGGTTGCGTACCTTACGGCGACTGCTCTTGAAATGACCATCGGCCATCCGATCCTGGGTGAAAGCCGGGCAAAGGACGCCGTGGTACGCGATAGATTTAGTATACACCGTTTCACCGCTTCGTAAGGGAGAGGACCGCGCAAGCGACCTCAAACTCGGAACCAATCGAGAGACCGAAGAAATCTGGTCACAATTGGAAGTAAGGGCGCGAGTGTCTCGAGCCGCCGGGAAGTAATTCCTGGCTATCTCGCGGTAAGGAGTTGGTCTATTACGGGTTGTGGCGTAGCTAGACGTCGGATTGTTATGTCCAAAGTCTTCTACGCTCACTGCAGGTCGATAGAACGACTAATCGTTAAAACGTCCTGTGGTGACGGGCTCGCCCGTTGTAGTCGTTGACAACTCAATATGTTAGTCAGAGTGCACAATCGATTGGCTTAAGCCGCACGGTGCACAGACCGTTCAGGAGCGCCAGAATGTTTATTCCTAGGGGAAACTAGCCCTAAGGCCAGAGTCCTGCCCGGGCTCGCACTTCATGCGTGGAGGCCGCCTGATGGGTGTTGACCCGTGAGTGTGACCAACCCTGAACAGAATGGGTCTTCATGGCCAACTCAGCAAGGGCCCATTAGGCCCCTTTCTAGTTGCCAGTGCAATGAGAATTACAAAAAAACTAAACAATCTGAGTTCTCGTGACATAGACAGAACGACCCGGAGCGTGACTTTCCACCAACGCAATGACCGCAAAAAAGGGAATTCGATTTTTGGGGCGTTCGGTATTTCACATATAGATTGACGATATGTGACTTTATGGGCGGCTTCTCCCCACTCTATTCCGTTCCTCATTCAGTTTTTTATCGATATATTAGTTATAAACTACATACATTTTCTACTAACGCAGAAGTTTAATCGAACATTGTATTGACTTTCACATGTCTGTTACTATCTACTTCTTTTCGAGCACTGGTCTTTTACATCTACGATATTACTTTGGTCCTAATTCTACCGATTGTATTATATGGGGTTACCAGAACCAGAATGGCTCAAGTGACATTTTGGTGATTTTGTGTTTAATGCGAATATCCAAATAAAAATCATTATTTGCAATTCCAGAGTCGTTTAAAATTGATATCTTCAAGAAATCATCAAAATAAAAACTCTGACATACTACTTTTTTTGCTATATTCACTTAAGAATCAAAAATGATTTTTACGTTTGGGCCACTCTGGTTCTAGGGGCCTCATATTACAAAATAAACATAAATAACACAGAGTTAGAAATTGAAGATTATCGCGGTAGTTTGATATTATAAATAAGATAAAACGAATTTACCGCGTGAAGTCTGTAATACCGGACGTTTTGGCAAAGTTGCAATCGCCGTTGTTCATGGTAGTCTGCCTGGGTAACGATAGTCACGGTCTTCTCTGAACATCGACGGTTGCAACATCGCTGAAACATCCGGTTTTTATCTTATTTACGAAAACAGGGTTGTTATTTAGGAGTCTCAAATTTATTTATAGCAAGCTTCTTGTAATCCTTTTTTATCAAAATAACATAAAAGGCCACAAATTAGACCCAACTGCTCGTTGAAAAACTGCTCCGTGGGTTTTCTGTGCTTTTCCTCCCTTTTTGCGCTGCCTTTATGAAAGTGGAAAAGCAATGCAATTAGTTTAATCAGGCTGAATTAATAAATAGCCGGATTTATGCCGTGATTGCGTCTTTTCAGCTTCAGCTGGGTAGCTAATATAATTTCAGGCTTGCATAAACTGCTATTATAGCTGAAACTGGACGTGTAATTCTGGAAAAATATGATGATAATAATGTAATAAATTTTGCCAAGCGTAAACTTATTTCTGTGAAATACTGCATAGCCCGTGACAGAATTTCTATCAGAGGTAGTTCTTACATATATTGACATTATAGTTAATGAAACGACATTTGATTGGTTATTGTACCTTATAAAAATAGCCAAATATATGATATTAAACCGAATAGTCTCCTCCATTTTTAAAATATTTTTGCCAGCGGATTGGTAAATTTTTAATCCTTTTATCATCGAAATTGCGAAATTTCGAAATTTTAACATACCTCTAAATATTAGGTCTTTCTCTAATAAATTGAAATTCAATTTTTTTTTTTTATTATTTATTTGGTAATTTACAATTATCTACAGTAAATGAACTAATACAATTACAATATCATAGCAGAGAATCCAGTAGCAAAAAACTGATAACATGTTATGCCAGAAACTTTTGCCAGTGATCCTATTTTAATGTCGCCTAACTAGGCAATAGCCTGTTTTAAGGTGGACATTTAAATTGTTGTACATTTATTATAAACCAATATAAAATACTAAGTAATGAAGAATTTTCCTAATATAAAAGTGAAATTGATAATATAAAATTGGTTGGATAAACATGACGTATTCAAAATGTATGCATTATATTCATCTTCGTTTTACTGTTTACGTAGTAAGTAAAGTGCTTGCCATTACCCTAAAGAAGAAATGTTCGTATATTTGCTCTGATGTATCGCGTACCTACTCTTACAATCAAGTCCATCTTATCTCCACGAGCTTTTCGAACCATTAATTCCCCAAGGTCTCGTGCTTCGATCACCCTTTAAAAATCTACTCAAAATGCCATGTTATAATACTGATGTCTACTCCTACTCTTTCTGTGTCCACGGCGCGAGACTCTGGAACGATCTCTTAGCAAATATACAAAACTCGCATTAGTTAGGATCATTCAAGACTCACCTCAAAAGTACTAATTTTCCTAGAAGTCAGCATTTCTTCCATTCCTGTCTCCTTTCTCTCCCATTTTCAGCATTTGTGTCTCCTTTCTCTCCCATTCAACCATTTCTTCTATTTCTGTCTCCTTTATCCTCCATATTCCTATCCTCGCGCATTCTTACTATATATAGTATTTGTATTTCACGCAAACAAACTAATTAATCATTATTTTAATAACGGGCGAATGTACCACTGCACTGTTTGTTTATTTATACTTTCTATTTTGAAACTTCACAATAGGCGGTTTTATTGGCATACGATAATCTCTCCAAACACCACTACTATGAATTGTTTAAATGTATGTGTGCGTGTAACATGTGTGTGTGTGTGTCTTGTTATTATATTCGATCGACAGAATTGAAAATGCAATTCCATTAATTTTATCCCAAAGTAAAATGGTTACCCATCCGGAAATCGAACCCGGAACCTCACAATGTAGACCTAGATACTATGTCATTTTTTGTGTTCTTTGTAAGATATTTCCATGTGGCAATATTCAGTATTCAGTATTCAATTTATTCATTCAGAATATACAATAAAAGCATGAATTATGAATTAAAGCTAATTATCGCATATTAGAATTCGTCAGTTGCTAGTAATATATTAATATAAATAATATGTAAATATAAAACTATTAAAGCCTAAATATTAATTCGACAATAGCGTTGACTAAAGTCGGCTTTACACGGCAGACAAATAAAAAAAATAGAGCTGAATCCATGTACATGAGTATACATATAAAATAGATAATTATTATAAGAATATTAATAGTCATCTTAGGCACTTTGTACAAAAAATAATCACACAATAGAAAGTATTAAAACAAAATTGAAAAAAAAACAACGTATGTATATGATCAGGTATGTTACGTTACAGATTGTAATCTAAATAATAAATATTAAATTCATAATATAATTAATTAACAATAAAAACTAAAATGAGGTACCTGAAAGTTACATAATAATGTTATTCCCATTTGAAAGAATTGGCATGCTCAAAAAAATCACCCAGCTTATAGAAAGCATGTGTGGATTGTAGCTTTTATTCAATAAATCTTTAAAACTCCTTTGTTTCCATCTTTATTGTGGAGAGTGGTAGCTGGTTAAAGAACTTATACCTAATAAGCTCGCCTATTTGTGTTTTATTATTTTAATTGCGAGAAAATAAAAAATATTATTATTATTAATAATGATAACAACGGCCCACGGCTTTGTAATCGAAAACTATGCTAATTTCCTTTTCTATGATTGCTTACACGAACATATCAGAGAAATATGACTCGAAAGAAAGAAGAATTAATAACTTATTTTTGAATATGAATAAGGTGGTTTTGAAATAAAATTTACTTGAATTTAGAATTTTAACTCTTACCGATTTAATCTAAGTACAAAATAGGCTGGTTAAAAAAACGTATAGGCAATCTAATATCATTAACATTACCTTGTTCTTACATATTATTTATTTTATTATTATTATTTATTCCGTAGCCGGCGATTGGGGAGGTTGTCGCCCTCGCAGCAATACGCTGCTGTCGGTGCCGCTGGATCTCGTACTCCATTCACGATTCGCTTCCATTCTTGACGATTTTTTGCCACGTCTCGAGCATCCCTAGCCAACAATCGTTGATTTTTAAGGTCGTCTTTGATGTTATTTAGCCAGGTTTTCTTCGGTGCCGATCGCTGAATTCTCCATTCTGTCGGACGGTCTCGCCAAAGAAGTTTACGTGGCAAGCGATTGTCGTTCATTCGGCAAACATGGCCGAACCATCGTAGTCGACGTTTTTGTACTTCTTCTTCGATCGTTGTTACTAGATCGCATCTTTCTCTAATGGTCTCGTTTCGAATTCGGTCGCGGAGTGAGACACCGAGAATCTGCCTCAAGCATCGCATTTGGAAGACTTCGAACTTTTTGAGGTCCGATTGTAGTAACGTCCACGTTTCCGATCCATAAAGAAGAATGGGAAGAACCAACGTTCGGTATAGTCGTACTTTGGTTTTGATGGTAATATTCATTCGCTTCCATATGCACCACTTGAGCGAGGCGAATGTTGCTGTTGCCTGACCGATCCGGCTATGGACATCGGCCGTCGATGCCACTTTCTTTTCCGTAACCAACGATCCTAAATACTTGAATTGTGGGACCTGTTCGATTTGCGTTCCATCGAGGTAAACGCTGGCCTTCGAACCGTCCGTAGTGAGCACTTTGGTCTTATCCGTATTGATTTTCAATCCATATGATTGAGCAATTCCGGATATTGAACCACCAGTAGCTCAGAAGAAGTAGAAGCAAAATGTATTATTCGACGAGATAACTCGGGCCTCAGCCCCTTTTGGCTTCCGGAATCATATTACCGTACATTGCATTACCCCGTTGGCGCGACAGCTAATGTACACGTTCACTTACTTTCCCGTAAAGTGAAAATATTCGGCATTCCATTTTGTGTGTCGGCGTATGCCTACGCTGGCTGTACGTATGTCCCGGTAGAATAATGTTGGTCACGTTTGGCGCGCGTGGTCGCCCTACCAATGGCGGATTCATTCGGGAAACGGCGTTTCGAATGTACAAGTAGCCGGCTGGCTGGATAGGACCTCCACTCGCCAAGATAACCAAAATACAATTTATGCCGCTCGGAGGCTGTGTCATCGCCGCTTAGACCACACCTGTGCAACGCAATATTTTATAAGGTATTTCACGAGAGATGCAGCAGAGGTTTGTTTATTGGTTTGTTTATTTATACTCTTTATTGTGAAATGTCACAATGGGCGGGTTTATTGTCATGTCAATCTCTTACAACCAACCCTACAATTTATGTATTTATATAAATAATGCAAATATTAAAAACTAGCTGACCCGTGCCCACTTCGTTGGGCGGTAAAACTTTTACTTGTGATGAAATTATGAGTGTGGTTTGGTAAGTACTGAGTGTTCTAATTAATTTCCGGACTGCCAAAAGAAGGGTTATATTTTTACTGCATATATATGTATGTATTTGCATTCAAATTTGACTATATTACCGTTATTTGTGAGTGTCTTCTTGTGAGTGTCTTATCTCTTTAACCATTTATGCAGTAAAAGTGAAATTATATGCAGTAAAAGGGAAAAGTCTTTTATTTTAAACACTTGAGACAATAAATTTACTTATTTTAATAATAATTCATAATTAATTGTTGATAATGTGACCAATAAACATGACCTAACGATTAAAATTATTTTTTTAATATAAAATACTACTGTTTGTCACTTAAATATAAAAGTTAGACATATGGAGTCGCTGACTTTTTTATAGGCATTATCAAGCTCTACAACTTTTCTCTAGAACTTAATCATATATCTCTCATCGTTAAGGCAGCGTTCGTTAGAAACGTTATCGTTCGACCGTTTTTTCCGACTTACTTTGGAAATCCGACTACCACGATAAAATCTTTTCAGTTTTCGGATTAGTATATAGCCTATGACACTCACAAATAACGTGGCTTTCTATTGGTAAAATAATTTTCAAAATCGGTTCAGTAGATCCAGAGATTACTTCCTACAACATCACAAACTTTACCTCTTTATAATATTAGTATAGATAACAGTAAACAATTTCAGCGTAGGAATTATGCATAGAAATACTTTCAAAATTGAGTCAAAAGCAGAAAAAAGAATACATTGCATAGTCTAGTGGCAACGTCACCTAACTAGGCGGGACCTGTTCTCAGGTAAACATTTATTTTTGAATGTGCTTGCACAAATACCGTGTTTATAAAAAAGCATATATTCCATGTATGCACGAAATAATGGAATTGCAAAACAATATTAAAAATGACTAAATACTTAAATGAAATAGTTAAATTAAAGTTAGAAGTGGAAAATTAAAGTGACAGCAAACAAATTCAAATTGAAAAAAAAAACAATTTAAAATGTTAAAAATTAGAATAAGCATTAACAATGACGTGTTATATGTATGTATTCGTGTAACATACGTAAGTGTCAGTGGCGTAGCGTGCCTTGGCGGGTCCTCGCATAAAAATTTGTTTGGGGGCCCTTAGGAAGGGTGAAGATTTCTTACAAAAGAAAAAAAAAATGTTCGCATAAAATTAAACGAAATATTTATTCATCAATATCTATCTGTCACTTTTTCCAAAATGTTTAAAAACAATTCAAATTAAATATACACTCTCCTTGCCTTTTTTTCGGCAAACTGACTTATTAAATCATTTATAGCCGATGATGACTTTAGTTTTTCTAAGGTTTCTGCCTCTATGGACAATACACAGGTCTGACTTTTGTCTTTTGTCATTTCTGAAATTAAAAAAAAATTTGCTTACGCACGTTGGGGGCCCCCGTGGCCCGGGGACCCCGTATAATTGATACGGCAGATAAGGCGGTAGCTACGCCCCTGGTAAGTGTGCGTCTTGTTATTGCATTTGATCGAAAGAATTGAAAATGCAATTCCGTTAATTTGATCCCAACGGAAAATGGGACCCAGCCGGGAATCGAAACCGGGATCTTACAATGTAAGATCAGGCGACCTAACCACTATGCCACCGTGCCGTGTTGAAGTGTGAAGGAATGAATGAATGAATACTAAATTCGGACTCACGAAACGATTGGATTACGAAACTTGAAACAATGGGTCCTACTATCCAATAGGATATTTAAAGCTTAAATCTTTGTATGAAAAATGTATTATTTTATATAGAAATATTGACCCCTGCAGATTATGATATATGCAGATTTGTCATTTTAATGGTAGTTGCTTAATTTCTCTGCTGTAAAACTCTCGTGTATAGAAACCAATGAATGATTTGAAGGCGTTTTTCACCGACTCTTAAAAGTTGATTTTTTTCCCTTGTAAAAAGTTATCTAAATTCTGAAAATATATATTGTGTCCTTATCTATAAAATTGCTGTTCTTTAAAGGAAATTTAAGGCCAAAATATTGTATAAAAAATACGTGTGGCACTCGGGGACTGCCGCGGTAAAGCTATTGCATAGCATTTTTAACAACTTATGCAATTATAATTATTTATTTATTTTATTTATTTTATTTTTTCTGATATCAGATAACTGCGCTCTATCGGAAAACGTTGAAATTATTCCGAATCATTTGCGGCTGCGAAAGCAAATGATTCGGAATAATTTAAACGTCTTCCGATAGAGCGCCGCGCACGAATTTTTTATTCGATAAAGCAAAAAACCGGATTATTCGAAAAAAAACGTAGATAAAAAGATAGATAATTAAAATATCTTTAAAATGGTGCAGGTTTCATAATAATACGCTAGATAGTATTTGCGTAGTAGTCGTTTTTGTCTTCGGTTAGACCTAATTTCACAAATTAATTACACTATGTAATATAAACAAAATCTAAAATATTCAAAGCTAACAATATTAGGAAAATGTTCATGTTTAACATATATTTTTTTTGAATCGTAAGCAGTACTCGTTTAGACGTAATTATCAGTTTAAAATCAATAATTTTCGTTAAGAAATTTCTTCATTCGGTCGCCCCGCGATAGAAGCTATGCAATAGCTTAAAAATATACATTAGAATTAGAAAAATTGACCCCTATTATCTAGGCAGATTTTTCATTTTAATGGGAGTTGCTTAATTCCTCTGTTGTAAAACTCGTACAGAGGATCCAATGAATGCCTTGAAGGCGTTTTTCTTTTACAGAAAACTATCTTAAAGCAAGGTCTAGAAAGTACGATGGGTGACCAAGAGTCTCCAGCCGCAACTCCTGCAACTTTGCGACTGTTTGCAGTGAAATCTATGGTTATAAATTGTCATGCAGAAGCAGTGGCGATGAGCGATTGGCCAAGCTCTGTTATTTAATCACGAGCTTTTCCATCATTGTTTGCAATTATTAACATCATTGATTGCAATTTATGGTAACTGTATAGCCAGACTACAAGAAGCTGTAATAGAATACACCGGCACAGGATCTCATATTTTGAAAATGACCTTACCATTGTTGCATAAACGAAAATATTTAAGCAAAAACAATCGACGGCAATACCATTATATCGCTGATTCTAAATGAACAATAACCTGGCCTTGAATTAAAATTTATTTGAATTTGAAATTCCAACTCAAAACCAAGTTATTCTAGTTCAAATTGGTCTAGTTTTAATACGTAACAATTACGCACTTTAAAGTTCAGATAGAATAATAAATGGCATTCTATCTCTTCGTATTATTTCTGTGATGTAATCATCCAATTAAAAAAATGCGATAGATTACACTAATAATTAAATGTTTTATTATTATCATTGGCTAATTTATTGTGTTTTTACACGACTGCCAAACAAAAAAGGAGTATAATGAGTTCAGGGTTCATCTATGTATGTTTTTCGTTTCTTTATTACACCATAAATTATATACACTTCAACGGATTTAGTAGCGTGTAGTATTGTTAGAATCATTATGTCATCTTAAGTGTCATAGGGTATATTAACTGTCTAATATCAGTTGTCTAAATGTACAAATGTCAATGTATTAATATAAACATATCATGTTTGGCATAAAATAAAAAGTCTGATAGAGTGTATCCCGGAAATATACATGTATCTATATGGATAATTACATAAACTATTTTGTTTTATTAAAGAACATGAAGGAAAATAATTAAAAATACAATAGTTCACTTTCTGTAACGGCAGTCGTGTTTTTACACAACTGCCCAACAACAAAGGAGTGTAATATATTCAAGTTTCATCTATGTATGTTCTCCGTTTCTTTATTCCACCATAACTTCTAAACGCTTAAATCGATTTAGAAGTATTTGTTATTGTTAGAATCACTATGTCATCCCAAAAGTCAAAGAGTCTTAGTGTCTTCAACTTTTATAGTCTTTAACTGTCCAAATACCAAGTAAATAATTTTTTAAATGTCCAAATATCCAAATATCAGTAAATTAACATAAATATATTGTTTTGAGTGTCAAATGCAAGGTCTGATTGAATAAATTCCAGAAATATATATGTATATATATGGGTAAATACCAAAACACAACTATTCCATAAAAACTGTGATATTAATAATTATAGATGCAGTAGTTCTTTTTATTCAAATTGATATATTTACATGTTAATTCTTTTAAAAATATTAACTTATTAACACGCTTTTATTAGGTCGACCTGTATGTAACTAACTATGTAATGGAATCTAAGGTAACTAATTTAACCATCTTCCAAGGATCGTAGCGTCATGAAAATTGGCAGCTGTATGTAGTTCTGATGACATTACAATAATATGGTACTGTCGAACTGATCTGATGATGGAGTCGGAAGATATGAACTGGAACTTCATGATGGAACATCGTATCATAGCTGTGTTTGGACTTGTTAGAAAAGTCTTGGAATGAACTTTGAGCACGATTAGGTTTCAAGGTCTGATGATATGGTTTATATGTACGTGCATTTATAAAAGCGTGTTTTTATTTTTTTTTTTTAAACTATTAATTTATTATAATCAATCAGTCGTTTATAAAAAAATCATTCATTACTAATACCATTACAGATGGCCAAATAAATTGCTATTATTAGTTTTGCCGTCAATGCTATCAGCGCCAGCTGCATTTCGCCGGCGCGGAAGTGTTGCCAATATGTAATATTCAGATGAACAATCCAATAACATATATAAATAATTCTGTTACAAATGTCACAGCGGTTCCGATCGGATACTATATTAAACTTTAAACTTTAAAATTTCGGTGTTACTTGATAATCCAGAAAAAAGCATTCGAGGCTATTTTTAGAAGCGGTAGTTTTTTATAAGGTAGTAAAATATTTCTTTCCTTGGATTATGAAATGGAAATGTCTCGACTGCCTACTTTAAGTGTCTCATTAGCGAGGAGAGGACTTTTGACTGCCACATAGAGCACGTCCCGAATAATTAATGAATTCCCCTCCGCTTAAGCAGTAATACGGGCCACGTCGTATTTGAAGGAATATTCAAGTCTCAAACGGATGAATTAAATATTTCTCGAATGGTTCTATTTCGAAAGCTAACATGACGGCACGTCTGGTAATACCACTTACAGGGATTTATAGCAGGTAGTTAAATAAATAGCACGTTTATGTCGATTGCTACCGGTTACTGTTAAGATGCGATTCCACCAGTGTGCAGAACTGTGCGGCACTGCAATGCACATTGTGCGACACAAATGTTTATTCTGGTCGACTCACTAAAGCAAACAATAACAAATTGTGCGCGAACATTCTAGAAATGTTCGCGCACATCTGTATACTTTTGTGCGCGCACACATGCAGGCAGTGGACTCGCGTCGACGTGTACAAACCTGTTGTGCGCGAACTCAGTCTTGCTTCCGCTACCGGAGTGAAAACATTGATTTGTGCGCGTACATTGTTAATTAACCAAGCTAAATATGGATTGGACGAATGATAAAATTATTAATTTTATTCAAGCTATTGAAACTTATCCTGTATTATGGGATTCTAGTCACAGTGATTATAAAAATAAAAACAAAAAACACGACGCCACTCAAGAGTTGGCGCAAAGTTTCAATTGTGACTCGACTGAGGTAATGAGAAAATGGAAGATTATTTTGGCTCAATACCGAAGAGAAAAGAAGAAAATCGCGGACTCAAAATCTTCAGGTTCTGGTATTTTAGATATATATAAGCCGAAATGGTTTGCTTATGCATATTTGAATTTCTTTCATGGAAGGGATGAGCCGAACGTCAGCTTGAACTCACACGACGAAATAAATGAACAGGTAGGTACGTTTTAAATGTTTATTTTCTTACCTCTAATATTATTACTTAGATACTATTTACCTATATATAGACTAGATACCTATACTATTTACGCCAGTGTTTCTTGCCATGGCACCATTCCGATGTCAGTAGCAAGATATCTTAAGGTGATTGCAAGCCTTATTGAAACAGGGACACATTTTCTGTAGTTGGTATCTTGCTTAGCAATAAAAGGACTAGTTACATTAACCAGCAACTCAAAATCTTCGCAAGATATACGTGTGAAGTTTTTAAATCCACTCAATGGATATATTTTTATTTCTTCTAGAAATTTATTCGTTTCTTCATTCCGTCGCTGTAGTAACGGCCTCACCCAACATCGCGGTTTCTTCCTTCGTTTCTTTTTAAGGAGACTACATAGTAAAACACATGCTGCAGCACAAAGCACTACGTTTTCCTGCCCGTTCATATTAACTACTGAACTGTCTCGGCAGAAACTCTGCTCAGTGAACATGTTCGCGCACAAGTGTGCTGAACTGTGCGCTTACAAAAGTTACGCACAGCCTTACCAGTGGAGACGGAAGCCAAATGCGACACCAGCTTAGTACCTGCACTGTTGGAGTTTTGCACAAAATGTGTGCAAGCAAATGTGCTGCACACTATTTTGGTGGAATCGCACCTTTATGTGTCAACTGTGCGTATTTGCGCGGATTTGTCGTACGCCTTCGAACCAGTGAAACGGTATTATTTTTAAATTGTCAAATCTGAGTCGATGTATTGATACGATCAAGTTTTACTCTCTCAACGAGGCAGCGACGAGCGACCAACCAACGAGGCAGTGTTGTAAACTCGATAGTTATATTTTTTTTGAGTTGAAAACCTAAAAATATCCAAGCTTAGCCCCATTATTGATGCTTAAAACCATTTCCAGGTGGAAGTATGTCTGTGTGTCTATGTGTATTCCTCCACCATAGCGCCCAAATGCTTAGTCCGATCGAGCTTAAATTTGGCATGCGGGCATCATTCGGTCATGGCAAGAGTTGGAAAGGTTTTGCTTGAAATGGATGATATGAAGGTATGCATTCATATTTCTATATTCAAATGTATGAAGTTTATTGGACTTATAGACTCGAAATGTTTACATAGATGTTTTTTTGGGTGGAAGTCACATTGAATTTTTGCCTTTCAGTATATTTTCGTAAGCGATTTAATCGAACGTATTTAATGCGATGCTTTCTCACTAACCGCACTCTTCACTGAATAGCCCTTTCAATCAGGTCAACCTTCTTAGCAAAGTGACGGCATGCTCGAAATCCTTTCATAAGTCCTTGGCTAAATGCTGGGAAAGTTTTGTGGTGACACAACCGTTTTTTTTGTTTAGTGTCTCAAACTTTCAAACTTTCAAACTTTCTCTCAAAGTGAGAGAGGGTGTAGGGTGGGACATAACCGTACTGAAAATGCACATAAGTCAAGGTGTTTCTTATCCAAATTAGGCACTATTAGCACATTATACAAACCAGTAGCTTTACTCTCGAGCTACAGGGCATTGCGGGAAGAGATACCTCTTAGTTTTTAACCGAATACAAAATAAAGAGGAGGTTATCAATTCGGTTGTATCTTTTATTTTTTTATGTTTGTTACCTCAGAACTCTGTTATTTATGAACCGATTTGAAAAAAAATATATTTAAAATCTCTTGAATGAACATATTTCTATTTATATATATATATTGTGCAAATTTACGGCTATATTGTATTGTATTGTAGTAGGTACCTAAAATCTTAATTAACTTCTATATTATATAATAAAATGGCATTGCAAATTGTCATTTTCTTTGATAAATAGTTATCAAGGCACTTTTGCATATGTAAATATATACTCTTATTATCATAATAATATTTTTTCTATTTTTTATTTTTTAATTATCATATTATATGTATGTACTTCTTTATAATAATTTTTATTTATATATATACTTAATTCATGTAAAGTTTATGCGATAATCGTATCTATGTATGTATTATATTAGATGTAAGAATATTTATTTATGAATATTTGAACAAAAATACCTTCTGTTTAATTTGGTATCTTCAAAATTTTTAAATTTTAGAATAAAGTAACTACCCCCATCCTTGTAATTAGTAATTGTAAATACCATTGCAATATAAAGTTTTAAAAAAATATTAAAATAAAATGAAAACCTAAGAGCGGGTATATCATGCTCTTTCGGCAGGCAATATACGATTTCTGTTGTTACCACCTCGATACAGGTTATTCCTAGTGAGGTGGTAAACCACAAACTATTATTTCTGAATCTCTTTCCGAGTTAGGTAAATTAAAAAAACTGTTTAATTAATTATGAAATATTAGGCTAAGAGAATGTTTTTGTAATCAAATGTATTTTTTATGGACTTAAATAAATAAATAAAAATAAAATAAATAAATAAAGGATTACTTCAAATAAAAATAAATAAGTATTTACTTACAGATTGGACCAAATAAGAATTTACTTAGAGATTGGTCCATTTTTATCAAAATCCTGTTCTAATGATAGGATCCATTAAAAATTGTGGGAACTCCTCAAATATTATTATATGAAAATTAAAAAAATACACGTTGGTTCATTTCCAATGACGATGTATTTTGCTTATGGTAAGCATTGACCTGGGTTGGCTCCCGGCGAGGGGACTCTTCAACGGTCAACAGTACAGACAAAAATAAATATGTACTCATTCAGTTATGATAGCCCGTTCTAAGTTTCCCCATGACATGGCTACTGTACACAGGGCTAGCTCCCGACGAGGGGACTCCTCAACCGTCAATAGCACAGACACGAAATTGTGTATAAGCATTCAATTACGACAGCCCGTTCTAAGTTTCATCAAGACAAGACTGCGGCACCCAGGGTTGGCTTCCAGCGAGGGAACTCCTCAACGGTCAACAGCACAGACACAAAATTTTGTATACGTATTCAATTATGATAGCCCGTTCTAAGTATCGCAATGACATGGATGCTGCACTTATAAAAAAAATGGAGTCGGTTTTTTAAAAATTAAAGTTTTATCTATTATTGATACAGTAGTTTGTATCTACTAAAAAATGTATACCAATTTATTTGTTTATTATTTATTTTTCGCAACGTATACTACTGCATTGTGATTAGGTTAGTTGCAAAATATTGCGATCTATCAAAAAGCTCTCCATTTTCGTAATCTAATAAACACGCCGGCACTACAAATTTCTATATATATATATCCAAAAAAAAACTATCATTCAAAGATTGCTGGAGCAAAAACCGCTAAATATGTTTTATGATTTTTGTCATCTGCGGCTATATCATCGATTCATTCATTTTTATATTTCCACTTTCGCATTTATTATAACATGTTCATGCCAATCAGTTGAACGCTATAGAAGTTGATGTGCTGCAGCGCCATCTAGTGATGAGTAAAGAAAAAGTGGATAGTGCAAAAATATTATCCGTTCTCAAATACTTTTATATGTACCAATTTTTAAAGCGATCGGTTCCACCAATGCAGCAACACCTAGTGGCGCGATATCGTAAAATCCTTTTTCATGAAAAAATACATATATGTGCGAACTGTTATGGTTACCGGTCAAACGGTGTCGAATTCTATTGAGCTCGGACAGACAGGCAGATATATCAACTTCCATTTTTATATACATAGATGAAAAATTACTTCAAAGGTATTTCAGTTTTTTTTCTACTGAGAAAACTGTATTTGACAGTTTTTGTTCCGAAACTCCTCAATTTTCTAACTTATATTTTCAACATAATAATAATAAGTGTATCCGTAAAAGGTGTTGTAGAAACTTTTTTAATTACCGCCTAGATATAATTATAGTATGAAACGAAACACCGTGCGGCACGGCGGACAGCGCTACGGAATTAGCAGCTAGTAATTTTCCCCATTTCATGTGAAAAGCTGCAGCTGGCGAACAATAGAAAAAGAAACGTCCCGATTTGCATGTGAAATACATAAGTCTTCATTCGTTTAACCCACGTAGACTGAATACAAATGGCGAAAAATCCCCCTCGAGCAACGTATATTAAATTTGTCCGCGAACTTCGTGTGAAACGAATACAATTTCGGTTTCGAAAAAGTATTCAATCTTAACCGTACAGCCAGATTGTTTTTTTCTGTAGTAAAAGACACAGGAAATGCACTGATGTGCTGAACTGATGGGATTCCAATTGCATGGGATGGTCGTTTATTCCACTGCTTCTTCCCGGTGGGGACGAATAGTTCCATGCAGCTTGTATAGTCTACGAAATATTATTTGACAAAATTGTCGTTAAAATGTCATAAAATAAACAGTGATTCCCAACAAGTTGTAACCGTTTTTACTATGGAGATCGATTCTACCTGCGTGGAACACTTTAACAAACTTTTAAAGGCACAAACTGACCGCTGCACCGGGTTCGATCATAGCATCTTGAACTTTATACCACCAACGATCAGAGTAAATATTGCAGTATAGGTACCTAACAATAATTGTAAAATGTATATTTCAGACAAATATATTAAAATACGCACTAAATACTGATGATTTCGAAATCGAACTGTTACTGTTACACTAATTATTAGTCCTTATCGGTTAGCTACTTACCATGTTAAATTCGGTGATTACCGATTTCGATTTTATAATTAAAACAATAATTGCATACAGATATATTAAAATACACACTAATTACTAATGATTTAGAAATCGAACTGTTAGGGTTTCACTAATTAATAGTCCTAATCGATTAGCTTTTTAGCCTAGCGTCCTAATAATTTTGTTACTTTTTACTACAATAAAGATTTTTCCTAAATTAATTCTAATGCTTATTCAGCTGTCATTGAAAGCTTCGGAAGAAAATGTTATTAATAGTGTTTTTGCTTGAAAATTGATACGTATAAATAATTAATATTTTTAAGCGATTAAGGCGATTTAGTCTAACCATATCAAGTAATTAGACATTCGACGATAGGTGTGAAAAAGGTCTCGATTGTTGTGAAAAAGGTACCAATGTGCTAACGACACTTTTATCAAATAGTATTTTGTCGACTATACCTGATTTACTATATTTTTCCATCTGTACGCTTATATTTCTGTCTATAAGCTGGGCCACATTTGCATGTGAAGTACATAAGTCTTTATTTGTTTAACCCACGTAGCATACGAAATGGCGAAAAATCCCCCCGACCAACGTATTTACAAGTTTTTATTTACTTTGCAATGTTTGTCAGTATGTTTGTTTAGGTCCAATCTTGGAAGCAGAATTAGAACCACTTTCTATTATCTTATGAAGTTGAAATTTGACATGTTGGTTGACTTCCGATGACAATGCATTTTTATGGTAAGCATGACCTGATTCTAGACTCAGGATTGGCTCCCGACGAGGGACTCCTCAACATACAACAGTACAGACACGAAATGTTGTTTACGCATTCAATTATGATAGCCCGTTATGTTTCATCATAATATGGCTGCAAGATTCGGTGCACTCCGTTTCACCGCTTCGTAAGGGAGAGGACCGCGCAAGCGACCTCGAACTCGGAACCAATCGAGAGACCGGAGAAATCTGGTCACAATTGGAAGTGAGGGCGCGAGTATCTCGAGCCCGCCGGGTTTATTCCTGGCTCACTCGCGGTAAGGCGTTGGACTCTCACGGGTTGTGACGTAGCTGGACGTAGAATGTACTGTCCAAAGTCTTCTACGTTCACTGCAGGGCGATAGAACGACTAATCGTTAAAACGTCCTGTGGTGACGGGCTCGCCCGTTGTAGTTGACACCCCAAGATGTTAGTCACAGTGCACAGTCGATTGGCTTACGCCGCATGGTGCGCAGACCGTCCAAGAGCGCCAGAAGTTTGATTCCCAGGGGAAACTGACCATAAGGCCAGAGTCCTACCCAGGCTCGCACTTCATGCGTGGAGGCCGTCGGATAGGTGTTGACCCTTGAGTGTGGCCAACCCTGAACAGAATGGGTCTTCGTGGCCAACTCAGCAAGGGCCCATTAACTCCCCCTTCACGGTCAACAGTACAGTCAAGAAATTTTATATACTCATTCAATTATTTAACCCGTTCTAAGTTTCACCATGACATGGCTGCTGTGCCCAGAGTTGGCTCCCGACGAGGGGACTCCTCAACGGTCAACGGCACATACACGAAATTCTGTATGACATTCAATTATGACACCCCGTTTTAGGTTCCACTATGACATGGCTGCTGCACCAGGGTTGGCTCGGGACAGAGCATTTTAATAAAAGCTTTTTTTCAAAAATGTGTTGCGAAACGAAGACGATTTTGGTTTAGAAAAAAGTATTTAATCTTAACCCAATAGCCAGATTATAAGATACGAAAATAAATTAATAGTTTAAAAATAAACATTAAAAACACGCTTTTGGGCCATGATACGATATCCACATACACACGGCTATGATACGATATTCCATCATGGAGTGCCAGTGCCTATCTTCCGGCTTCATCATCAGACCTTGAAACCTAATCGTGGTCAAAGTTCATTCCAAGACTTTTCTAACAAGTCCAAACACAGCTATGATACGATGTTCCATCGTGAAGTTCCAGTTCATATCTTCCGACTCCACCATCAGATCAGTTCGACAGTACCATATTATTGTATTGTCATCAGAACTACATATAGTTGACAATTTTCATGACGCTACGATCCTTGGAAGATGGTTAAATTAGTTACCTTAGAATCCTTTACATAGTTAGTTACATACAGGTCGACCTTATGTATATGTAAAATCTGATCAACTTCTTTGCAACGCACGACAATTTATTTAGTATCACTTATATATTTTTCTTAATTAAATATTATTAAATTACAACTATAAATGTATATATTTATTACATAGCTATATTTTTTTATAAAATTGGTATATTTATGTATATATACAGGTGGTGGGTCCAAATAATTTATTTAAAAAAAAAACACTTCATTTCTTAAAATTGCATAAAAATATGCACATCTAGAGACGGGCCAAATTATCGCCTAGTTAGATGTGCTATTGGCAGTAAAGGTCATGTAAGATGTGTTAAACCTCCCTATATTAATTATTAAATAATTTATATAATTATTATAAGATTACATGACCTATGGATGAACTGTATACCTAATCCTATGTACCTAAATAAATAAAAATAAATAAATAATAAAAATGTGTTAAAAATGTATCGATGTGCTGAACTGCCAGGATGCCGGTCGCAAGGGATGGTCTTTGTGGATAAATAGTTCCATGCTGCCTGTGCTTGATGACCTGTTTCTGTCTTTCCGCTGGTCGACTCAACTCATGTTTCCGATTTTATCCAGGAGCCTCGTCAAAGAGGCTCGTTATACGGTATACGTTTACGAATTTGTTATACGTTTCTATAATTTAAGCTAGTAGTAATACTGGCCTAATTTAAGCCTGTAGTAAGACCAGTAGTAATACTGCTGTGCATTGTTTTTTATATTTTAATAATGTCTTTTTGTACTACGAAATTAGAAGTGTAAGACTAGAAAAATAAGAGTTCGTCTCGCCAACAAACTGTATACCAGTTTGGCGAGATTGTAATATTTAAAAAAATGTATCTTTTTCTATGAATAAATTTAATTTTAAAAAAAAGGCGCTTAACTTGAGAGGGCCACTGTAAACTCTGTCTGCGGTTGTATCGTGCAGTTGTAAATTCAGTATTTTCAGTATTCAGTATTGAATTTATTCATTCAGAATATACAATTAGTGCATGAATAATCAATTAAAACTATTTATCGCGTAGTAGAATTTGTCAGTTGCTAGTAATGTATAAATATAGATATAAAACTAATAAGCAGAAATATTTTATTGGCAGTAGCGTTGACTAAAGGCTTTACACGACAGACAAATAATTAAAAAAAAACAGAACTGATTCCATGTACATGAGTTTTCATATGAAATAAATTATTATTATAAAAATAATAATAGTCATCTTAGGCTTTCTATACAAAAATAATCACACAATAGAGAGCATCAAAATAAAATTTAAAAAAAACAACGTATGCAGATGGTAAGGTATGTTACGTTAAACGTTGTAATCTAAAAACATATTAAATATTAAATTCATAATATAATCTTTTTATTTGTTGTTGACAAATGCCGTTTTTTATTTTTTGTAAAATTAAACAATAAAACGAAAATGATGTAGCGAAAAAAATTACATATTAATATTAATCCCGCTTAAAATAAATGGCATAAAAAAGTGAATAAAACATAGACAGCATGTGTGGATTGCAGCTTTGTTTAATAAACTTTTTAAATGCCTTTGTTTACAGCTTTCTTGTGGAGAGTGGAAGCTAGAGCTCTTGAAGCTCAAATATCGAAAGGACTTTTGTGTTTTCGTAATGCATACTTTAGGCAGGACAACAACATCACGTCTGTGTGTATTGAGGGAGAGCATTTTCCCGTTTACCCCTTAGTCGTTTCTATTAGATTTAGCATATAGTAAACATTTTAAAATGTATTCAGAGGTATAAGTCAATATTTTGTACTTAATAAAGTATGGTTCGCAGTGTGTATCGCAATTGCTCTCAGTGCACTTTTCTGCAAAATGAAAACCATAGAACTGCCTGTGGCATTCCCCCATATTTGTATACCATACGTCATTTCAGATGGAAACAGTCATGATACGCAGTTATTGCAGCGATTTCGCCAGGTAAAAACATTTTTTTTTATCGCATATATTGACGAAGAAAACATGGGATCTGTCGAAGAAATATTGGGAAAGCTGGTATCTGGGATTAATAGTTGTGATCTGGAATGCGAATCCGGGGAATACCTCGGGCGGCCCTGGGGGTAGGTATGTACACTGGCCTTTTTGGGGTGTGTACACTGACCACTCTTTGATATCATGCAACTCTGTCTCAATCAGGTAGCATTTTAATTTGGAATTAAACTGTGTGTATTTTCCGTTTCTATATATAAATTTAATATTTTCGGGTACTTTAAAACATTTCGTTTCAACATAATTTGGAATCCTTTCTAATAATTCCAAATACGGGTAGGGTTATATTAAATAATGACTACCTCTTATAAAAGAAGGGTGAAATTCCTTTCGAGACTACAATTTTTTTATATTCATTACCATCTTTATGCATTCAAGGACATACACTGATGGTAGACTGAGAATACTGAGAGTTTTGAAATGACCACGAAATCTTAAGTTCAAGATTAATCAAAATTATTTTGGCTCGTTTTTGGAGACAGAAAATATGTTGCACTAAAACTGCGGTACACTGCGACCGGAATGGAATCTCGTAAAGAAGAATTTGCTTGAAACAGGCAATGTGTATTGTTTCGTATTTTATTTTTACACCTAATTCTAAAGTAAATTTATTGTGAATTTATTACATATGTGAATTTAAAATGTTAACTCCAATACCCAGAAAAAAATATTCCTTTAACCCCAGTCAATAATTATCCATTACGTTTTTGGTGTTACATTATGTTCAATGGCATCAAAAAACGAGAAGAAAGAACGACCGTGGAAAAATGCCTCGTAGGTAATGAAATTCGCACAGATTTGGATTTCCAAAGCCGTGGCAATCAATCTGGATTAAGTGATCGCTTCAGAGACCGCCATTGATCAACCGGATATATTGAAATCCATCTCAATACACATTAGGCTGGGCCGTTTTCACTTTTTTTGGCTTTTCGGGGGCTTATTGCAGAAACGTTGCAAAATGGTTTCAAACTATCGCGTGTGAGTATTCCTTTCTGATGTGCTTCTGCATACGCATCGTAGTCAAAGTTTAAAAAAAATGAGTTTTGGTCGTCTTCAAGGTAAGTTGCCGAATAAATATTAGTTGCTTAGAATCAAGTAATAGGTATGTTTCTGATCGAATTAGTGAGGTATGGTCTACTTATGAAATAAAATTATAATATATAGCACTCTCCACATGAGTAGGTATGAGGGAGGAGCGAGGAAGGAAAAAATCAACGCGCACTTTATTAGTACTGCAGCTTCTTAAGACAGAGGTTGAGTTGCGCTCACTTAAAAGTTAAAATATCCATTGTCTGGGGATACGTATGATAAATAATGCAATATGTTAGTAATCTACAAAGATACCATGAAGTTCTACGAGTGGAGCCGTCGCAAAATAAAATCGGACCAAGAAATAAGGAGATAGAAGCTATTGTGGTGGCAACAATAGCAGAAATAACGGGTAAAGCTCCTATTCCTACTGTCCAACATAAAGGACAGAGAGTAATGTTGAAAGCATATCACATCAAATAGTAGAATCTTTTAAAATCCCATCCAAAAATACCGGAAAATAAATTAGAAGAGTTCCGCCGCACCAGCAGAGTTTTGTTTAACATTTCCTCTTGCAAACAACACCTCTGAATACCTATCAAAAAATTTCCTCTTCTGAAAACGTAGACTATGATTTCCTTTCAAAGACAGACTTAGTGACTCAGATAGAGCTGCGGAAGCCACTTACAGCAGTTCTACTTACTTCCAGTGCAGAAGTTATTGATAAAAATCTGATTCCTATTGATTTAGGAAAAAATCGCCAGGGACAATACTCCATTCCCAATGGCTAACTCGCGTTTATAGGATTTTGTGTTTGGAACGATTTGATGGAATCTCCTTCTGTAAACCTAGTGGTTCTTGTAACGTATGCCATCAAGGCTTACACTCCAACCTGGTTCACTATCAAATCTCACCCATCCTGAAAATATGGAGCACGACATCTGTATCAACTCATATTTGTTAATAGATACTTGCCCCCAGAACTGAAAGCCTTAGTCGATCCAGTAATTGAATAAGAGAGCTACTTCACCCACCCCAAAAATGCATTGCTGGCAATGCTGACCGTTTCTGAACCACATATCAGTGAACTAATCCCACATCGCATTTTGAAAGCTCGCAGCAATCAAAGAAATAAACTTTGACTCGATGTATCATCCTACGTCGATCTTATTGTCTAGGAGGATAAAATCACGAAACCACCAATATCGAAACTAATACCCAATAACGACATCCACGAAAAATCCACTTATTATTCATTGCAGAGTTTGGATGTATGTTGGAACTTGTAAAAGGATATTGTAAAAGTCCTTGTAAACACAAGTTCCTTATAATATCCATTCACACGGTCCCCCCTTAAAGGACAATCTCGTTTATTTGTTCTGCTGGCTGTTATTAAGAGAACGTAAGTTTATGTTGTAAATATTTCGCGAGGGGCAGAGTAATTTTGCATATGCCGCACGCTTGAATAGTATTCAGCATTATAAGGAGAACAATAATAGCTGGCGGATGGCGATGCTTGGTGGAGAGAAAAGGGGGAGGACAGACAAACGCAGATGTGCCTCGGCAAGATCCCGAGTTGTATGATTAATGGTCTTTCTTAATACGGATCGCAGACAAGTAAACAACAGAAACAGGGTTACTTAAGATCGTCGATCCATCAGCGGCATTCCCTCGGGTTTATTGTCGATTTAGTCCTCATTGTCCTTCCCAGACTATTTCCTACTCCGCTCCTGCCGGATACATTACAATGTATAATTACCGCGGATGATGGAGTATTTATTTATTTATTTATTCATTACATTACCGAAATAGTAAATATGTGAATACAAATGGTAAAATAGATATATGAAATACACCGCCTACCATTGAGCAACAACAATTCTATGATTGTGATATCATCAAACCCACAGGTTGTTAGTCGACTTTGGTGTTAACTAGTCTCCCCAGTTCACGGTTCAACTCTAACCGGTCACATCCACGAAGAGCTACTTGCATTCGGTACTTAACGGCGATGAAGTACTTGCATTCGTAGGCGGTTGGAATCAGAAATGCGAGTTCGGTGGAACACTTCTGATATTGGCTTCGATTTGGTCAGAGTATCACATTGCATTGGCAATTGCATCATCTGGAATAGCTGCTATATTGTTGGAAGGCGGGCGAACTGCGCATTCAGCACTGAAATTGTTACTAAATTTGCGAGCGAATGAAACACCAACGTATAACATTTCAAAAAATTCTGCAATGGCGCTAGTGTTTCAAACATGAAGAATTATCATCTAGGATGAACACACAATGACTCACAAATAAATACGTTGAATACGCTAGAACCGAACGATGGAAGACTTATGCGATAATCAAACTATCTTCAGTGGTCTATTGATACTCTTGGCCGGTGATTTTTGACAAACTCTTCCTGTGATTCCACGTTCAACAGCAGCCGACAAATTAAATGCATGTTTGAAAGCGTCTGCATTATGGAGACACGGTAAGATGCTGAAATTTACGATGAAAATGCGTGTCCAACTCCAGAATGATCCATCAGCGGAAGTTTTTTCGAGGCAATTGCTGGACATTGGGAATGCAAACGTTCTAGTCGACATCGTCTGTGGCGACATCAATTTCCCAGAGAATTTTCGCAATTTCACCGAATCGAAGGAGGAATCAATTAAAAAGTCTTCCCAAATATCGTTCAAAACTATCTGAATCATAGATAGCGGCGAAAAATATCGATGTCGACTCACTGAATTTTACAATTCCAAGCAAAATTGCAGGCGAAACGATGACATACAAATCGGTTGACACAGTAACAAATCATCTGACTGAGTAACTAAATTCGTTGGACCTACCATGAATGCCGCCGCACAATCTCCGACTCAAAGTTGGTTCAGTAATCATCATATTATGTAATTTAAATCAATTACGATTGTGCAACGGAACTTGGCTGGCTGTGAAGAAATTATTACCAAATGTTATCGAAGCGACGATTCTGAAAGGGAAGTACAAGGAGAAAGATGTGTTCATTCCACGAATACCAATGAATATTACCGACTTGCCATTTGACTGTTAACGAATGCAGTTTCCCGTACGACTTGCATTCGCGATGACGGTTAACAAATCGCAAGGACAATCACTGACTGTTTGTGGGATAAATTTGGAAAATTCAAGCTTCACGCACGGACAATTAAACATCGCCTGTTCGCGAGTGGGAATACCGTCCACTGTCTATGTATTTGGGCCAGAAAACAAAACGAAATTCCTAGAGCACTGCATTAAACACATTCCATTCGATTTAAAACAAATTCACTTTGTTTCAGCCAAAATCTGAATCGCATTTCGATTAATTACTGGCAAAGTAAATATATATGTAAAGCAGTATGTAAGCTTCCTACAAACGTTTGAAACGAACGCACTCACACAGACGCACGCCTCAACAATAATCTAAAGCCCGTCATACACGATCCAGTTTACCGTCAAGTTTGCCGCGCGCTTGAAGCGGGCTCTGGTAAATTTGACGGTGTATGGCTATCAGTGTGCATGAGATGTCTACTTCAAGCAAAAATTGAATATCGATTCTGCCGACTTGATCAAGTTTGCAGCGTCATGTAAACTTGAACGTGTGTATGAGCGGTCGAGTATACATGACGTTAGTCGGCATCGAAGAAGACGCGCGCATGCACGTGAAGGCGTTTTTAATAATTTTTTTCATTCATTCATACATCCTTAATCTTTTGGAGCAATCCTCAATTCTTTCATAAAAGTTTTATGATATTTTTTCATTTTATTAACCAGTTCTTGCACCATACTGAACGATCACTCCTTTCTGTATTCTTAATTGCGAGCAATAAACCTAGGATAGCTAACGCGTCGTCGTCCGTCACTGGTGACGCCATGGTTTAAACTGGCGCGGCATCAGGCAAACTAGACGGTAAACTTGAACGTGAGTGATCTGAAAGTATATGGATGCACTGCAAACTGGACGCCACTTCAAACGCGCTGCAAACTTGACTGGATCGTGTATGGCGGGCTTTAGCGATTGTAGTAATGATTTCAGTCGCGAGTGTCGCCTCGAGACGAGTGGTTGCGTTTTGCGTTTTATTCGGACTTTTACAGTAACATATGTATGTCCTGGTTAATTTAGATAGACAATCAGTAATTTTGATATATTTTTTTTAATTCATAATCATAAATTGTTAAGTGATACGTTTTTTGATGAACGATTAAAAATAGGTCATTTTATAATAACGAAGAATAATGAACTTTTAAAATGTTAATTTTATTTAAGTCGCTATAACAATGAATATCAAACTTTAACTCGTTTTCGAAATATTGTTTTTTTCCGCTCACTTTAAAATTAAAATATTTACATGATATTTATTGAACGTACTATCAAACGATAAAAGAAACGTGATATTGCTAATTATATTATATACATGCATATCTGGATTTTGTAGTATAAGCGAAATGCATACCCCATTTTCCTACATAATCAAACTTCTAGCAGATTCACCGCAATATCAATTAATTTTATGCATCAAGGGCTTAATTATAAATCCTTACCGTAAAGGTAGGTGCACACTCGTAGAAACTGCACATCGACTGCAATTCCAGCTGTTCTCGGTGTTGAGCTGATTGCCTGCAGATTTCCCGAGGCGCCGTCCTAGTTACGAGTATATCGAGTAGATACTCTCTAAGGAGAAGCGAGTGTTGTGCGATCTGAAAATAGCGAGACAATTTAAAATTATTGTTATTTTTTCAATAATTACTGGCTTGACCATTATAGACATACATAACAATTGGGGGTGGCAATCGCAACTGCTGAACCCTTCATCCGGGAGTTATAACGGCATCGGTTCGATCTAGCTCTTATTGAGTGAACTCTTTATTCTTAAGAAAAGGCGAGCGAGCTTATTGCCTGCAGGCAATATTGAACGTGAAAGAATAAGACATAAACATAAACAATCCGCGAAAAGGACATAAACAATCCGCTGTCTAACTACGCCGACAACCCGTAAGCATCGTTTTTTTTTATTTTTCTCTTTTGATGATATATTTACAGACCGAGAGCTTTTTTTTAGACAACTCAACCAAATATGTACACCTAGCCGATCTCTCAATTTCGCGGTTACAGGAAAAATAAGCCAATATTTTTATTTTTCTTCTTTGATGGGCTTTTTTATTTTTCTAATATACGTCGTGGTATACCTACGTTGGAATAGAATCATACCTGCTTCAAACAAAAAAGTGCAGCGACAAAAAAGTGCAAGAGTTACAGATCAGATAGTATTTTGACTGCATAATACTTACTCTATACCTACATGTCACAAAAATGAAGTCCCTGCAAATACGCCGGTACGTGTTTATCGGTAACTATTACGCATCGATCTAATGTGCCGCGAAATATAATGAAATTATTGTTTGTGACATGTATAGAGTGATGCTGACGCCACGCATTCTATTGTTAACGAGTTAACCCAGCATGACTTATATATACGTCAAACGTAAACGGAATCGAGTATGGGTAGGACGTATAAAAACGTCCTCGAAATATATGTTGTACCCTTGAAAGGGCTACACTTATTCTTTCGCTTATCGAATGTGTGAGTCAACAGTACGTGTATTGACATGAATTTAACACCAGGCCGGATTTTATCGGGCCGGAAAAAATCGGGCCGGATTTTAAGTCTGTGGATTGTTGACGAAAAAAGATATGTATATATGTTTTTTAGTTAATTCTAAGCATTGATAAATAATAATAATAATAACAAATTACGTTATGAAGGCGTGACGAAATAAATAATAAATAAATAGAGTTGTCAACTACAACGGGCGAACCCGTCACCTCAGGAGGTTTTAACGATTAGTCGTTCTATCCCTCGTGAGATGAACGCAGAAGATTTGGACAAAAACAGTCCACCGTCAAGCTCTGCCACATGCCCGTAAGAGGCCAACGCCTTAACCGCGAGATAACTAGGTGCGTTACCCAGCAGGCTCACACTCACGCCCTTATTTCCAATTGTGACCAGATTACTCCGGTCTCTCGATTGGTTACGAGTTCGAGGTCCCTTACGCAATCCTCTCCCTTACGAAGCGGTGAGCCGGTGTGCACCGAATCCATCGCGGACCACTGCATCCTTTGCCCGGCTGTTCACCCAGGATCGGGTAGCCGATGATCGTTTCAAGAGCAGTCGCCGTAAGGTCCACAACCAACCCCGCTCTATAGGAAACAGTACTGCTTCCAGACTCCTCCGACTGTTAATCGGAGTGCACAGTCGATTGGCTTACGCTGGTGAGCAAACCGTGCAGGAGCGCCAGAGGGTTGATTCCTAGGGGAAACTAACCCTAAGGCCAGAGTCCTGCCCGAGCTCGCACTTCATGCTTAGAGGCCGCCGGATGGGTGTTGACCCGTGAGTGTGACCAACCGTGAACAGAATGGGTATTCGTGGCCAACTCAGCAAGGACCTATTAGCTTCAGTGACGAAAATTCTTCTATTCTTATAATAATTATCTATTTTATATGTATACTCATGTACATGGATTCAGCTCTATTATTTTTTTTTATTTTATTTGTCTGCCGTGTAAAGCCGACTTTAGTCAACGCTATTGTCGAATTAATATTTATGCTTTAATAGTTTTATATCTATATTCTTATAATAACCGTTACCAAGCTGTGGTTGTTGGAGGATTCAGGTCGAACTTTGCATCAATTCCGTCCGGGGTACCGCAGGGTTCACACTTGGGCCCTCTGCTCTTCAACGCCTATCTTTACGATATTAGTTCTTGTCTCATAGCTGTTCGTCACATTTTATACGCGAATGACCTGAAAATCTATGCTGAGGTGACTGACGTGGCAGACTGCCTCCGGTTACAGGAGGATATCGACTGCCTGTCACACTACTGTGTTCTTAATAAACTTTCTCTAAATGCTACTAAATGTAACAGTATAAGCTTAAGCCGTAAGAGAGACTTGGTGAAATCTAGTTATCACATTAATGGTGAAGTGATGCCTAATGTAAAATGTATTCGCGACCTCGGAGTACAAATTGATCATAAGTTGCTTTTTGATCAGCATATAGAAAATATGGTTAGCCGAGCTTTGAGAACACTAGGATTTGTGAACCGTATCTCAAGACCTTTCTCCAATATAAATGTCCTGAAGATGTTATATTTCGCTTACGTTCGCAGTACCGTGGAATTTGCGTCCTCAATTTGGAATCCGCAATATTCGGTCTACAGAAGCAGGATAGAATGTATCCAAAGGCGTTTTTTAAAACACATCAATTATCGCGGACGCTTCGGTCTTCCTACGTACTAGAGCAGACTGGACCACTTCGGTATTCAAGCTCTAGAAGACCGACTCACTGTGGCTGATATGGTACTGTTACACAAAGTTATCCACAATACCATAGATAGTCCATACCTTGTTGAAAACTTACGTTTTTTCGTTCCTCCGCGATTAATTTGCAATTCACGCACTTTTGAGGTCTCTCGTGCCAATACCAACTGCGGGAAAAATTCCATCGCTTATAGGCTGATGTGCACGTACGACTCTCGTTTCTCCACCATCGACATTTTCAACCTTAACCAACCGACGTTCGTTAAAGAATTATTAAATTCAATTGCACCTAACGAGCTTGTTAATACCTATCGTTCTTAGTTATATACTTTTCATGCAACATATCAGTAGCTACTACAAATATTTATAAATATCTATAAATAGTTATTATATATCTATAAATATCTATAAACATCAATAAATATCTGTATCTATATGTCCACTATCCGACCTATCTTTATTTATATCTATGTATATACATTACACATACCATCGTCTAACTCCTTTTTCCTAATCACTTCCAATTCCCTACCTCTCCCATCGGTTTACTACATTAATTTTATATTTAATATGAACTTAGTTTATTTTACAATTATTTTTTAAGTGTAATATGCCGAAATTAAAATGTGTAAATATGCGGAAATACTTTCGTAGGAAACGATTATCGGCGTAATGTTTTTCTTTTTTTCTACATTATGTTTGCACATGTATGTCAATTGTATGCGCTGTATGTTTCCAGAAATAAAATAAAATAAAAAAATAAAAAATATATATAAACTGACGAATTCTAATATTCGATAATTAGCTTTAATTCATAATTCATGCCTTTATTGTATATTCTGAATGAATAAATTGAATACTGAATACTAATACTGAAATAACACGTCTATACGAAAAAGTGCGCGCCAGTTGTATTTTGCGTGATTAAAAAGGATCTTCCCCGGTTAACATGTCAAGCAGTCTGGCCATTTGTTTCGAATTCTATATCACATCCACTGTCTACTAATAAAATTTCAGTTTTTCCAAATAACTTTGTGGGTACTAATTAAAATTATACCTTTCCTAGTACGCCAGCGCCAGGTGTCCCGGAGTCTGGCCTGCTGACTACCCCAGCATTCTATGACCAAAATACTGTCTGATCTGAAAGTATCAGCGTTAATAAACTTTTGCACTTTTTTATCGCTGTCTCTTGGCCTAAAAGCTTGGGGTTGTCAAGCCCCGCGACAAAATCACTGGGTTAACTTAATCCAAGGCTATTAAAGTCGACATATTTTATCGTTAAAAATTAAAATGTAAAAGGCCATAAACTTGCCGCCAATGAATAAATTATGCACGTGAAGTTTTCAGGCCCCAAGGCATAGAGCCCTGGAACTTATCGTATGCCTAATATATCCTGGTTAACAGTTAGTGCTTTCAGTGGCTGCTTGTGAGGAATTAATTACATTTACATAAAGCGGAAGCCGGTAATATTTTGTTGATAATCGTTTTGTGAACGCACTCATGAATTATGCATGGCCGAGATAGCGCTCACAAATGTATAATTAATTTCGCCATGATTGATCGACGTCCCTTTATGTGCAAGGGAAACTTTCAGTGTCTTACTTCCTCAGCCATCTTTAGGATTCATTGAGATTAGTGGAATTTTGTAGTAGCTTTGATGCATAAAATATATTATGTATCCTGTGTCGTGGACCGGAAATTTACTTCACTTGTAGCATAGATTGCACGTCTTCTTCTTCATCTTTTAGTCTCGTATTTGATATAATTACGGAGCAACCATGAGTGCGATTCTCACCCCCCCCCCCCGCCGAAAAGAGGCCTTACCTGGACTTTTTGAATTTTCCAACGTAACTTCATTTATAAAGAATGAATCATGTGTGCTTAGTTAGTAAAATTGAATGTGAATTATACGACGATTAGTGCTTAGTTATGTTATATTATTATATTGTTATATATGAATTTCTCGACATCACAAAGGAGTTATCTACCAAAGTTGAGCGTCTCCAAAAAGTCGGCAATTTTGTTATATCCATGACCTCAGAAAATTTGACCACATCACGGAGTACAAAGAAAAGCTTCACTGGCTGTCGACCCGGGAGAAAAGAGGCATGAGAGTTCTTTGTATGCTTTTCAAGATCTTGGATGGCGTCGCTCTCAATTATCTTACTGGCAGATTTGTTCGACTATCGGCTCATGGACGCCCGCTGAAATAAAAAAAAACCTACTACTCTCTATCCCTATATCTCAGCACTGACTTCTTCTCATTCTCTTTCACTATGCATGGAGCCCGTCTTTGAAATGTTCTGACGAAAAATGTCAGAAACGCGCCAAGCATAACAAGTTTTAAAAACAGACGAAGAGAACATTTGAAATCTTCCACATAAATTCCCTTTCCCTTCCCATTCTCCTCCTTTTTGAACTCTAGCGTTCTTGTAGGTGCTTATTTGGGTGCCCACAAACAGTTAAACAAATGTATCTTCATATATTTTTTTGTGTTTGTCCCTTTTATAGGTCAAGCTATGTAGCATCTACTCTCAAATAATGTTGTTAAAATAGTATAGGTTAGCTCTAAAATATTGCCTGCAGGCAATAAGCTCGCCTTTTCGTACAAATAAAGCATTTTATTAATATTATATTATACCCTAACAGAATGCCAAATTGACGCACTTACTTAATATCACAAAATCCATGGTATAAAACTACATTAAAATTAGGATATAAAATTTAAATAAAACCAGAAATATTTTTAGTTTTCTATAATTTCACTCAAAAATCACATAATTAATACTTTAGAATCATATGTAATCTGTTTGTGATATAAACAACTGATAGAATAGTATAAGATTAAATAAATAGGTATTATATATAAAGAATAAGCGATACCACTACCGTTACAGAAAGTGAACTATTGTATTTAAAATTATTTTTATTACTGTAATTTTTTTTAATAATTAAAGTTTTCTTTGTTATCCACAGAGATACATGTATATTTCCGGAATACACTCAATCAGACATTTCATTTAACACTAAACACGATATATTTATGTTAATTTATTGACATTTGGACATTTAGACAATTACTTACTTGATATTTGGACGGTTACCCTATGAAACTCGGGATGACATAACGATTCTAAGAATATCTTTCACTTCTAAATGGGTTCAAGCCTTGTAATTGGTAAATTTAAATTTCCATTGCAACATAAAGTTAATAAAAACATAAGAGCGGAGATATCATGCACTTTCAACAGGCAATATATAATTTCTGTTGGTACCGCCTTGATACAGGTGTCATAAACAATCATAAACTGTCATATCTGAATCTCATTCCGATTTAGGCAATAAATTAAATAAAAAGTAATTATGAATGATTAGGCTAAGAGAATGTTTGTTAAATTAAATGTATATAATGGGCTTACATCAATAAAATAATAAATATGTATGTATCGCTACTTTTCAGCTCTTTGTAACCCAGCGAACAACAGTGCTGAACGCGACCAAAGGCAGCGTGAAGCGAGCCCAGGCTAAACGACGCCATCAAAGTCAGCTGTCGTCGATCGATCCGTCTACGCGGCTGGTTGATCGCGCTGCGCGCGATTTTTGTTATATTTATTATTTATTTTATTTATTTATTTAAGTCCATAAAAAAATACATTTGATTACAAAAACATTCTCTTAGCCTAATATTTCATAATTAATTAAACAGTTTTTTTAATTTACCTAACTCGGTAAGAGATTCAGAAATAATAGTTTGTGGTTTACCACCTCACTAGGAATAACCTGTATCGAGGTGGTACCGACAGAACTCGTATATTGCCTGCCGAAAGAGCATGATATACCCGCTCTTAGGTTTTCATTTTATTTTAATATTTTTTTAAAAACTTTATATTGCAATGGTATTTACAATTAATAATTTCAAGGATGGGGGTAGTTACTTTATTCAAAAATTTAAAAATTTTGAAGATACCAAATTAAACAGAAGGTATTTTTGTTCAAATATTCATAAATAAATATTCTTACATCTAATATAATACATACATAATACATACATAGATACGATTATCGCATAAACTTTACGCTCGATTGTCGCTATCAATCCATCGTATTATATAATATCCCATAATTTTTTAATATACCAGTTACCGAGGATCCGGTTATTTATGAAAACCCTTATTTTTTGGTCCTTTAAGCCGGATCTGAACCAGCAACCTATGGATCTACAGGCCACATTTCAAGAGATGCATTACATAGACAGCGGTTTTATGTTCCTACAAAACTCTGACATTTTGAACACTCCTACGTCGGAATAAAAATAGTATTTTATTGTATGGATGCAAACGCCACGACGAAGATCTAACAAGCGTTGTTGGAAAAATCGCAACTATTGCAAAAACACCCTTTACGGCAGCGGATGTATCATCTATCTCCAGAACATGGATAAAGAAATCGGCCAAAAAAACCCCGCCCCATAATTTTAAAATTTACGAGTATAACCAATAGAAATAGTTTTTTACATGGAGTGAAAAAATACAACAAAACATGTCAGACAACTAGCGAAAAACTGAGAATTTTTTTTTTGAATTTTATTAGCCATTCCATTAAAATAATATTTTCACAACTATTATTATTGGAAACATTATCTGAATTTAATTTTGATTATATTCATAATATGTCGAATTGGATTATTTTTATCTATTTTATGATTATTTTTATTTTATTTTTCTATATGGTTATTTTAATTTTTTCAGTGATTATAATTATAATTATATAGATTATATTATAATTCATCTTGAAATTTGTGTTGCATTTATAGTTTATATTTGGATATCTGATACTTCATTATATTTCAGACCACTTATCGCGATAATTATTTTACAATATTTAATTAATATTTATACTGAATCAATTAGAACCATGTTGGAAAGTCAAATTAAGGTCCTCGAGCTCTATAGTATACTCAAATTATGTAATACTGTTGGCACCCAAATTTTAAGCATATTATTCGATTTTAAAAATTGTTCCCTATTTACTTCTCATAACTGGTCAATACTTATGCACTTTTCAGGCACGCCTCTCACTTGTCTTAAGGCTAAACATTAATAATTTCCTTGATTCAGATCAGGTCACTGTGACTTCAGATGTAATAACGTGTAGGAACATTTTTTTATTTTACTGAGTAGGTATCTAACTATATATTTACTATTATTAAGATTTCGATTTTTATTTTTTACTCGATAATTTTATGATTATAATTTCAAATACTTCTTGATATTTTAATTTTATCTTTTTACAATGTTTAATTTTTAAGTTTAGTTGTTGATTTTTTTTTTGTGTGCACAGGTAAAATATTTCCTGGTACACCTACCTTAGTACAGGCCTAGGCCTAGTTAGGCGGTGATGACGTAGTGACCAAGACACTGCAGTGTGCTCTATTTTTCGCTACTGGTCCAAACCCATTTTTTTTGTAATGCTGCATTAAATTATATTTAGTGCTTTACCTTTAATAAAAAAAAATAATAATAATAGTGCATGTAAATGGTCAGCTGCCATCCTCCACATAAAGAACCAACCTCTGGAGAGGGTTCATCAATATAAATACCTTGGCTGTATTTAGAATGATCAAGAAGACCATAGTGTGGAAGTCAGATGTCGGATAGAACAAGCTAGAGCTGCGTTTATCAAAATGAGACAACTATTCTGTAATTACTGTACTCTCAAACTCTCTACTGGGTGATGTCTGGTGCGGTGTTACATATTTTCAGTCCTCCTGTACGGAGTAGAAACGTAGACAATAACCCAGACTTTGCGTAAAGGGTTAGAGGTTTCGATATGTGAATTTACAGGAGAATACTGAAAATATCTTAGACGGATAGTCACAAATGAGACGGTGCTGCAAAGAATGCACAAAGAAATGGAACTACTAAAGACTATAAACAGAAGGAAATTACAATACATGGGCCACATAAGGCGTGGTAACAAATACCACCTTCTCCAATTAATCCTGCAAGAAAAGATAAAAGGCCGCCGAGGACCTGGCCGAAGAAGAACCCACTGGCTACAAAACCTGAACGGAATGGCTCAAATTTTAATCAAGCACCGTGTCTAAACATCCCTGGCCCAAGTGGCCTTAATGACAGCCGACCTCCGATAGGAGATGGCACTTTAAGAAGAAGACGAATACAGCACTAATTTTATTAGAAGTTACGTCGTAAATTTATAAATTATTTTTCATTTATTTCCTTTTTGCCGTTTCCTTATTCGCGATCTTTTTAGTGCGCCCCGTTTATTGTTCCACGAGGTTAACTTATTATGTAGGTGAAAAATACTCCTCTTTCCTTTTTTTTCATAATAAACCCGTACGTGAATGTGAAAAGGATATAAATCCAATTATTCAAACTGTGAACCGTAAATAACGCACGATAATATTTTTCGGGCGATTCTCGACGGATTACGCCGCTCGCATAGAAAGGATTAAAGGCAATAATTTAAGCGGGCGTTGAGCAAAATAGTACGATAAATTTTAGGGCGCATGTAAATCCGGTCATCCGCGTCGTACGTGCGACATGTGGGAGCTGGTATTAAAAACTGACGGTTGGGCGAATCACAAAATAGGAGAGGAAAACTATATTGATGAGGCTAGTAGTTATGGGCACATTTTGAAATTTATGCGCTAAAACAATAATTTTGGGAATTTATCTTTTACTATAACAACAGCCTCCTTGTATTATTATAAGGAGTAGTAGGGCGGTGTCGACTTCAACGGGCGAACCCGTCACCCCAAGCTGGTATAGCGATATGTGATCGTTCTTTCAGCCATGGGATGAGCGTAGAAGTATTAAAGTATGTCGAATCTGGTATCATGACTTTGTACGCCGCGTATATATACCAAAACATCATGTATACGAGAAAAAATATCGAGACTACCTCAACCAACTCAAATATTCATTCGCGTAATACGAGAAATAAAGAGGACTTGCGTCATTTTAAGGTGCGTCTGAGTAAGGTTCGGAATAGCTTTCTCTGCCAATCTTACTTATTCTACAACAAACTTCCATTACACATCAGGGGCCTTGGGGAGGTTCAGTTTAAGAAAAAGGTACAGGGTATTTTGACTAAAAACCCCATTTATAGCATTGAGGATTTCGACAATTATTATTCCTTATTCTTTCTATTATTGACTATTTTACAATTGCGTTTTTTTTTCGTCTTCTAACTATTTATTGACTATAAATATTATTACTGATTTCTTTGTATTTGTATTTTTTCTTTAAAATATCTTCCCGTATGATAATTTTTTAAATTATCCAATATTTGTTTGATTATTTAGTACTTAGGATTATATAGAAAATTAGATAGAAAATTTTACGAAATTACTTAAGAATTTTGATTGAAAATATTGGAAAATGTTGTTTCCTCTACATATATAACCTAGAAAATCTGCGCTTGGATGTTCAACGTTCATATCTTGCAATACCGACGTTCATATCTTATACCTTAATAGGTATTTATTTAAATATTATACTTGTTATTTTTATTACTTTTGACATAACCAAGTGTAGGAACTCCTATCAACTGGTTTAAAATAAAATAAAATAAAAAGACAAGACAATCTATCGTTTAGCTCACCAGCAACTCATTAAAGTCCTCGTCTTTAATGCTCACCAGCACCTCGTCATGTTTATTATTTGTTTATATATTTCATTTATTTATTCCTTGAATTAACGCAACATGCGCAGTTTCGATTGAAACCAGCCAAGATTTGGGCCAGATTATGGGCTGCTGAATATGCTTTTACATGACTTAATGAAGTTTTATATTGATTAGATCCTGATGCTTAGTCGAGTGTTTTTTGGTTATTAGAAGCACTCAGTGGTACCTATAGCTTGTTGTACAGCTTAGCTTAAACGGACGTGTATCAGCATGGTTTTCTGCATTACAAATGAGACTTTTGTAATAAGACCACAGTCTTTTTATAGCTTCTCAACGCAATTGAAGTGTGTTTTCCGTAGCCGTTATTTTTAATGAAAAAAAAATAATAGTGAAGGCAACCACCGATAAACTTACGCTTTGTCTCCTGGCTCTACATGAATATTAATTTTTATTTTAAATCTCGTTGGATATCATAATTTTGAATAAACACGAATTTAACGAGTGAAGTTTGTAGAAAACTACATTTTGGGTATGTTGCAAACGCCGTTGTACAGGGTAGAATGAAGTGCTCGTCATACGTTTTTCTGCAGGTAGGTGTCAAACTGCTGCTGTTACTTCACAGATTATAACGATGGTGGAGCGGCGTGTTTAGCAAGCGCGAATCTTGAATATCCATGATGCACATAACGGTCACTGTATTCTTGCAATTGGCGATGACATTGTGAACAATTTAAGAAGACGGATCCATGTAGTAGAGAGATTAGAACCGTCGTCTTTATTAAAGTTTGCGGTTCTTCTTATTTTAATGGCTTCCTGAATCATACGGGGAAAATAAAATTGTTATTTTCATAGCAAAATAGGATTTTGAAAGTGCACCCAGTTATTAGTTCCGCTATCCAAGATATGTTCATAGGTCGCTGTATTTCTCGTTGAACGTTTTTAACAGCTTTGATGTGTTTCAGTCAATTGGCTTTGGTCGTTTCGCATGTCCAACGTAGTTCAAACCACAACTGCATTCAATGTTATAGATACCCAGGGTTTGCAGAGGATATCGTTTACAGGCCTCAGAGATCGAGCTATATTTTGGGTCGGTTTGAGATCGTTTTTATATCGACTTTGTTTAGCATCTTACTTACGGTAAGAATGCCTCGTGCTCCCAACATCGCCCAAACTTAGGGTGATGTTGGAGCCTAACCAAAAGTGGTAATTTAGTTTTTCTTTTATTTACTATGCCAAAAGCCGTGATAGCATTCGATTCTCTTGTCGTCATTAGATTATCTTTGTGACTTTATAGGATCGACAAATCGATAACTGTATCAGGACGCCATGTACCCAGAACCGAACATGCAATAAAATTAATTATATATTACAGCAAAGCGAATAGGTACTTTCCCATATGATAAATTATGGCTGAAAACATAGACTAGGTACATAATTCATCCGGGTATAGTGTATAGCGAGTTGGCCGTTGCTCTTGCTCCGTTGAAATGAAATTGGTTAATTTACCGGCATCGCGGCGAGGCTAGCGGCGTCGCGACGCCTGTGGGTCCGCGAACATAAGAAAAATCGCAGATGTGTCATAAAGTCATTAATTATGTACGTAAATTTTATGGAGATTACGCCTTAAGTGGGTTGACTGGAAGATATTCTAATGTAGAAGTAAGTCCGCAATTAAACCCTATTTTTATTGTGCAATATAGAGATTTTTATTCATTATTAATAATTCATTTAAAGCCTCCGGTGCGACAATTTGACGGGTAGTCAAATCTAGCGCTAACAAAAAGCGTTACGTTTAATGTCAGTAAAGATCGAAAATTGAGAAGAGTGCAACAATACCTAACAGAAGACCATAATTTCTATGAAATTTTCCAGCTTTCGAGTCAACCCATCCTGGCCATACATTTGTCGATTGTTAAAAAGAAATGATGATTGATTTATGATGATTTATTGATCATGATTGATTGATGACGATTGATTGTTGATGATTGATTGATGATGATTGAATGATAATTACTGATGATAGCACACCATAGGATGTGATCAATCTCTCCCAACTCAACCATAGTATGTTAATGGTGTGTATATGACATAATTATAAAGTTATTGTAAATTAATAAATAAAATAAAAAATAAATAGTGATTGATGATGATTGATTGTTGAAGATGATTTAAAATAATTGATTGATTATTACTGATAATGAATAATTATGATTGATGATGATTGATTGAGGATGACTTATGATATTTATTTGATGATGACATGATTGATTGATGATGATTAATGATGATTGTTTTATGATGAACTATGGATGATGATTGATTGATTAATGGTATATGATTTATGATTGATTGATTGATCAATCGATTGACTGATCGATCGATCAATCAATCAATCAATTTACCCCCTTTGCCTTTTTGTATTTTCAATGACAATCACACTTACGGACTAAACTCCAGTCGCGCGTCGGAGCCGACACGCACATTTTTTTTCTATTTGTTTCTATATTTTTCATGTTATAAGTTTTGTATTAGGTGATTATTTTTATATAAAGTCTCTAGATGTCTAATAATATTTCTTTGATAATTATTTATTTTGTAAGTTTACCCATGTGCATGGAAATATTTCTGAATTACATTTTAAATTTATGCAACGTGTAAATCTAACTTTAGTCAAAGCCACTGTCGCTCTAATACTACTGTAATTTAGTAGCTACATAATATGTTGTTGTATGACCTTTACCTTCTCCTATTGTAGGTAGAATACTAGAAATTAGGTTTAATGATGTTTTATATAGTTTAATGATGTTTTATATAGTGATATTAATATAGTTAAAATCAAATTAATGTTTTATTTAATTTATTTTGAGCCGATAAATTGATAACAACTGACGAGTTCTAATATATGATAACAAGATTTACGTGATTATAATGACATGCTATTATTGTTTATTCTGAACGAATAAATTTATACTTATACCAATACTGATACTGAAAGCAATTCTTTCATAATTAATTTGGATCTAGTAAAACCCACTCGACAGGCAATTAGGGTCGTTCCCGTTGGTAAAAGTGTAAAAAGCATGCGTTTTACGATATTTTTTCTGATGTAGGTATTGTAACTAGTTATTAAATATCAAGCTCGTTATTAGTTTAAATCAGCAGAAAGTCGTCGCTCTTAGTAACATGCAGCCGACTTTTCTTTTTAGTGAGCAACGTTGCTTCAGTATTAAATTCACGTTCAGATAAATACGACGACGGGAATACAATAAGAAATCTTTGAAAAACGACCCTAATCCAGGGTAAATTGGTAATTACGCATAAACGAGTCTGCAAGTAAGAACACAGGTACGATAGATGGGAAGCTTATGAAGGAAAGGCTCGAAGCAACCCTATAAAAGCTCAGGAGCGAGAAACAAAAATATAAAGGTGTAATCGATAATTCAAATAATATTTTTTAAGAAATGCATTTAAAAATGAATACCGTGAAGTTAAACTTATTAAATTTTAAGAAAATACCAATAATTAAAAAAAGAACTACAAGAACGGAACATTGTTTTCGCAAAATAAAAACTTAACCGCTTAGTGTCTTATGAAATTGAGAGTGAAACTCTGAATTGAAATTAAAATTACACTTTTTAACACCGTCTTTACCAATGAAAATACAATATAAAGTTAAACAAAGAAATTCGGATTGAAAAATCACAAGACCTAATATCACACATTTACTCACAAACAAATAATAAGACAGTCGAAGAAAATGTGAAAATGCGAAAGAAAAACCTAGATATGAATACCAATACATTGAAAATATTTTCTTTTTGGCTAAATCCTTAGATATCGACTTTAAAATGTGATCGTATTACATTAAAATCTTTTGAAATATATCGTTGATTAAGATATAAGGCGGGAATGCTAAAAACGCAAAAATAAACACAGACAGTATCGTAAAAAAAATACATCAGAAAACAAAATACCATATTTATATGTATGTAGATATTTTTTTTAAAGAAGTCACGATTCACCTAAGACATTTAACAGATGACCATTGGTGATTAAGTGATTAATTGATGGTGGATGATTGATGATTGATTGATTGATCGATCGATTAATCGATCCATCGATTTATCAATCAATCAATCAATTTACCTCCTTTGCTTTCTTTCATGCAAAAAGATGCCTGTTGTTCGGAATTTCTTCTTTAGATAGACATCCAGTATTCAGTATTCAATTTATTCTTTCAAAATATACAATAAAAGCATGAATTATGAATTAAAGCTAATTATCGCATATTAGAATTCGTCAGTTGCTAGTAATATATTAATATAAATAATATGTAAATATAAAACTATTAAAGCCTAAATATTAATTCGACAATAGCGTTGACTAAAGTCGGCTTTACACGGCAGACAAATAAAAAAAATAGAGCTGAATCCATGTACATGAGTATACATATAAAATAGATAATTATTATAAGAATATTAATAGTCATGTTAGGCACTTTGTACAAAAAATTATCACACAATAGAAAGTATCAAAACAAAATTGGAAAAAAAACAACGTATGTATATGATCCGGTATGTTACGTTACACATTGCAATCTACATATTAAATATTAAATTCATAATATTATTATTAAACAATAGGAACTAAAATGAGGTACTTGAAAGTTACATATTAATGTTATTCCCATTTGAAAGAATTGGCATGCTCAAAAAATCACCCAGCGTATAGAAAGCATGTGTTGATTGCAGCTTTTGTTTAATAAATCTTTTAAACGCCTTTGTTTCCATATTTCTTGTGGAGAGTGGTAGCTGGTTAAAGAGTTTATAGCTCAAATATCCAAAGGACTTTTGTGTCTGCGTTAGGCGTACTTTAGGCAGGATAACATCATCACGTCTGCTCGTATTGTGGGAGTGCATATTCCCGTTTACCCTTTGTTCATTAATATTAGATTTAGCATATTTAATATTAGATTTAGCATATTCATTGTTAGATTCTTCGTTGACAGTCAAAGTTAACGCGAAGACAGTCAACGACGACGGGGGTGATATGAGGATTCCTACCGTGACAATTTTTTTAAGTAGAATAGTACAGATGTGTATAGTAAATCTTTATTGAATTTGCTGAATCGCATATTCTAATAAATAGGAGCTCTCAAATTGTCGATGCTCGCAAAAATGTAGACAATATTTTTAGCCTATCTGCGCTGTTCTTCAGACATGTACTCGGACCCGCTTCGCCCTGTGAAGCCGCCTTCGTATGTAGAGCACCTTTTTAAAACAATGCCACACAGCGGCTGTCCCGCTGTATTCCGTATCTTGCAATGCTACAAAAGGGGCAGACAATATGCTGCGAGTGCCGTGTCTCGCGGCTGGCATATTTTATGTAATTTACACATACTGGCCGACCCCACAACCACCGGCGCTTTCGTAAAATGACCGCTAACATATTTGATTAAACCACGCGCACCCGGTTTGTTATTTTTAATTTACAAAGCGAACCGTTCACAAACAATAATGAGTAGGGCTTTTCGAGACAACTCAATTTAGAAAACAAAGTGATTTAATAAACACAGCCTACCCATACAATGGAAGACCGAGTGAATTAATATAATTAAAGAGGTCTTATCAATGGAGGGTTATGAAAAAGAATGATAAATGTCAATTTAATATGACATAATATTTTTATGAGGTGTAAATTTAATTAAAATGTACTTTATTTAGAAACCTCAATATATTTGATTTAGTGACAATATATATTTTATTTTAATTTGAACAAACTTTGATTAAAAAGCCTTAAGTTAGTACATTTTTAAAATGGAAATAGCAAACTTTTTAAATAATTACGTTGATTGTTCTTCCCCTTAAACCTTTACATAGAAATGGAAATATATTTATTGTCCGAATTAAAGCGTAATATTTATGGTAATGAAGCATGACATTACATTTCTCATAATTCCCTGTTATCGTAACAGATTAACAATTTTTATTTACTTGCTAAGTTGATAATATCAAAATTTATTCATTAATGTTGTTATTTTAGCTTTATGACTGTATTAATATATCTCCATATATAATATATGTAATTTAATTTCCACACTAAATCTTTGTATATTATTTAAACTAAAATAGTTATACTATATACAAATATATAATTTCCCAACATTGCTGCAATTATTTATATACACCTGACAGATGAACGCAGCACTAAATATCACCTCAATACAGGGTCTGCCTAGTGAGGTGATAAAATACGCCGAAACCGCACTCTTTAGTAAATGTCCATCTGTATGTACGCCTAACTTAATCATGCAAAATATATTATAGGAAATTTAATCGTGGAAAATAAGGGACATATATTTGTACAAAAAACTGGTTGATTTAACTATTCCACTGGCTCGCCTATAACATATACAATCTCTTACAAGCAATCCTACTATACATATTTATATGTACGAAAAAACGAAAATGCACGAAAAAATATATCTCATTATTCAAAAAACTGTGACAATCACAAATACAATACTAGAAATAAAAATAAATATATAGTGACAAAATTTAGACTAAGTAAGATAAGAAATAGTTTCATGGGAAACTGTATACGGTTCTATAATAAAATTCCAGAGGACATACAGGGTCTATCAGACATTCAGTTTAGAAGTAAAATTAAAAATATTCTATATAAGAAGGCTTACTACAAAGTAGTAGATTTTATTAATGATATTGATTTTTTTTTGGAATGATTATAAAATCGAATATTCTTTTCTTATTTTATTGAAAATTGTTAACTGTGTAGGTATATTGTCTTTTTATTTTTTATTTTTAACTATTGTTGTTAATTATGACTATTTTAAATTTTATGACTATTTTAAATTCTAACTGTACCTATACTTTAAATTGCTTTTAAATATTTCTGTTGTTAAATATTTTATATCATTATCTATAATATAAACCGTACATTGTATCTCATTTTTGACGTCACAAAGCAATTTTATACAAATTCTATTGTGAATAAAAAACATTTTGATTTTGATTTGATTGAACGTGTCCGTGTAATATGTGTGTAAGTGTGTGCCTTGTTATTGCATTCGATCGAAAGAATTGAAAACGCAATTCCGTTACATTTATATTTAAATTCACCTAAACAAACTGGCATACTAACAAATATTGCAAGGTAAATAAATTAAAAAAAAAACACTTAATTTTGAATAATATTTTAAATGGCCAAATAAATTGTTATTAGTTTGGCCATCAATGCTATCAGAGCCACCTGCTTTTCACCGGCACAGAAAACGGAACGGTTGGCCAAATCGTTCTATGGAGTTGCGCTATCTTATAATATATATAATCAATGGTTAAAGCAAGGTGTTTGAAGTTGAGTACAATATTCTAAAATGCTGAAATTTCCACAGCGGCAAAAAGTATTTTTTTTTCTCTGTTAATGCCATCTGTCTTCTAGATATGACATTCAGCAATTGTTGTGGAACTTGAACATTTTCCTCTCTGACGTTCCTTTGTTTAACTTGACTGAACTTGAATGATATGTGCACAATGGCACATCCACAATAATGGGTGCTAGCACATTATTATTCTAGCAAGTCTTGGGGCGCTCTCCTCTTCAATTTGAGGAAAGCCCGGTTTTTCATCAGCTTTGAAGCTAGTTGATTTGGATGATGTAGAACTTGCTTTAGGTATGATACCATTTTAGTTTTAATTTCTTCTTTCACTGTTGAGATTTCTAGGTCATGATGTAGACGGTCGTTCGTGACATACCATGGTGCATCAACTATTATTCTCAGCATCATGTTTTGGAACCGCTGAAAAATCTCTTTATTGGAATTGGCTGCTGCGCCCCACAGCTGTAATCCATAGGTCCAAATAGGCTTCAGGATGCATTTGTACACTGAAAAGTATATGAAAAGTGTCCAAGCAAATGAGATCTAAGCGTGTCGTTTCCAGGAAAAAAATCCGTAAGTATTTTTCTCAACGGTTTTATGTGTTTTTTAGACGCTGAATCCGATTTTTAACTTTGCGACCTCGCCAGAGGTGAGCTAACTTAAGTAATCACGAAAAACCGCAAAAATGCGTTACATTTAGTTTTTTGCTTATAATTTACGAATAAAGGATTTTTTGATAACGACTATTCAGTAAAAAATTAGAGTAGACAAAATTTCCTACAATCTATGTTCACAGACTTAATTTTTCCGATGGAAAATGGTCATTTTATGCCACAAAGTCCATAGCGCGGCTCTACCGCACTTTCAAAATGCTATTTTCTGCGTTTTTCTCTAAGTGACTAAAACCATTTTTGGGTGCGCTTTGGCGGTGGTTTGGTACATCGAAGGACTAAAGTCTGTAAATATAAATTGTAGAAAATTTTGTTTACTATAATTTTGTACTGAATAATCGTACTGAATAAACGAACGTCAAAAAATGCTTTATTCGTGAAATATAAGCGAAAAACTAAATGTAATGCAAAATTTTTGCGGTTTTTCGCGATTTCTGAAGTTAGCTCATCTCTGGCGAAGTCGCAAAATCCAAAAATGTATTCAGCGTGCAAAAATAGATATAAAACCATGGAGAAAAATACTTCATAAATGTTTTCCTGAGCAAAACCCTATATGCTTAGACTACTGAGCACTCACAATAAATACAGGATAATGAAATGAGAGTTAACGTCACAGAGTTCTTTCTGTGGCGGAAGCAGAGGGAGAGAAGGGGGAGGAGTTTAGCGGTGTAACTAAAACGTTGACATGTCAGACAAGAGCGGAAGTTTACAGATTGGAACTTTCAGGCGAAGATGTAGGTACAGGTACTTTGCCGAGTTTAGCGCGAATACCCGTACGAATTCGTACAGTAAGCCGCACACACTGCCAGTTGATCAACCATACATAATTTATAGAGCATGCTATGCAGATTACGTGTTTGTTTGCCCATTTAAGTTTATATTAAGGAATGGGTATTATTTAACTATATTTATTGTTATAAAACTACCGGATAGCATAGTTTTTAACTGTTGCTTTACCGGCTTGCCAACCGACGGGAAGGTAAAGTATTGCGAACGCACTAAAAAGTTTTTCCGAAATGAAGGCGGAAATATAAGTCCTCCCCCCCCCCCCCCCCCCCCCCCCCCCCCACCGAGAAAATTAGGGCTATTTCCAGATAGACGTTTGTCTTTCTGTGTGTCTGGCTGTCTGGGAGATAATGGGCCCTTGCTGAGTAGGCCACGAAGACCCATTTTGTTCAGGGTTGGTCACACTCACGGGTCAACACCCATCCGGCAGCCTCCAAGCATAAAGTGCGAGCCTTCGCCGCAAGGTCAGCAACCACCCCCGCTCTATAGAAAACAGTACTGCTTCCAGAAGGACTCTGGTCTTGGGGCTAGTTTCCCATAGGAGTCAATCTTTTGGCGCTCCTGGACGGTCTGCGCACAGTGCGGAGTAAGGCAACGATTGTGCATTCTGATTAACAGTCGGGGGAGACTATTTTTTTGTTATGAATATGTATGTAGTAGTTTCAAATGTAATGTTTTATTTAAGAACACGTTGTTGTGATCACACAATACAAAAGTTACGACTCATAAACGGAGATCTAATTGTGTTTATTGTTTTCATTTTATTTTTTTTTTCTTAATTTCAGTAGATTTATTGTTTACATTTTTTAGCAATTTGTAGATATTTTGATCATCGAAATATCTGCAAAGACCTTGCAATAATCGTAATTTTATTATAGGAGTGCCAAAAAGCCATGTTTTAGCAGTTTGTTTTGTATTTTTTTATTTAAGAAGGTTTGATTAAATAATATGTAATAGGAATATATTTTTGCAACTAACTACGACGAAAATACAACATTAGAGAAACAAAAACAGAAACAACTCGACCCATCTTGTTTGGCATCTGTCTGTAGCTCATTTAACTAGACCAATTAAGAACCCGCCGCCACATCACCATTATAATCTACGCATAGGCGGCAGCGGTATGCTGCCTACCCGCGGAATAATGGTTTAACAGCTCGTTTAGTCTATCCTGGACAACGGCGGTTGCAACCTCGCCGAAACGTCGGGTGCTACAAACATTACGCGGTAAATTTGTATTAATCTTATTTATAGAGTCTGCTCATTATACATCATATATCATAGATACAGTCAATTAAGATCTGTATCTATGATGAGCTATTTGAATCGAAATCGTAATCAGAGAAATAGAAATCAGTAATTATTATGTATATGTTATAACTAACATATACTAACATATTGTTATTGTTTATATCATGTATATCAAATGGTTCAGAATATTCGACAGAGCGGACGCCAACGCCGATAAATCTTCCCAAAAAGTGAGACCCTCTTACAAAGGGTAGGAAACATAATTAGTCACGGACGCCGAGGATATGAGATTCCTTGAAAAATAGCTGATAACTCAAAGGAAAGGACAGAAAGGGGCTATAAAATAAACGAGCTGCCGACCCTGAAACTCGACCTTCCATGGACCGACCACCGTTTCCATTCAAAATAAATCGTGAGAAAGACTCCTTAGCAGCACATGTTAACGATAAATTCCCGAGCGAGGCGACGGGCAAAAGACTACGAAATAAAAACCGTGGACGTTACAAAAAATCATACATACTCCAAATCCCACAATTAACCCTAGAAATAATATAGCTTAAAATGTAAAGAAAATTGCATGTTTAATTAATTTAAGCATAGCATATAGTATTTCGTTTAATGTAAAGTAAAGCGCTAGGAGAGACAACTTAATTAGCCTAATTAACGATCTAACATTAATATTAACTTGTTACTATTGATCTGAAACTAACCTATGTTTAAGACAACGTGTACTCGGGAAAGGTGGCGTTTGCGACGAGAATCTGTAATAACAATAATAATAATAATGCTTTATTTAGGAGAAAGTAGTACAAAAATTATGTCTTAAAAACTACCCAACTAGGTTAATGCCCGTACTAGGGTAGATTCTTTTCTTTTAAATTAAGCAAATAATATGTCTATAAAATGTTTAAATGTAAGACAGAGACAACTAGTGTATTCGCTTCTCGCTCTAGCGTGCAAGCGAGGAAGCATGATCGCGATGTCTCTTTCAAACGGGGTTGCTTCTGTTTAGGCGCCCTGTCTCGTGATTGGATAATACGTGTGCGGTGCATTTATGGGGGTGTGTTTAGAAATTTTTGGAAGGAGATAGACCAATGAAAGGTAAGGGCGGTCGCTATCTTAAAAAAGATGTAAGGCGATCGAGGGCAGAAAAGAGCGAAAGCTTCAGTTGTAAATTGGCAAAGGGTCAGCGTGAACGCGCCGCGATCCAAGCACCGGGACTTAGTAGTAAATTATAAGTACTCGGAACTCAATGTAAAAGTAAAGATAAGTGACCGAATAAAAGAAAGTCTCGCGAATAAAAAGTGTTTATTTTCGACGGAAGCTTATCCTGCGTGACCTGAGGAAAGTGAGGTTCTATCACGGAAGCCTCTAGCTGAACTAATTTCCTTGTGAGGTTGGAATCCACCACTCGTTCGAGACAACCACCCCTGAGAGAAAAACCAACCTAGCTGGTGAGTGATTACCATTTGAATACAGTCCAAGGTGAAAACCGTTGAAGATAATCGAAGGGGTAATTACCCAGCACAAAAGGGGTCGCGTAAATTCACAAGTTAAGTGGGTTTATGCAAACCGGGTAAAAATCCCAACCATCGTGGTCCTCCGTCAAGCCGAATAAAGAAAATCGGAAAGAAAAGTGACTTTGGATCAAGAACGAGAAAAGAAAAATAAAAATATGGATTCGAAAAGCACGCAATCCGAAAATCCAAGACCTTCATCGCGCGCCTGGTCAGAGAGCAGCAGAAGAAGCGAGCACGTTCAGGAACTGCGAGCAGCATCTGAAGAACTTCGAAGAGTGAACCTCCAAAAAGCCAAGAAAAAAGCTGATAAAAATAAATTGGATGCAGAACTGAAAAAAGTGGCTGCGCGGCGCACGGCGCGCAGAGCGGCTGAAGAAATCGAAGAAGAAGCTGATATGAACCTTCAACGAGCGGCGATGCAGGAAGAACTGGATGCAGCGGAAGAAGACTCGCGGCATGCTATGAGGATGCTGGAAATTGTCTCCGAGACCTTCGGGACAGAAACGAGCAGTCGAGGAAATGATCGCGACGTCGCAGGGGACTACACGGCAGCTAGCAGAGTGTCGAGATGGGCCGAGTATCAAACTCCAGCTGCTGAGACTTCACCAGAACCCTGGGGGGGAACATTCGTAGAAGAAAATGGAGATGCGGCATTAGAAGCGGCACGGCGGCGTGAAGACAGCGGGCGATCAGAACCGGGCAACGCGGCGGCGTCCGGCGCGACGGTGGCGGACGGCGCGGCGAATGCGGGCGGCGCGGCGAATGCGGGCGGCGCGGCAGCTGCGGACAACGCCAGGGCGAGGGCAGAGACCAAGACGGTGTCGGCGGCGGCGGTAAAGGCCGCCGCTGATACGGACCTGGGTACGAGCAGCGATGGAATTAGCAGCTCGAGCGAAAAAATGATAAAAGAGGTATGTAGGATTTTTTCTGTAGCGTCCACAAAACCGCATTTTGCAAAAGAGTTACCTTCATTTCACGGGAATCCTTTAGAATTCGTAGCCTTCAAAGCTATCTTCAAACAGTCGACAGACGTAATGCATTTAAATGATGCACAAAACTTATTGCGTTTGCAGACAGCATTAAAGGGTAGAGCCCGCGAGGCAGTGACAGGCTTGCTTTTAAGTCCTGACAACGTGACAAATATCATGACCACGTTAGAGGCGCTATTCGGTAATACGAATTTAATTATTCAGAGAACGATAGCGGATTTGAGGAGAGAAAAAGGGTTATCTGATAGTCTAGATGCAGACGGTTTAATGCGATTTGCGTGCCAGATAAAAAATCTGGTCGCGACCGTAAAATCGGTAAATAAATTAGAACATCTTTATAATCCAGACTTATTGGCTTCACTTGTGGCAAAATTGCCAAAGAACTTATTGACTCTGTGGCTAGCTGATAGGGGAAGGGTTGGTTTAAACGATCCGGTATTAGTTTATTTCGCATTATGGTTAGAGAAATTAGCGATCAGCGCACAAGACGCCGGTCTATGTACCGCCGAGCTTCCTAGGAAAAGTTATGATAACCCGCGAGACAAGAGACAGAAAGAAACGGGCTCTAAAAAATATATTTTACATACCCAGGGCAAGGAGGAACCTAAGTGCCCTCGGTGTGAGAAATCCCATTATTTAAATAAATGTGAAGAATTTAAAAATCTAACTTTAGCAAGCCGCTGGGATGAGATAAAGAAAATGCGTAGGTGTTTCAAATGTTTAGGGCACAACCACGGCCGAAAATCGTGTTCGGCATATAAACGGTTTCCAAAGGGCAAATATCATTATCTGCTGACCGCCCCGCCGCCTGCAAACGAGGCGGACATCGCGGCGGCGCCGCGCGCGAGCTCCGAGGTAGTGGCGAACGCAGTATCTGAAAATCAGGTCATTCTGCAAGTATTACCGATAACCGTGTTTGGAACCAGGGGTAGAAAAACATTATATGCGTTGTTAGACGCAGGCGCGACTGTTTCACTCATTGATCAGGGCGTGGCAATAGAACTAGGGATTCGAGGCCCGACGCAGGGATTACAGCTCTCTGGAATCGGGAATATGAAAGAGAGTAATAACAGTGCCGAAGCGGTGTCCTTCAAAGTAAGGGGAGATTTAGGTAAGAAGGAGTACGTAGTACGAGCTTACAGCGTAGCCTCGCTAAATCTACCGGAGGTCAAAAGCGTGATAGGTGCGCATAGGCCGATCGGAGGGATGGTGCGTTCGACTCAGGCGACAACCGTAAAACCTGACCTGCTCCTGGGAGCTAATTGTTGGGAACTGATAGTCTCTAGAGGGTTAAAAATGGTGGACGGGGGCCTATCGGTATCTAAAACACTCCTGGGGTGGGTGGCTATCGGCGGCAATAACACTCTCGAACGAGAAATTAGGTACCCGGCGCTATGCTTAAATCAGGAAAATGAACCTTCTTTAGATAAATTACTTGAAGAAAATCTGAAGCTAGAGTACGATTGGCCACAGAAAAAGCGAAAGCTTCAGGCCGATGTTAGGGCTGAAAAAATTTTAGAAGATACTACTTCTTTAAAAAATGGAGTCTGGGAAACAGGTCTGTTATGGAAAGAGGTTAACTTTTCCGTACCAGATAACCGAGACATGGCAATGACTCGGCTGAGGTCAGTGGAACGGAAAATCGACTCCGACCGTCTTTATGGAGAAAAATACTGCCAGCAGATAGAGAGATATCTAGCTGAGGGGTATGCTTCGGAAGTCGAGGAAAAACAATTAAAAAACCGCCCTCGAGTGTTATTTCTTCCGCACCTGGGGGTTATTCACCCCGCGAAGAAAGACAAAATTCGTGTCGTTCACGACGCTGCGTCCTCGGGCGCCGGCGGATCACTGAATAGCATGTTATTAGGTGGACCAGACTATTTAAATAGCATATTAGGAATTTTATTACGATTCCGTGAAAATGCCATCGCTTTCACGGCCGACATACGAGATATGTATCTTCGGATAAAAGTGAGAGAGGAAGATAGCTTCAGTCAGCTGTTTCTCTGGCGAGGTTTCCAGCGTGAAAGTCCTCCAAAAATATTAAAAATGGACTGTCTAATATTCGGTAGTTGTAGCTCCCCGGCCTCCGCGATCTACGTAAAAAATAAAAACGCAGCTCGGTTTAAGGACCAGTACCCAGCGGCTGTAAAAATAATAGAGCGCGATTCGTCTGAAAAGGCGATGTGCGCTGTTGCATATGTTAGGATCACAGGCTGTAGCGGCGAGCACAAGGTATCCTTTATGGCTAGCAAAACTCGAGTGGCACCTTTGAAAGGCAAACTGACAATCCCCAGGTTAGAACTGACTGCGGCGCTGCTAGGTGCTGAACTGGCCTCAAAAATAAAACAAGAAAGCGCATTAAGTTTCGATGACGTCTTTATGTGGACAGACTCTAAAAATGTGTGGTGGTGGATTTTGTCACAAAAGGAATGTCACCTCCAGTTTGTAGCAAATAGACTAGGTGTGATCGATGAGCTCACGTCTCCAAGACAGTGGCATTGGTTAGCGGGGAGCGACAACCCCGCTGATGATGGCACACGGAATACCACCAAGATAGATTTAAGCCCGGAAGGTAGATGGTTCGCGGGACCTGCTTTCTTGCGTGGCAGTAGAGAACACTGGCCGCTCCAGGAGCCAACCGATCCGAAACCGGAAGAGAGAGCATTGTTAGAATTTAAGACAAAACTTGTACTAACAACGACAGAAAAAAATGAAAGCTTAATTGACATAGGTAGATTTTCCCAGTACATGCGGGCGAGTCGAACCATGGCATATGTGACAAAATTTATAGATCTGTGTAAAAAAAAAACCACGTCAAAAGCACTCGAAAGCGACGATGTCGCAACCGGGAAAAAATTTCTGATCAAGGAATCACAACATCGAATTTTCGCACACGAGATAGACCTGATACGTCATCAGAAAATATTGCCGAAAGACAGCCGTCTGTTCGGATTGAACGCGTATATCGACGCGGAAGGGTTAATACGGCTAGGAGGCCGGATCGAAAATGCTAAAGACACACTTTTCGACACAAAAAGGCCATATATATTACACGGTAAGGATAGATTCACGGTGTTACTCGTGAAACATTTACACGAGATTAATGCTCACGGCGGCGCTGAATTAATTTTATCAGTGCTAAGAGAACAGTTTTGGGTCATTGGGGCGCGACAAACGGTGAAAAAGATCTCACGAGAATGTGTCTATTGCACTATCCGGCGCGCGAAGCCTATGACCGCGCAAATGGGCCAACTCCCATCCGCGCGAATAACCACCCGAAGGCGCTGTTTCCACACTGTAGGTGTGGACGCCTTTGGGCCGTTTTTCGTCACTAATCGAAAGAAAGTGGAAAAACGATAATGTTTACTTTTCACTTGTTTTAACACGAGAGCGACCCATATCGAACTAGCTGGAGATTTGTCAACCAGCTCGGCCCTGTTGGCTATAAGACATTTTATAGCAGCCAGGGGGAAGCCGCGGGAAATTATGAGCGACAACGCCACTTGTTTCCGCGGTGCGGACGCTGAATTAAGAAAAGTTTTGTCAGCTATCGACAACCATGAAATAAGGGATCGTCTAAGTGCCGACGAGATAAAATGGAGTTTCTCCCCTCCTTCAGGACCCCATTTCGGTGGAGTTTGGGAGAGTCAGATAAAAACGGCAAAAAAATCGTTATATGCCATATTAAAGGAGCGAGCACCAAACGAAGATGTGCTGAGAACATTATTATGCGAAGTCTCAGCGATGATGAACCACAGGCCGCTCACGTATATATCTCTAGATACTCGGGATGAGAGACCCCTCACACCCGCAGATTTCCTGTTAGGCCATGCAGATGATAGTACAGCGGTAGGTCAGAATAATACAACTGAGTTATCTAACAAAAATCACTGGAAACAATCGCAAATACTTGCTGATGCTTTCTGGTACCGTTGGTCTAAAGAAGTACTTCCATTGTTGGTTAAACGACCTAAGTGGGCGACAAAGGGAACTCCGTTAAAAATCGGAGACTTAGTAGTCCTGTTAGATCCCTACCTAGAACGCGGAAGGTGGGCCAGAGGTCGGGTGACTCAAGTTTTCCCTGACAAAACAGGCCAAGTGCGAATAGTAGACCTATTAGTGGACGGGAAAATATATAAGCGCCCTGTCAGTAAACTTGTAAAAATACATACAACAGCTGACCAGGCAGAAACAGATGTCACTAATGTCTAAGTGGAAAAAGCGAAAGTCTATTCGAGACAGTAGAAAATAAAAATAGTCTAGCTAGAATTTAAAAGTGAAAACGCAAGTTGACGTTTGTCTCGTAAGAGATGAAAACGAAAGTTAACGGAAAGCGGTACGTGTCCTAAGTAGAATAATGAGAAATTCTCATAGGTTGAATGAGAAACGATCTGTCACCTCACTAGACCAATAAGAAAATTGAATATGACATTTAGTTAAGTAGAATCCCATAGGTGAATGAGTAAAAAATAAGACTGAATTATGTAAATAAAATGTAAATTAGGTAAACCAAATAGATGGAGACAGGAGCCAATGAGGCTCAGAGCCCATTGGGGGGGGGGAATGGTTCAGAATATTCGACAGAGCGGACGCCAACGCCGATAAATCTTCCCAAAAAGTGAGACCCTCTTACAAAGGGTAGGAAACATAATTAGTCACGGACGCCGAGGATATGAGATTCCATGAAAAATAGCTGATAACTCAAAGGAAAGGACAGAAAGGGGCTATAAAATAAACGAGCTGCCGACCCTGAAACTCGACCTTCCATGGACCGACCACCGTTTCCATTCAAAATAAATCGTGAGAAAGACTCCTTAGCAGCACATGTTAACGATAAATTCCCGAGCGAGGCGACGGGCAAAAGACTACGAAATAAAAACCGTGGACGTTACAAAAAATCATACATACTCCAAATCCCACAATTAACCCTAGAAATAATATAGCTTAAAATGTAAAGAAAATTGCATGTTTAATTAATTTAAGCATAGCATATAGTATTTCGTTTAATGTAAAGTAAAGCGCTAGGAGAGACAACTTAATTAGCCTAATTAACGATCTAACATTAATATTAACTTGTTACTATTGATCTGAAACTAACCTATGTTTAAGACAACGTGTACTCGGGAAAGGTGGCGTTTGCGACGAGAATCTGTAATAACAATAATAATAATAATGCTTTATTTAGGAGAAAGTAGTACAAAAATTATGTCTTAAAAACTACCCAACTAGGTTAATGCCCGTACTAGGGTAGATTCTTTTCTTTTAAATTAAGCAAATAATATGTCTATAAAATGTTTAAATGTAAGACAGAGACAACTAGTGTATTCGCTTCTCGCTCTAGCGTGCAAGCGAGGAAGCATGATCGCGATGTCTCTTTCAAACGGGGTTGCTTCTGTTTAGGCGCCCTGTCTCGTGATTGGATAATACGTGTGCGGTGCATTTATGGGGGTGTGTTTAGAAATTTTTGGAAGGAGATAGACCAATGAAAGGTAAGGGCGGTCGCTATCTTAAAAAAGATGTAAGGCGATCGAGGGCAGAAAAGAGCGAAAGCTTCAGTTGTAAATTGGCAAAGGGTCAGCGTGAACGCGCCGCGATCCAAGCACCGGGACTTAGTAGTAAATTATAAGTACTCGGAACTCAATGTAAAAGTAAAGATAAGTGACCGAATAAAAGAAAGTCTCGCGAATAAAAAGTGTTTATTTTCGACGGAAGCTTATCCTGCGTGACCTGAGGAAAGTGAGGTTCTATCACGGAAGCCTCTAGCTGAACTAATTTCCTTGTGAGGTTGGAATCCACCACTCGTTCGAGACAACCACCCCTGAGAGAAAAACCAACCTAGCTGGTGAGTGATTACCATTTGAATACAGTCCAAGGTGAAAACCGTTGAAGATAATCGAAGGGGTAATTACCCAGCACAAAAGGGGTCGCGTAAATTCACAAGTTAAGTGGGTTTATGCAAACCGGGTAAAAATCCCAACCATCATGTATATGTATATGTTAGGCTTTATATTATATTCGTCATATACAAGTGCCTTTGTATCTTCAATAACCCTTACAATATTGGTCAATGAAGTAAACATTTATTCAATTCAACATTTTGAAGGAGGTGGAAGAGGAGGGGGATGGGTTGGAAGGGTGGAGGGAAGTCTCTATTCACAACCAAACGACTGAAATCGAAATACAAAATATATTTAGCACATATTTATAAAAAGTGTAAAAGGCATGTTAGTTAATGTTGTTTTCTCCTCATTGAGGGAGCAGGGCCAAGGAATTCTGCTAAACCGTCGTCCTTAATCGCCTGAAATTAAATGAAAAAATTATATATTGAATAATATAAATAATGGTAACATTCAATAACAATACGAGTGTAACTATACCTGATGTTGTTCCTCGACTTCTTCAATATCTCCACTAAGTTGGCTGATTGTATCGTCGAGCAGACATCCATCTCGTCGCCGTCGAGACCGTCCAAATCGAGGGTGTTGTCGTCCACGTCTATCTTCATTCCCGGTAGGTTTCAATTGTAGTTCCCTCAGACAAAGGCACATTTCAAACCTGCTTCCCTGCAGCTGCAAGCATTCCTGCATCCCTTCTTGAAACTGCATAAAAATCATTTTTAAGAGGTTTGAGGGGGCTACATCCCTCGACATTGTCTTTGGAGAAAGGCCTCGGGCTGTAGCAACCCATACCCATTCGAGCGGATTATCTTTGAAGCTCAGCCACTGCTGAACGTGTATCTTAGAAATTGTTAGGGATATCAAGCCCATTTTATTCCTAAACTAGCTGACCCGTGCCCACTTCGTTAGGCGGTAAAACTTTTTACCTGTGATGAAATTATGAGTGTGGTTCGGTTAGTACTGAGTGCTATTATTTATTTCCTGATTGCCAAAAGAAGGGTTATCTTTTTACTGCATATGTAGGAATGTATGTATTTGCAAGCCAATTTGACTATAATACTATTATTTGTGAGTGTCTTCTTGTGAGTGTCTTATTTGTGAGCGTATTATCTCTTTAACTATTTATGCAGTAAAAGGGAAATTAAATGCAGTAAAAAAAAAGTCTTTTGTTTAATCGCTTATCTATTTTCTATTTTATCATATTTTGTATTTTTCATTTTAATATTATGAGCACATGAATAAATCTTTGCCATACATAGAGTTTTCCTTGGTACGGGCTATGGCCTAGTTAGGCAGATTCTGCAACTAATACAATTGTAAATTTATATTTTTGAATGAATAAAATTATTATTATTATTATTATTAATGATAATATATAAACCTATACACTTAAGACGATAAATTTACTTATTTTGATAAGAATTCATAATTGTTGATAATATGACCAATAAACATGACCTAACGATTTAAATAATTTTTTTAATATAAAATACTACTTTTTGTGACTTAAATATAAAAGTTAGGCATACGCTGTTGCTGACTTTTTTGTAGGCATTATCAAGCTCCACAACTTTTCTCTAGAACTTAATCATATATCTCTCGTCGTTAAGGCAGCGTTAGTTAGAGACGTTTTCGTTCGACAGCTTATTCTCCGACTTACTTTGCAAATCCGACTACCACGAAAAACTCTTTTCATTTTTCGGATAAATATATAGCCTATGAAACTGACAAATAACATGGCTTTCTATTGGTAAAATAATTTTCAAAATCGGTTCAGTAGATCTAGAGATTACTTCCTACAACGTCACAAACTTTACCTCTTTATAATATTGGTATAGATTGGTGTAAATTTATTCATGTTTTAAAATGTCTTGTACTAAATAATGCTCGTAGGGAACAAGCTCATTCATGGTAAAAATAGAAAGAAACTAAAAAAAGTTCAGAAATTTTGCAGGTTTTGAGATATTCAAAACTATTCCAGAGTGCTGTCGAGGTCGAAAACTTGGATTTCGCACCTCAGCCACATCCCATACAAACATTCAACATAATATAATAAACCGCCCATGGCTGGTTGGCGTAAGTTACCGTATTTGCTCTAGGTCGAACGAGTCGTATTGCTTTTGGTTTAGTCCGGGGTAGTGCAACAAGAATGACTGGAATGTATCTCATTTTTGCATTTTGTATCAAAAATGAAATTTTCCGAATCGTTTATCACAGTGGAAATGCTCATCGCTTATCGCTCAAACTTTCCGTTGTTCATGGTTTCAAATTTCGCGTTGCAAATAATAAATTTCCATTTCATTTCAGCGGCGAATCGAATGTATATTGTGCTATTGTGTTGCGCGTCCGCCGAGTGGACTATTATCGTTATTTATACTTCCGATGGGCAGGCAGTTTCGACAGTCGGTTGCGGACATCTCATCCGGTTGATAGGTATTGGGTCACGCCCGCCAACGCCATGCACTCGCCCGCTCAGTTAAATTGCATCGCTATGACTGTGTTGTAATGGGAGTTGTTCGACAGCGCTTTCAATGCTCGGATTTAATTTTGTAGAGCTGTATACTCGTCCTTTGTTCGCTGTTCATGAGTGTGGGGTCCTTCTCTAAATGAAATGAATCCGTTTCGGCACAGGTTGGAATTAGCTATTGCTACTTACGTGTAGTCGATAAGTATAGCGGAATGAAACATTGTGGACACAGTTGCCGCTTGAGAGAAGGACTTATCAAACACGTGACAATGATATGAAATTCGACGCTGTTAGACACGGTTGTTAGACAAAGCGATGGTGATTCATTACAACCTAATTTTCAACTACCACATTGATGTAACATGTAATTAGGTATTGAAAACGCTTGGATTTCTCATCCAATACCCCGTTCCCAAGCCACGCCGGGTCGCACGGAAAAAACATCGACGATTGCTTCAAGGTAAAATTGGTGAGAGCCTTATCACAGCACACGCCTGAAACTAGGCCTAAAACATAGAAATTGGGACATATTTGGGTGCTTAGAGCATGCGATGGTAACGGTTTAGCATTAAAAGACTATTATTATTACACACGCTTACACACGCTTGTACAACGCACACACACTTTTACATTATTTTTTATACTAATACACACACATACACAATGTAAGTGTGGGTGCGTGTGTGAGGGTGTAAGGGTGTGTGTGAGAGAGAGAGATAAAGAGAGAGAGAGAGAGAGAAATAGAGAGAGAGAGAGAGAGAGAGGGAGAGAGAGAGAGAGAGAGAGAGAGAGAGAGAGAGAGAGAGAGAGAGAGAGAGAGAGAGAGAGAGAGAGAGAGAGAGAGAGAGAGAGAGAGAGAGAGAGAGAGAGAAAGAGATGACAAATTTTGGACAGCTGTATACGAGCTGTGTACAATGTATATCTATACGATCACACTGATATCTGACAACTCTAATGTATACAAATAAATAAATAAAAAGTTCTTTATTCGCTGGGGACATGCGTTTGAGAGAAAGAAAGTATCAAAGGTGATACGTATTACTGTTACTTACGGACAGATTGTCTGGGGTGTCGATGTGATAACTACCCTTGATTCCCTATTTTTTATTTTTTTTTATTTTATTTGGTACCCAAACAGAATATTGACAACACATACAGTGACATATATATACTACAGTTACATGACTACATCAATATCCTTTTGATATGAGTACACAATTAGCACAATGCATGAACAATGGTTGTTTTTTTTTTTTTAAATACGTATAAAAAAAGGAAAAAAACAAAAAATACCAGAATTACAGTATTTTAAAGAGGGACGCTTTGAAGGAGCATAAACTATCATGAAATATATCGATGCGATTGTCAAGATGAAATTTGTTATACAGACGACATATACGTGGGATTACGTTATTTACTCCGGTATAGTTTTTTGCTAGAGGTGTTTTAAATAAGTCTGGGTATCGAAGACTTCTTTTAGTAATGTTAAATTGTATTTTTTCTATACAAGAGGTATCGATTTTATTATTAAAATTTTGTACATGAACACTAATGATGGCCCAAAAATCCTTTAGTGAAATTCATATTAGACCTTACCGCTACGCCGCCGATATACTATTTATTGAATTTCAAGTATTGACGTAAGACAAGTAAAACAATGTATATGTACGAAGAGTTTGGAGCTGTAAACTACTACGAGCGAACCCATTACTCCAGGAACGTATAACAATATATAGTCATTTATTTTGGCTTTGCGATCACTGTAAAAAAAATGAGGAAATGAAGATGAAAAATGCCGCTATTGCGAAAATAACTATTTCTCCTAATAGATCGAGATCATTAACACCTACATTCCAGGCTATACCTCGTAAGACTAGGCAAGCACAAGCCCCAACATCTTCCGCCCACGGAACGACATCTGTATGAGGAGAGGAAGTTCACATGATTAATAAACCAGAGAGTCTGCTGGAAAAAATGGACGAAAAAATGAGCATAGTGTTAGCAGAGGTTCGGGATATAAAAAAATATGATGAACTCTTGGATATTATCAAACAACAAGCATCTACCATTAAAAACTGCATGGCAGAAATGGAAATCCTAAAAAAAGAAGGGCATATAAAAGACAACTATATTTTGAAAATTCAAGACCGACTGAATCAGCAAGAACTAAACTACAGACGGAACAACATAGAAATATGTGGAATTAGCTCAAGGAATAAAGAGGATGAAACTGCAATTGTAGAACGCGTAGCGGCCATTCGGAATATGAACAAAGAACGAGTACAGCAATCTCGAATGGTAATACCTCGTATCGCCGGTAAAAAGAGCTACATTGTAATAGAACTAAAATCCAACGCGGATCGGGAGGCCTGGCTACTGAACAGAAAAAAAACATTTACTAATATTGATATACTCGGCAACAACGACTCCTCGCATGTCCATGTCAACGAGCATTTGCCTTTTTATTTCAAAGAGCTTTTATTTCAAGCTAAACTTAGAGCCAACAATAAATACAAATTTGTTTGGTATAAAAATGGAAATATTTATCTTAACACTTGCAATCGCGAAGTAAAAATTCAGCTGTCACTTACGCCGGCGACATTTTCGCACGTAAATTCGGCGCAAGTCCATGACCTTGAGTAAAATGACTATAACTTGTAAACCACTATACGGATCATAAAAAGAATTACTGTAAAATGATCGCATTGAAATTTGACATATAAAACATTATAACTTTATCTCGTAAAACAATTAAGAAAATAATGAATAAATATTACACACATTTATTATTATAATAATAATAAATATTGGCTAACCAAAATTGATTACCTTAAGTCTTAGCATGTGTAAGCATCAAACCATGAATGGTTAACTCAAGTAGGAGGGGTTAAACGAACCGAAAACGATGTCACAGCCATCCGCATAAGAAACGAAGCGGATCTGAAGAAGATCATCTAAGAACATACCGGACTCGGATCACAAATCTGCCTCATCGGACTCGGATCACGTATTTGATATTTTCTTTTACTACAATTTATTTATAAAATTAGGCACAATATAATGGACTTAGGTATATTAGAAGAATGTATAGAATATAATCATAGTAGAATCAATGAGTGGATTAGATCAACGAGAGGGGATTCGAGTGATTTATTGTGTGTCTGTCTAAATATTGCCTCACTTAGAGCACATTTTAATGAATTTGAAGCTTTAGTACATAACACTAACACTTTAGTACATAGTACAGTAACACTTATAATAAAATCGATTTAATATGTCTAACAGAAATTAATATCAAAGAGGAGGAAATTCAATTCTACAGTCTACCACATTTTCAAATGTACTACAATACTCGTAAGAACCGCAGAGGAGGCGGTGTTTTATTATACGTAAACGACAAACATAGCTATACACACTTAAAATATTATAATGACGGGGAGAAAACATTTAAGGGAATGACCGGAAAAATAACACTCAGTAATAGATATGAACTGATAATATACTGTATATACAGACCGCCGAACGATAAAAATAGGTCAAATTTTATAATCGAATCTAAGAACATGCTAAAAACAAATAGACACACAGAAAACATACTTTGGATGGGGGACATTAATATTGATCTCAGAAACAATGAACAGCTGACCCAAAATTACCTGAATATGTTATCATCTCACGGATTGACTCAATGTATAGCTGGTATTACGTGCGAGGCAATAGTTATGGACAAGATAACTAGTTCCTGTATAGATCATATATTCGTAAGAATAACTAAATCTGAACTAAGATCAGCTATAATAACAACTAAAATATCAGACCACTATATTACGTGCCTAGAGATTCTGCAGGACATTCATCTTAATAAAAACATAAACTCTGGGCAAAATACATCATTAGACGAGCAGATGGTCTTAAAACTACTGCAAGAGACAAACTGGTCTTCACTAGTAAACCAATGTACCACTTCTGCAGCTCTTTATGGTGCTATTAGATGTACATTTACACAAATATATAATACGAGTAAAATACTTAAGAATAAATCTAAATCAAAACGAATACAAAAACCATGGATAAATCTGGAGATTGTAAGGCTCATAGGGGAGCGCGATACACTCTTCAGGAAATGTAAAAACTCGCCAAAAAATGTATGCCTGAAAAACCAATATAAATTCCTCCGCAATAATATCACCGCTAAAATCAGATTTGTTAAAAATGAATATTTCAGGCAAAAAATAACGGAGGCTGAGAATGACCCAAAAAAAAATTTGGCGTATTATTAATACACTTTTGGGAAAAATACCTAAAAATATAGACGACACAATAATGCGGTATATGGGACGAAGTAAAATGGAAAATGAAATAGCGAATGACTTTGTAAAACACTTCTCCGAAGTAAATAACATATCGCTGTGTAACACGATCTTACAAATCGGCAATTTTAATCGATCAGTATTGAACAGTGGTCGCGGATTACCAACTGGGTTGGATATGACGGTTACGGGGCTCGCAGGGAGCGACAGTTCGCCTACATTCGTATCATCTCGGACGCAATCGGAAGCAAATGCACAATACTGCGAACCTGCCTTGATAGTGGGGATGGCTCCGGACGAGGTGGTAGCGGCAACACAAACGCCAGTCCAAAATTATATGGCGAAAGCGTGCGACGTATCTCTGTATATTCCGCCTAGTAAACCAGAGGACATCGAGCGAATATTGCGATCTTTTAGTAGCAACAAAGCGCCCGGGAAAGACAACATCAGGATTAGGGATATAAAAAACGTCACCACAGAAATCAGTCCAGTATTAAGTCATTTAATTAATCTCTGTATAAAGACGGGACAATTTCCAGATGCCTTAAAGACCTCTATAATAAGACCCATTTACAAGAAGGGAAACCATCTAGATTGTAGTAATTACAGACCTATATCCATTTTATCCGCAATAGACAAAGTTATCGAAGCCTACATCGGAGATAAAATACAAAAATACTTCCAAAATCACGACATAAACGCGGAAAATCAACACGGCTTTTTAAAAGGCAGAAGCACTACTGGGCTGCTATCTAAATTTGCAAATAGTGTAAACACAGCTCTAAATGATAAGAAACATGTGATCATGTTTTTAATAGACTTTTCTCGTGCATTTGATACCTTAAAACACAGTCAGTTTCCGAAAGTCTATGAAGAAGCCGGAATAAGGGGAAATGTATCGAGACTGCTAACAAACTACCTAAGGAACAGACACTAGTTAAAATTAAAAACAAATTTAGTAGTGAGGCGATAGTACGATCAGGCACTGCTCAGAGAAGCATTTGGGGCCCAATACTGTACATCATGTACACAAACGGGATCAGCGGATGTACCTCCGACTGCCAAATGTATACCTACGCCGATGACACCTCTTTATTTGCGTGTGATACGGACATTAATACGGCTTCTCAAAACTTGCAACACGATTTTAATAAGATACAGGAATGGGCCCATAACAATGGGCTGATAATCAATGCCGAAAAAACTAAAGTTATGCATATCAGGTCATCGCAGGCAAGAGGACGAAGAAGTAGCTTTGCAATTAAATTCCACACGCATAACTGTCTACATAATCCACAACCGGACTGTCGGTGTGAGCATATAAAAAAAGTAGATGCTGAAAGGTACCTTGGACTAACGATTGATAAAAAATTCAACTGGGAAGTGCACATTAATAACATTTGCAAAAAACTTAGACAAATAATTATAAAAATCTACCACTTAAAATACATTCTGAAATACAATCAGCTGAGAACTCTGTATTTTGCCCTGGTCGAATCTATTATTGCTTATGGAATTACAACCTACGACAACACATTTAAATCTTATATATCGCGCATCACATCTCTACAACACCGTATTTTAAAAATAATAGTTCCAAACAAGATTCGAAATAAATTCAGAAACGACCAGATAGGACTTTTCAATATTACCAGCTGATGTATTATTTATTTACATTCTCTAGGTACATGTGTGTAAGCTGCTTAAAGTATATACTATAAAAAATCTTATTTTATACCCGGATAAGGTAATGGTTTGCATAGAATTAATACTTAAGAGTAGGACGACACGAGTTGATTGCAGAGTGGCTAACCAAAACCTATCACGATAAATAATAGCCTAAACTCCTCACACAAAAATGAGAATGTAATTATAAATGTAATAGAAATTGACCCAAATTAATTGACACTTGGCTGTAGAGCAACTGATTAAAACGTCTAAAACAGTATATATAACATTTAAAGGTGAAACTCTAGCAAAAAGTTAAATTATTTCTGTAGAAATTCCAAAAAAAAAAACTAGTAAAATATATCAAGTTCAAATATATAAAAGATTCGAAATTCTCAGTGTCAACATATATTTTGAAATTTTCTCAACAATAAATAATAATTAAATAATAAATTTAGTGAATATAGTGTAATTCGGCGGTTAAGTAACCCTACCACGTTGCCACAAGCCTAGGAAATGGAAATATTTTCCTGAAAGTGTGGAGCTCCCCAAGACGTGTGGCCGACGTGGCGGGTATCGGGCTAAATACCTCCAATCATGGTGAACAGTACAACCTTATGACATCAAGGAGACAGCTGGACCTGTCTGGATGAGGGAAACGGACAACCGATCCGGATGGAGAGTGATTGGAGAGGCGTATGCCCAACGGTGGGCGAATGCGCGCTGATGATGATGATGAAGAATAAGAAGATATCAAGTTCGTGGGCATAATAATTTACGAAAATCTGAGGTAAATTCGACATTCAGTTGAAATCTTGTGAATGTTTCGTTTTGAAAAGGCTGAGAAAATATATATATCTCTTCGGCATTAAAAACTGGTTTACCTCTTATATTTCGATAGTGTATAAGTCAATATACCGTACGTGAATGCCAAAACTCTTCTAGCTACATTACGGATGCCTTCGGTAGAAAGATGTAGATTACGAATCTACTTTTTGGCATTTTAACAGTAGCATGCCTATAATAATATGTATTTGAATGCATCATGTCTCTATATAATCTATTTTATCATTAGGCAGTATTAAAGAAAACTTATCTGAGCCTACCTCATTGCGGATGCCTCTAGCAATCCAGTTACATTAAGTCTTATTACTTTCTATTTGCAAATAGCATTTTTAGAGAATAAAGAATTTGAATTTAAATTTGAAATTTAAATCCTACTATCCTACTAATATTATAAATGCGAAAGTTTGTATGTATGTATGGATGTTTGTTACTCTTTCACGCAAAAACTACTAAATGGATTTTGTTGAAACTTTACAATAATATAGCTTACACATCAGAATAACACATAGGCTATAATTTATAAAGATATAGTGTGAATTATCTAAAATATAACGATAACTATCAAGTAAGTAGGAAAAAATCTAAGAAATTGACATTCGAAATTTAAATTCTATCCTACTATCCTACTAATATTATAAACGCAAAAGTTTGTATGTATGTATGGATGTTTGTTACTCTTTCACGCAAAAACTAATAAATGGATTTTGATGAAACTTTACAATAATATAGCTTACACATCAGAATAACACATAGGCTATAAATTATAAAGATATATGATTTTCTATCATCATTATCACAATTTTCTATCACCACGCGGGTGAAACCGCTGGGCGCAGCTAGTATACCATAAAACAACAGCGTCTGTGCTAAAGGCATAATAATATGCTACTGCTACCAGTAAACTTTATATTACTTGGTTTGAAGTTTTTTATTCCCATCATGGTCCTGGGGTACCTATATATAGCTCTCACTCTCGTGTCGTGTTTACAAGCGAAATGGTGGCGGAAGGCGTAATCAGTGAGATTTGTTATTCTTGGCGGGTTTTCATTACGGCGCGGTAGGAGCGTCGCTCCGCTTCGGGAAAAACGCTTGAAAGTTTTACATTCGTACTTTTGCAGATGGACAACTATAGAAATATATCGTAATCTATAGTAAAAATAAAGATCAAGGGCTTGTTTGTTTTTGTTTGAATTTTGCATGATATAGCGTAAATATTGAGAAGAGATATAGGCTATTTAACACCACGTTACGAACCTTAAGAGCCGAGCAAAAAGAACGCTAACGAAAACGACCTAATAGCGAGAGCGTGCGACGCGACGCGGTGGGTCGGAAGCCGAGGTCGGTCGCCCAACGAGAATTGAAAATTACCGAGAAGAACCGAACTGTACCTGCATTATTATATCAGGTTACGGCGAAAATGAAATGCAATAGCAAATGAATCTGCGCAAATAACATGACCCTTAAATTACCCCATTTTGAGTTACGCAGCGTTTAATGAAGAGATCCTTGTGTTAAAAGATCAGAACAAAACTCCGCATGAAGACCCTGGGCCAATTATGGTTTCAGTCACAATGTCTCAACAGCCCTCGACTTCCGGTGCTTTTCTAACACCATTTCAGTTGTCCCCTATACCAGAGATATCACCTGGAAAACTTGGTAAACGAGGCATAAGGCCGCTAAATCGACATTTTTACTTCAACCCGTACAAAAGCATATTGCAAGAAGCATCAAAAAAGAGAAACGAAAAGTTAACCAAATCTACTACAATGAACAAGAGCAAGAAACAAAAAGGAAAAGGTAAAAAAACACCGAAACACACAGCAAAAACAAAGGATGTACACATATCTAGCTCAGAAGAAGGAAAAGAAGATGATGATCCTTTGTACAATGACAGTCGCAGAGAGACGCAATGTTTCTGACGCGACGTGTTTATATTGTGACTCTCTCAATTCTATGGACATTGTGGTTCAATGCCTATGTTGTAAGCTCTGGGCTCATAAAAAATGCTTAGGACTGGAAGCTGATAATTTATCTGTGAATTTTGCGCTTCAAAGTAACGTGCAACTTGTTATTTGTATTGTTGTTCTGGTGGGCAATATGATATTTCAGGCCAATATGGCCTAAGTCATAATACCTTACCATGTTCAAAATTTATTGCTTGTTCGAGATTACGAAAAATAATATTTTTAGTTATTATTTCAAATTATTTTGCCTTAAGCCCCTAGGTATAGATTACTGATAAGTTTAAGAACTGCCTTAACCATTAAATACTGATTGATCTTATATATTCCATATTTAATTTTCGAAAGTGCTTATAGTGTGCCATAATACCCAAACTTATTCTACTACTATCTCACTCACCCTTGCTAAAAATGTGTGGTTTTAAGGTAGTAAATAAAAAAAATGGAATTACTAAAAATATTGTAAAAATGATATTGATCATCATTCTCCGTGATATATTAATTCTTATCGTTGCTCGCATCGGATACCTTCATGACGTGGTAGGCTCTGGAGTGGAAGTGGGCTCCTCCTCTGCCTTTACTTTTCGGACCCCTCAAAAGAATGCCTCTTGGGTAATCCTGAGCCGTTTTTGAAGCGGCCCCGTTGCTCGCCGTTGGAGGAGTTGGACTGTGTGTTCTTAACATATAGTGACGTATATATCTGTGAGACCTGGTGGTTCGTAAACAATGAGTTACTCGTTCGCCTTGCCGTCGATTTGTTTTATGATTTCGAGTACCTACCTCATTGCACATCCTCTACCGACAGTCCATATAGCGACAGCGACGCGGGCGCATGTTTCGTTTTTTGGCTCCATCACGGTGTCACCAACTACTTAAGTCAAATGATCGTAATTTAATTATATATTTTTCACATTGTGATAAGGTATGCACTTTATTCTTTTTCTTCTTCATTCCGTAGCCGGCGATTGGGGAGGGATCACCCTTGCAGCTAAATGCCGCTGTCAGTGTACAGTGCCGCTGGATCTCGTACTCCGTTCACGTTTCGTTTCCATTCTTGACGATTTTTGGCGACGTCTCGAGCGTCGATAGCCGATAATCGATGATTCTTGATAAATAATGTATTTCATTACTTACTTTTTGCTGTGATTTTCTTTTTATGATTGTGTTATGATTATTCTTTTTATGATTATCCTGAGTTATCCTGTGTGTATTTCTACAAGCTTTTATGTACCTTGCAATGTATGTTAGTATGTTTGTTTAGGTCAAATCTTGCAAGCTGAATTAGAACCACTTCCTCTTATCTAATAAAGCCCCGAAAGTTTATAACTCACTATGTGAAACCACGAAAAACGTGAAAAATTATGTAACTTTTAAAGCTAAAGCAAAAAACTGGCTTCTAGATATTGGGCGTTCAAAAACTAAAGACCTTATTAACCCCTCACGTTGCGAGGTAAAATCTCACCTATCGCGAACTCACTTTTGCGCGCGACACATTCGCGCAAAAAATCGACGCTAGTCAACGGCCTTGAGAAAAACGATCATAACTTTTAGACCACTAAACGGATTTAAAAAAGATAAAGAGAAAAATGATCGCATTGAAATTTGACATATAAAACATTATAACCTTATCTCGTAAAACAATAAGGATAATAATGAATAAATATTACAAAATTGGCAAACTGAAAAAACTCGCCTATAAAATCATTTCGATTTTTTTGTAAATACAGTTTTTGTAAATATCAAAAATTGTAAATACAGTTATGTTCTTTATTAAATGCTTTACCAAAACGATATTTTTTTTTTACTTATTTGCATACAAAAATACGGAAAAAATATTTATTTATTCAGCCAAGAAAAATTGTATGTATTCTCGTAAAAAAAAAATTTTTTAATTTTTAATTTGTGACTACTTATGGTATTTTTTTATATGAAATTCTTTCAAAATAACTTTATTACTACATCACTTTTTCTTAGAAATCACACCAGAACTTTGAGCTTTGTCTGATATTATAGAAAAATCTAAAGTTTTGAGAGTTTCCGCGTCCGAACCTAATAATAAACTTTGAATGCCCATAATATAAAATTCGTTAGATTTTTTCAATTATATTGTCTTATCATAGACTTATTATATGTCTAATAACTAATTACTATACTCCAAAGAGTCACATTTCATCGAAAAACTATGGAAAATCGCACTTTTTTCTCTCATAGTAATTATCAAAACAAGTTTCATTTTCGCGAGCCATATTAGAAAACAACATATAATGTTCAAAATACGCCTAATTATGTGATAACTTAGGATGTAAATGAAGCAATACCTATTTTATTAGTAAATTAAAGCGACATTACGTCATGTTTCGCGATATATCGGGATATTTCACAAACATTACAAAATAAAAACGGCCATTTTTTCGCGAGCCGTTTGTTGTTGCCAAAGTGTTTTCTTCGAAAATTCGTGAAAAACAGCAAATGGACTGTCTAAATTGACTAATCCTAATGCCTAAACTACTTAAAAATGGAAATTACTCACTTTTATCTGGTATACACTGCACTTATATCCACAAAACACTTCACAAAACAAACATTTCGCGGAACTACGCGGCCGCCGCGCGCTGGCCGATCGGCGACTGTCGTCTGACGTTTATGCTGACTTTTTAATTAGCCGATCGATATTATCGCCGCTGGTCGCCGGATTAAAGATTATTCGGCCATGTATTTCAGCCGTCAGAAAGCATAAAGTACGACGTTTCGAATCGTAAATTGCATTTTTCGCAGCGGCGAGCGCGATATCCAAAATCGGATGTTATGGATTGTAGGCGGCCGCCATACATGTCCCCAAATGGATGTTACGTGCTCAGCGGGTTAATACTGTAGGGTGAATATTTAAAAAAATATGTATTTGTAAAATTGTGCAATATTACATATCATTTTCTTAAACATATATATTAGAATGTAGTGTTTATTCATATATTTGTATATATCATTACTTATTTTCCACTTAAATTTATTGTATATAATGTAAAGTTTACTTTATTTTTAGCTCTTAATTGCATACATATATATTTATTTTTTCTACTTTAAATTTTACTTTAATTTGTGTAAACAACACATTTGTTAGATTTAGAAATATTTAAAATTGATCACCTTCGTCAGTTCGCTAGTTACAAAAATACAGTTGGTATAACACAGCACAGCCAGAGACAGACCTTCTAGGTCTAGTTGGTTGTGCGATTTCGCCTCATTCGGATATGCTAGCATATTTATATGCATAGAGCTATGTTTTTCGCTATAGTAATGTTTGTTCTTAATTATTCCTCATGTACAACAGTATGCATGTCCTTGTATTTTTTTGTTCTTGTACGTTATAAATAAATAAATAAAGCTGAAATCTTACATATTGGTTCATTTCCTATAACAATGCATTTTTGTGGTGAGCATGACCTGATTCTACAACCAAGATTGCTCCCGACGAGGATAATCTTACACGGTTAACGGCACAGACAATGAATGTTGAATACGCTTTCAATTATGATACCCCGTTCAAAATATCACCAAGGCATGGCTGCTGGCTGCGCCCAGGTTTGGCTGAGGGGAGCCAGCCAACCCTGGAATTTTTCGTTTCGATCCATTTACACGGTGAGCATCTCCGTATAAATTATTTCAAATATTTCGTGAGTTGTTTTGGACTCGGTAACCAGTTCGGACGTTTTAAATAATTAGCCCTGAGGCCGGAGAGAAAATACGCAATTACTTTATCAGTTTGATTATGCAGGAGCCGAAAATTGCGGACCGCTGAATCTAACTTTCAGCGAAATTAGGAAAGAAATTTATACGGCAACATGAGACATGAGAAAAAATAGGCGGGGTCAATTTTGTAGGGTTTGACGAATAAAAATCCAGCGTTGACGAAGCATCAGGCACAGATTCTACGTCCGCTCGCGCCGGCGACCAGGCGCATACTAAACTTTCTATCGCAGCACTAGCACAGAATAACTATCTTTACGCAGTGGTGGTATAAGGATGTTAATAGTAAAGCATATTTAGCGTAACTCTCAGAGCGCTCTTACGTTTTATTTTTAATTGTAAGTAATTTAGGGCCTATATAAAAAATGTGGCTAAGCGCGACCCTAGAGAATTAACCAGTCAATATAATGAAATCAAAATAAAACACACTCACCGCTTACATTGTAGGAGTAATCGCGTCTGAAAATTTTCGAAGTCAGTTTAAAGCCTTAATGTCCAAGGCAATGAGCAACTTTTTTAGGTTCAAATTTTAAATTGGTTCCTTATCGAGGAATTCACTTAGAAACTTTTTAAATCAATGCTTATATTTTTCAAAAAAACTCATTAAACTAAAAACTCATAAAACATATCTTCAGATATGATCGTTCACGGGTATCATGTCGCCTTAAAAAAATAAATATTATTATTAAGTCGCCTAGAGGTCTAGAAAGGTATGTAGAGGGTTTTAGTCAAATTCTTTCACATTTGCCTTTATATTGTATTTAAATGCTAAATGATTTAGGTTCCAAGATTTAATTTTTGATATAGAAGTGTGTAATATCTATTATTTTTTAACCGTCGTAAATGTTTACCTAGCTATATTTATATTTTAATTCTGGTTTCGCGCAATATTTAAATATTTGGAATTAAATATAATATTAGACCAAAATATTGCAGTGTTACACTGCGCGTTAAAATATGTAACTGTCTGGATGATGTCGAATCCGTATTTCGTTTAAATTTTTGGTGCGTACTACTACACTAAACGTACTTAGCAAAAGTTTATTTGATATGTTTAATGTTTATTGATTTATTTATTTAGGCCCATAAAAATACATTTAATTACACAAAACATTCTCTTAGCCTAATAATTCATAATTAATTAAATATAATTCCAATCTATTTCCTAACCCGGAAAGAGATTCAGATATGATAGTTTATGGTTTATCACCTCACTGGGAATAACGTGTATCAAGGTGATATCAACATAAATTGAATATTGCCTGCCGAAAGGGCGTGATATCTCCGCTTTTAGGTTTTTTTTTTTATTTTTATTTATTTTTTAACTTCATATTGCAATGGATATTTAAATTTAATAATTACGAGGAGGTAGTTACTAGTAAAACAACTAGAAGGTAGTTACTATAAAAATAGAAAAAAATAACTAAAAAGGCATTTATAGATGTGTATAGAAAAAAAACCGTTTCCATACTCCTCCGGTAATCAGTCGGAATGCACAGTTGATTGGCTGACGCCGCACGGTGCACAAACTATCTAGTAGCGCCTAAAGGACGATTCTTAGGGGAACTTGCCCGCAGGCACAGAGTTCTACCCGAGCTCGCACTTATGCGGGTAGGCTACCGGATGTGTGCTTACCTGTGAGTTAGGCTGACCTTAACACATGGGTCATAATAGCCCAACTTGGTCGTTTCAAGAGCAGTTGCGGTAAGGTTAACAACTACCCTCGCTCTATTGGAAACAAAGCCGTTTCCAGACCCCCCAAACATCAGTCGGAATGCACAGTCTATTGGCTGACGCCGCACGGTGCGCAACCCGTCTAAGAGCGTCCAAAGGGATATTCCTAGAGGCAACTGGCCCGCAGGCCAGAGCCTTATCCGGGCTCGAATTCCTGCGTGGAGGCTGCCAGGTAGGCGTTGACCCGTGAGTTTGGTCGACCCTAACACATGGTATTAGTCGCCTAACTACAACAGGGCCCATTAGCACCCCATTCTGTAGTACAGGTAAAGTAGCACAAATATTCGTAGTAAGTTTGAAGAATTCTGTGCCTCCTGTGCAAAACGATTTAACTCGAAAATCACTACTTTTCAGAAAATATTTTTCATTACCTGTTTTAGCTAGCCAAAAATCATTAATAATAGTGTTGCATGAACATGTATGATTTAGTGATGTAAATATTTTTTTTTCATTTTTATGGTGTAGAATATCAGAAAAACTAAAAAAAAAATAAGAGTTGTACCAAATGTAGTTTTTGATTTGACTTTTTTGACGTGTCTAATGATTTAAATTAAATCATATAATTAAACACGAAAAAAAAGCTTTTGGTGAAAATTGATGTTTGGTGATTTTATTTTATTACTAACATTATATTTGTAGTGCTAATGCAACAGTCGTAAAACAAAAAATACTGAAAATTATTGGAGGATTAATGTTTTCATACTTCGAGTTGTACCAAAATTTAATGCAGAACGTATTGGCACTATTTGGGCTAACTCTAGTTATAACAGAATACAAGAAAAAGTGTGGAAAATTTTAAACACTATTTTGATACAACAATAATTAAATCTTTTTACACGAATAAATTTAGTTAAATCTGTTTTTTCTCATAGTACAACTCACGATAAATCACTAGACATGAAACATTCGAACAAAAGTCCAAAAATTGTGCTAGTTATATCAACCTATCTCCATTAGTAAGCGAGATATCGACACGTGAGTTAAACCAAAAAAAACGCCTTTTTTACATATGGATCCATTAAAAATGCTATTATGATATAATTCCAGACCCGCTCAGCACGTAACATCCATTTGCGGACATGTATGGCGGCCGCCTACAATCCGAAACATCCGATTTTGGATATCGCGCTCGCCGCTGCGAAAAATGCAATTTACGATTCGAAACGTCGTACTTAATGCTTTCTGAGGACAGGACGATATGGCCAAATAATTTTTAATCCGGCGGCCACCGGCGATAAAGTCGAACGGCAATTTAAAAAGTTAGCATAGACGTCAAAACAGCAGTCTCGATCGGCCATCGCCTCGGCCGCGTAGTTCCGCGAAATGTTGGTTTTGTGAAGTGTTTTGTGGATAAAAGTGAAGTGTTTACCGGATAAAAGTGAGTAATTTCCATTTTTAAGTAGTTTAGGCATAAGGATTAGTCAATTGAGATAGTCCATTTGCTGTTTTTCACGAATTTTCAAAGAAAACACTTAGGCAACAACAAACGGCTCGCGAAAAAATGGTTGTTAGTATTTTGTAATGTTTATGAAATATCCCGATATATTGCGAAATATGACGTAATGTCGCTTTAATTTACTAAGAAAATAAGTATTGTTTCATTTACATCCTAAGTTATCACATAATTAGGGGTATTTTGAAAATTATATCTTGTTTTGTAAAATGAATCGCGCAAAGAAACTTGTTTTGATAATTACTATGAGAGAATAAAGTGCGATTTTCAATAGTTTTTCGATGAAATGTGACTCTTTGGAGTATAGTAATTAGTTATTAGACATATAATAAGTCTATGATAAGACAATATAATTGAAAAAATCTAACGAATTTTATATTATGGGCATTCAAAGTTTATTATTAAGTTCGGACGCGGAAACTCTCAAAACTTTAGATTTTTCTATAATATCAGACAAAGCTCAAAGTTCTGGTGTGATTTCTAAGAAGTGTGATGTAGTAATAAAGTTATTTTGAAAGAATTTCATATAAAAAAATACCATAAGTAGTCACAAATTAAAAATTTCAAAATTTTTTTTTTACGAGAATACATAAAATTTTTCTTGGCTGAATAAATAAATATTTTTGTATGCAAATAAGTAAAAAAAAAATATCGTTTTGGTAAAGCATTTAATAAAGAACATAACTGTATTTACAATTTTTGCATATTTTACGTATTTTGTGACAAAAAAATCGAAATGATTTTATAGGCGAGTTTTTTCAGTTTGCCAATTTTGTAATATTTATTCATTATTATCTTAATTGTTTTACGAGATAAGGTTATAATGTTTTATATGTCAAATTTCAATGCGATCATTTTTCTCTTTATCTTTTTAAAATGCGTTTACTGGTTTATAAGTTATGATCGTTTATCTCAAGGCCGTTGACTCGCGTCGATTATTTGCCCGAATATGTCGCGTGCAAAAGTGATAGGTGAGTTTTTACCTCGCAACAGGAGGGGTTAAATCATTTAGCACAGGAGGCACAGAATTATTCTGTGCTGCCTTGAAAGATTCAAGCGATATCGGGTATGGCCTCTAAGTCTACAAAACATATAACTGCCTAATACGTGAATTCCACACAGGGAGCAGAGAGTCTAAAAGTATTTCGAGCTAACAGCGGAATTATACGCTTTGAGGTCGGTGGAAAAAGGAAAGAACGGTGGCCAGGAAATAAAACTCTACACTCTCTATCTGGCGGAGCGGAGCGGGCGTATTATGTAAATGATATGCCTCTATCATCGTGATCTACCTCATTATTATGCAACGTTTCGTTTCCGTGGCCTTTTTGCATTCGATTGCTTGTGAACACGACATTTGGCATTCTCTTTGAAGAGTTTCGTGGATGCACTCGCGGCATATGAAAAATTGAAGACTGCGTACCTATCGGTTTACCAATATCTACAATATCCCAATATCCAAATATCTACAATATCTACAAACAAAAGTCCAATAAATAAAGAGGAAGACACTAAATGGCGTTGTGACGAATGACCGACGCTCAATCGTCGCATCGGTGAGAAAATGTGTAATGCGATGTAATTTTTTCTCACATATAACTTTCTGTATATTATTTAATCGAATTTTATAATATATTTATTGCCGATTATATAATGGAATTGCATTTTATTTACTATAATAATTTTTAATATTTTATTATTATTATTATATTTTTTTATTATTTTATTTTGAAGACCACATTTTAGGGCAAATTAGTGTTATTAGCTTTTTACTAAAACTTGTACATTTCTAAGCAATCAAGCAATCAATCAAACTTGATTGTAATATCAGAGTCCTGTCCACCCTAGAACGGGCTGGTCCGAGTTGGATTACAGAAACAAATAAGCAAAAGGTTAAGGTTTTGCCATTCGGTTCCTGTTATTTTTGTAAGCAAAACAATGTTTTATAGTAATTAATTCTTAAATAAATAAATAAATAATAAATAAAATAAATTAGTCCATTATCGATTACTGTTTTATACCAACGACTTAGCGCGGGGCATAGAAAAGTGCTACCCAGCGGTCTGATCTCGCGCCCTACAAGCAGATTTTGACAAGTTCTCCACCCTCAAGTCTGGTCACGGATTCGGGGTCGCTTACGAGACCTCTACCTAACGTTAGAGGTAATCATCGTTAGCTGTTCAAATTATTAATGTAATTCATTTTTTTTAAACAATTCGGAAAATAAAGAAAAAGATATATAGTAACTTTTGGTATATCCGTAGTTTAACAAAATACTCGTAGACGACAAAATACAAAATATTCGGGATAGGTCATAATTTAGAAAAATCATAGGTAATTTAGAAAATAATTAGAAAAATCATAATAAAAATCGATGACAATTATAACCCAAATATGATAAGTAAGCTAAAAATCAAAACTATCAAGTAGATAGAATTAAAAAAATATATATTACTACGCCATTTTTAGGCCAGATTTTCAAGACCTCCTTTTTTTTAAATAGGGTTATCGTTCATTAGGAAGCAGTACTATGTGAATTAATTTTCTGGCCCACCAACTGACCAGGTGGGAAAGTATTGTGAATGCGCAAAAATATGTTTCGAGATGTAGACAGAAATATCCATTTTGAGCCCCCAGATTGAAATCAGTCTGTGTGTCTGTCTCTCTCTGTGTGTGTATATATGTATGTCAGTCTGTGTGTATTCCTCCACTATAGCGCCCAAACTCTTGATCCGATTGAGCTGAAATTTGGCATGCAGGCAGCATTTGGTCATGGCAAGAATTGATAATGTTATGGTTGAAAACGTTCACTAGGAAAGCAACACTATTCATATATCAAACTCGAAATACTTGACTTGTAGATATGAAATTTTGTAAACTAATGACTTTTTAGCCGAAATTACGTTGTCCATATCTCATATACGAGCTGCACTTATTTCAATTTCAATTCCGCCATACAAATATCAAATATTAACAGCAAGGCGCGTGAGGCCGGCCGAGATACGGACCGCGCCACTGGAAGTGGTGGTGTAAAATAAATCAAAGGTTTTCATCCGCCGGTCAAGAGAGGGCTCATCGATTTTACTTATGAAATTGATAGTAAGATGGAATCAGTCCTTGGCTACTTGCCGAAAAGTCTTGGGATGACACAACCGATTGTTTTTAAGTGTAGCAGCTAAGCGTGTCCTAGTTGTATTATTGAGTTTATTTCAGATCACGACAGCATTGCAGGTAAAGCTTTCTGTATAGCTCGATTTTTTTGTAACAAGAAACTAGAGCTAAATATCCGCGGGCCTTTGTAACATACAAAAGGGTGGGGTAAACAGGCTTATTTGTTTCCTCTATTTTTTTGAGAAATGTTACAAAGCGGAGGTCACGTCCTCAACTCGTGTTAGCAGGGAAGCGATGGAAATAAAAAAAGTGACATGAATCCGTGACGGAATCGTGAAACAATGTATTGTGCAGGCATGCTACACTCTCTGCACTCTTCTCTCAGTCTTCTTATATTATTCATAATATAATAATTTAACGATAGGATAATAATAAAAATTATTAATAACTCGTAAGAATTATATACCAATTAAAATAACTTGTAAGAATTAATAATAACTCGTAGTGTGTAAATTCTCCCAATTTTTTCTATATTCTACATGACTTAGTATTTTTATATTGTTTCATAATATATTTAAAACAATTAAAATTTCCGCCTTAGAACAGGCTATTTCCTAGTTAGCGACATCAAAATAGGATCACTGGTAACAGTTTCTGGCATAACATGTTATCAGTTTTTGCTACTGGATTCTCGGCTATGACGTTGTAATTAAATATGTCCATTTACAGTAGATAATTGTAAATTACCAAATCTATATATATATATATATATATATATATATATATATATATATATATATATATATATATATATATATATATAAAACAAAGTCGGGTTTGTTCGAACACTTATAACTCGAGAATGGCTGGACCAATTTTCGTGGTTTTTTATTTGTTGTATTTGTCTTCGTCCCAAATAGCAGAATAACTGTTAAAAACATTGGAAAATTAACGAAAAATTAAATAAAAGAAAAAACATTTTCCCATAAAAAATGTTCATGGGTTTAAAACTGTCAAACATTTAATGTTCATCCCGTCGATACAGTAAACTCTCCCCTCAAATTAAAGAAAGTATTTACATGCATAAAGGTTTCGAATCGACAAGGGCATATTCACAATATTCGGAACACAATTATTATCCTTTGGGATCAAATTAACGGAATTGCATTTTCAATTCTGACGATTGAATGCAATAACAAGACACACACTTACAGACACGTTTCACGCACACATACATATAACACGTCATAGTAGGGTTGATTGTAAGAGATTGTCATATGACAATAAATCCGCCCATTGTGACATTTTCACAATAAAGAGTAGAAACAAACAAACATATAATCACGCACTACACGCAGATACATACAAGTAAGCCTTTCATATTAAGATTGGTTGTAAGAGATCGTCGTATAATATATAAAACGTCGTATAAAATCACCCATTGTGAAATTTTACAATAAAGAGAAGAAGCAAACTAACAAACAAACAAACCCCTATTAAGATATCAAAACTGAATAGATAGTAGTGATCAATATTTCGTTTCATTACAGATATGTTTTTCATACTAAAATATCGTACTTATAATTTCCTTTCATGAACGGCCAATTTATATGTATCATTTTGACCCTTTCGTGTCTCTCGTCAATTAGTATTGATTATAATTTGTATTCATGAATATATTTAAATAACATGTATGTGTGTATATAATTTAACGTGTGATCACATTCAATTTATTTACTTTTTATGACTCCTCCCTTATCTCCTGCCCCTATGGGTGTTTATTTTGTAGAAAAAAAATGTCTAAGTGGAAACATATTCTAATTAAGTGTGTTTTCAAAATGTAATTATGTTGTGTGTTAAGTGTTGAAACATTTGGAGATGGTCACCTCAGGAAGTTTTAACGATAATGATCGTTCTGTCTTCCGTGCGGTGAGCGTAGAAAACTTTGGAACAATACAAATATCCCGACCAGCAAAGCCACGAACCCACCAGAGGCAAACGCCTTACGGCAAGGCAATAGGGAGTCACTGGCTATAATATATAATCCGCTATAATCCCCTGGCTACCAGATTCTAGAGACAGGATATCTTAGTCTGGCACTAACCTTCAGGATACCTCCGTACTCCCGACTGGCTACGGGAACGAAGTCTCTTGCATGGCCTCAGCCTGTTGTATTACAGCGGTAATTCAATGTTGTAATACAGTTGTAACGAATTTATCGCGGACCTGTGCGTCCTTTGCCCGTAATGCCACTCAGGATCGAGTGGCCCATGGGTATTTTCAAGTGTGGCATGGCAACAGGTCAACATCCACTACCGCTGCTTAGGAGGCAGTATATATTCATAGTCTCCACACTCCTTCAGTAATCAGTCAGAGTGCACAACCGATTGGCTGACGCCGTCCGGTACCCAAACCATCCAGTAGCGTCGGTGGGCAATCCCCCAAGGTAACCGAACCACCAGCCGTGAGGTGTGAGACGCAGGCGTCTGTCCCGTGGCAGGACTCTCTTACGGGGAGGTTGCTAAATAGGGGCTGAGTCGTTAGTTAAGCCGACATTAGAACACACTGGATATTATGGCCAAAGCTACCAATGTATCGAAACAGCTGTATGTTTCCTAAATAGTAAGAAATCTACCATATCCTCATTTAGAGCAGCAGCCAAAAAGTTGTTATAGACAATATGATAGCCACATTCGGTAGCGGAAATGGTACTAAAAGAAGAAGAAGAATCCGATACCGAAAAGCAAGCGATTTAATCAAAGCGAGGTTTCTGCTCATTATTTCGGGATGATTCTCCAAAGTTGTTAATTACAAATCGCCGTTCGTTGGCTTGTGTAATGCTAGTGATTGCACTGATGCAATTCGCTGGCGCAATATTGTGTCCAATTGCCGAACGTTTCGTGGGGCGGCTTCCCCTCCCTACTTTGATATGTAAATATCGCTGCTGTGATTAGTTTGCCGTGATATTTCGATGCGTGGATTGCCGATTGCGGCCGAACTGCTGTGTAATTAGATGCCGCTGCGAAATTTCATTTGCGCTCGTGCGAGTATGGCTATTGTATTTGGGGCGAATGGTCACTTTATATAATCGCAGCGTGCGTTCGGAAATCAAGTTATTTTCAATAGCCAATTCTTATTAACTTGAACGCCTCCTTAGACGGTCAAAATTGCTTGTCGGGCTCGTGGGTTTTTCGCGCTTAACAAGCAATGTTGATCGTTTAGTATTAAGCTAGATTTGCTTGACAAGCAGACTACGTGCTGGACAATGCTTGATGAAAATTTATATTTTTGCAATGCTTTTCAAGCATACTTGCCGTCTACAGATGTGCTTGAGACAAATAGCGATAACTGACCAGCGTGAAAATGAAGGAAATATAGCAAGCAACATTTAGTTACTTATACATAATATTTATATTAAAATTTGTATTTGAGTTACATTAGTAGGTATTTAATTAATAAGTAATTATTATATAATATATATAATTTATATAATATATAATATATAATTTATTTTTGTCGTTTTTCCTAATATTATCAAATTGGTTCACACATTTACAAAATCAAAGAGGCGCTTCATTGGTTTCGCGCACAGGCGCCAACAAAGGTCGGCGCGGTACTGTTCCGAATACTGTTTTTCTTTTTGCGCAAGTTCTGAGGACGCTGAAGTTAGCTTGTCAAGGATGCAAATGCTAGGAAGCCCTTGAGAGGCGAGAGGGAAAATAGCTCGGCCTTTTTGGACATTGGGGGGGGGGGGGGGGTGGCAAGACGTGGACTGTGCAATCATAACTTAAATATTTTAATTTTCATGTTAGTATATTATAAGAAATGCATTGGTTACTAAACTTTTATAAAAAAAACTAGGACCTATTCGTGATTTATAACAATTTTAACCTTTAACTGACGTGGTGGGAGTCTCTCAGACTCCGCGCCTGTGTATATGCCAGCCCATTTTTTAAGGAATAAATGGGGGGGCACCCCCAGTCGCGAGTTTTGCCCCCCCCCCAACCCCCAGTGAAAGCTGTTTGACCACAATGTAAAAACGTTAAAACGTTGTTTTTTTTAAAGAACTTGTATTTTTATTAAAGATACGATGTACTTTATTTATTTTTTATTATACCTACTAAATATACATATAGAACGGGCGGGCACAGTGCTGCCGGCTGCCGCCACTGTTGACAGATACACCGCTTTCCGATTTTTTCCGTGCAGTTCATTTACAGCGCGTTGATTTAAATATTGCTGTAAATAAGCTAACTGCCTTAATAGTTAATATCTATTATTTAAAACTTAAAGTTATTTTTAATTTTATCACAGATCAATCGTTACAGATTTGTTTGAAATCGACATTTAAAAAATCTTGAGAATAGATTCGCATCTCCCCCAATTAATTTTTGAATTTGTCCTTGAAAATCGTTACAGATTTGTTTGACATCGACATTAGAAAAGTCTTGAAAATTGATTTGCACCCCTCCCCCCACCCCAGAAAATCAGCAAGCCTAGTTAAAACACATGAAATTCCACGTTTTCGCTGAAAATTTTCTGCGTTGCTGCGTTTTCTATTTTTCCATCTGGCAACACTGGCTGCCGCGTACGCCGTACGCCGTACGTCCGTCCATTGGGAAAAGGGAAGGGGGGGGGGGGGTACATCGTGGAGAATTTTTTTCCGGCGTGGAATCGCGGTGCCCCCCCAGTGGCAATTTCTTAAAAAATGCTCTGGTATATGCTTGTATATCTTGAACGCGCGTTTTGATCATTCTGTCTCGCTCGCTAGCTTCGCAACTCACCCTCTCGCTCCGGTCAGTAGCGTCTGCGCCGTTGTGACGTCGACACTGTGTTCCAGAGAGAGCGAGCGGAGTCCGTCAGACCTAAGATCAGTTATAATGTTCCATAGATCCTATCAGACTCCACCTCAGTAGTTATGTTATTTCGCTATCAGTATACGTATTGCTATTTTTTATTTATCGCAAATATAATTTATACAACGACAAATTAAAGGTCCCTTCATTGCATCAATGAAATAAAAGTAAGAACTTAGAATAATATATCGGTTAATATTATTAAACAGTTGAAATTTTCGATATTTTCGCAGATATCTGAACCAAAACGCCGTTGCAAAGAAGGGGACAGATGAAGAATAATTAGATTTGGAGATGCTACATTTGAAGACCAAATTCGACAGTTGTGTGAAGAGGAAGAAGATAGTGATTTCAGCAGGATGGATGACGAAAATTCGGATCCAGACTGCATAGAAGTAAGTGAGCATGATTCGGATTTAGAATAGTCAACGTTGGAGAATGAACACATCAGCACCGATTTCCCTTCTTCGCCAATACACGAACGCAATACACAAGCAGAGGATGTAAGTATGTTGGAGCCGTCCACAATAATACCAAACATACATGTAACACCAAATGAAGAGGGCAGCAATATCATAGGTACTTTAGCAGAAAATTTACTTCAAAATACCACCGACATTGAGAATTTTCAAGGTACACAAAAATCATACTATGGTAAAAATGGCATGAAATGGTCTTCACAAGGCCCTACTCGCGCTGTGAGAACTCCCTTACATAATATCGTAAGACTGCCAGGGATAAGAAGTCCTAGAAGATCAGTCAACATTTATGATATATGGAAAGAAATGTTTGATGACGAAATGATAAAGATGATAGTAGATCATACAAATTCGAAATTAACAGTTTGTCGCGGACGTTCCGATGATTCATCACGATCAGAATTGAAAGACACATGTGTAACAGAAATAGAAGCTTTACTTGGTGTATATTTATATAGCTCTGTCTTCAAGCGAACCATGAAGGTGCAGAGTACATTTTTGCAACAGATGGAACTGGACGAGAAATATTCGATGTGTTATGTCAAAAAATCGTTTTTGGTATTGACAAATTGTCTTCGCTTTGATAACTCAACAACAAGAAATGAACGTCTGAAAGAATATAAGCTTGCAGCTATATCAGAGCTATTTGGGAAACTTATTGGTAATTCACAAAAAGCATACACACTTGGAGCGAACGTATGTATAGACGAAATGCTCATACTCTTTGGAGGAAGGTGCTCATTTCGAATGTACCTGCCAAACAAGCCAGCCAAGTATGGTATAAACGTTATGACGTTAACAGATGCACGAACATATTACACCTACAATGCATATATTTACACTGGCAAACAATCAGATGGGAAAGGTTTTCCTACTGAACTGAAAAAACTTGAGGGCAGCAATCGAAATATCACAGCTAACAATTGGTTTAGCTCTATAGAATTGATGAATAAGCTAAAGGAAAAGAAAATCACTTATCTAGGAACGATGAAAAAAATAAAAGAGAAATACCGTTAGAGTTTCAACCATCCAAGACACAAGAAGTTGGTACGTCGTTGTATGGATTCATGAAAGATTTCACCATGCTTTCTCATGTTACAAAGCCATCACTATGATATCGTCCAATTCACCATAGCTCAGATACTGATCCACTAACCGGCAAACCCCTGATGATCGCAGACTACAATAACACAAAAGGAGGCGTTGACGAAGTCGACAAGAAATGCTCAAACACAACACGATTCAGCGTGACAGCAGAAAACAGGCACTATAATGTTTGTCTCTTAATTGTTCTAAGTACGCATTACATCTCAAGTGATTATATAAAACTAAGCCAAGAAATTTGCGAGTACTAACATCGGCTATGTTGCTTGTCCCAATATGTATCTATAGAGTATCTTTTATTTTATTTTGCTGAGAGGATAATATACACATTGAATCTGTTTTGGACATAACTTGTCTCTCCCAAACCATGCTTTTAGTGGAGCCGATTCAGCATTTAAAGATGTGACAACTTGATCAATATTAGAATGTGCATTGTTTATGCTGGTGTCATCTACAAGTGATGTGACTTTGGAATGTGTTAAGGTAGTTGGTAGGTCATTTATATATAAAAGGAAAAGGGTTGGTCCCAGTATAATCCCTTGTGGAACTCCGCACTTTACTTCGCACTCATTGGACGTTATATTCTTTAATGATTCGCCAATTACTAAGACGTTCTACTTGTTTACTATATGATAGGTAACTATAGAACCACTTAAGACTGTTCACTCGGATGCCGTATTTGTCGAGTTTACTAAGCCACATATTGTGATTTACCATATCGAACGCTTTTGAGAGGTCGCAAAAAACCTTGCCTAAATAAAGTTTTGCAAAAAACGTTACTGTACATTGTTGATAAAATATTATGTATCTATTGCCCTCTATTTTTCCTGAAACCAAATTAAGTTTTTGATATTATAACCTATTTTCTCAATATTTTTAAAAAAAACCAGCATAAAGCTATTGGACTGTAGTTAGTAATATCGGTAATATTGGTAGAATTCCATTGCGTTTAAGTGTTGTAATGTCGAGCTATATTGGTTCTATTTCCTGCAGATCTTCAGTCGACATATTTATATATAATATTTGAGTTTATTCGGTTCCGCTTGGGTAACCCTCTTCTATTTTCTGGCTGTGGGGAGGATTCTTTTAGACCTGACTTAAATTTCCCTTGCAGAGACATCACGCACACTGCTCAAGCGTTAACAAATAATACATTTAGGATGCGATCCAAAACCAAATGAACAATCGATGGTACGTCGCTGCCTGCATGTTAGGCGCTTTATAGATTTTTTTCAAACACATGAATTTGGAGACCCTTTAAATTACCGCCCGGGGCAGGCACCCAAGTTTCCGCCCCCCTTCCCCCCCACCCCTAGATCCTGGGCTGCCTCACTGATACAACCAAACTCATTATGAACTAAGAGCAATATTCAATGCTACCTTGCTTATTCAACATTATTTACCCAGGACTGTTTCTAATTGTTTAATTGAATCTGAAAGTAATCTCCCCAGCAAGAGGCATCCCTACTAAGTCTAGTATAAATAATTCTCACTACATCTCAAATATAAGCAATAGAAATTTACAGGGTAAACTTTCAGGCAAATTTCCAACTAAATTCCCGAAAATTATGCCAGTTTACGAAATAAATTTTAATTGAAATTTCAACATTTTACAGAACACTTGACGAAACGCAATTAATTCTTAGCGCAATTTCATAGAGATTTTATTCGGTTGTTGATTGAGTCGAAAGAACTCTCTTAAACAGTGTAATCAAATTCGTATTCAATTAATAATTGAGGCTTTAGCATATTTGAGAGATGTCTAGAGAATATTTTTGCTATAATACTTTAGATCCACAGCTATGAAAATGCCATTCTATAAAGTTATAGACAGATAGAAATTATTTATTGCACATTTTAAGAAAAAACATACAACAGGCGGACTTATTGCCTAAAGTGCAATCTCTTACAGCCAACTTTTATTGAAGTGTAAAAAAATATATTAAAAAAATGCAGAATAATTTAAACAATAGAAACTTATACGTATCAAAAATTAATTGAGTAACAAAAATGCCTTTTTTTTAAATATAATCAAGACTTAGAGAATATTTGCAAAGAGCGGATGATAGGAGAGGTGGGATGAGATCAACATTTTTTTAATGGTTAGTACATTTATTTAAATGGTTAGTTTCCCGCTCCGAAGCGGGACGATCGGAATATTTCGGGAAATTTCGGACACACACGCAATGCAAAACGCACGGTACCCCGTCGAGTGTCGTCGGGCAGTACGTATTCGACACTACAACGTAACGTGACTGCGCGCGTCCGCCGGTTCGTGCCCAAGTGCTCGCGAAATTCGCGCAGTTCGTGTCAAAGTGCAAAAGAACAATTATTGGGGTGCATCGATCATCACATCAGCAGAATAGATCAACCTCCAATCTCATCACCGCACACATACAAGGTTAGAGTTCACCTATCTATACATCTCTCTTCAACTCCCATCTCTACGTTGATGACGTCACTTTCCGGCAAAATAATTTTTGATCATTCGAGCCGCTCTTTGAATCCGCGTCCTGTGGAAATACTCACTGCCACATTCATTATACCTATAACCCATACATTGTATACATCTCACATACAAGTCCACTTTTATCATAATATAATTCGCATCTGAACATTTCTTAATAATACAAGCTAATAAAATCTTTCAATATATTCATAAATACATACGAATGTAGGTACACATTTCTCCGCACAATAATTATATTCATTCCTTTGGTACGCTGTCGCTACGCCACAAACCACCGCCTACCGTCATATTGTTAATATTTAATAATATAATTATTTTGTTTTTTGCATCACTGTTTGAATGGAGAAATTTTGGAAATAGAACCATTACCTAATTTTTATTTCTCAGTGCGGTTTTTATTTGATTAGGTACTTATATACATACAGTATTACGAGGCCACACAGGGTTTCCCTTAATATATTTTTATTTTACATATTTCATTTCTTATTTTTATATCGCGATATACTCGTACCGCACTGGTGAATAGTAATGTTTTAACGGTGGATAGTAATGAATAGTACTAATTACAACGTGTAAAGAAAACATTCTTATACACAATTTGCATCGTATTTGAAACAAACTTTAACCTTAGTTTTCTTGATACAAACTTTAACTTTCGACAAGAGGCCTGTTACTAGTCGTAATAATATGTTTATGCAACCCCAACAAAAAGTGGGGTGTCATTTTATTATACATAGATGTCAACATTAATTTTAATAGGGTGTGTTCATACACATTGATCGGATCTTTCCTCACACTAAATAAAAGTCGTTCACATATTACTAAAACTACAGCAGGTTGTAAAAGAAAATATGTATAGTATATACAGGTTGTACTTATTCTGTGCATAACTTATACAGTTGATATTTTTTTTTATATGTGTTTTTTTTTTCTTTTCTTTTACAATGCCTACTAAACCTCAAGCTGCTAAGTTCCGCGAGACCCTTAAGGCTGTTCTGCAACTCCGCAATATCGGGGTTGCCGTTGCTGCTGGCGAAACTACGAAATACTCAGTCACAGACTTCAATGCGCGTTTTTTAAAGTTAGAGGATGTGAGGTCCAAGCTAGATGACGTCTACTATGAAATTTTAGACAACGAAGACCTTGACGATAAGTCAGAGACCACCTATGCGGAAAACCACAGTAAAGCTGTGGACGCTTATACTGAGATTTTGGTCGCACGGGAAAAAATCCGAGCGGTGCCTCAATTGATCCCAGCTCAGCCGTCCACTTCTGGTACAAACACAGCCGTACTACCTAAGATTGCGCTACCCAAATTCAGCTCCCAGGTCGAAGATTGGCCTTCATTTATTGCCATATTCCGGAGCCTCACTGATGATATGGCCAACCTATCGGACGCTGTCAAGCTTCATTACATGCTCTCTTGCCTTTCCGGTGAGGCGTTAAAAATGGTGGCACACCTCCAGCTATTCCGTGGCGCTGGATATTCTAACCAGACGCTACGAGAATCGCCGGGTCCTCATAGACCGATTTGTGGACATTATCCTAAGTCTGCCCAATATACACACCCGCTCTGACATACGCTCACTCTTTTTAACACCACTTATTTCCGCCCAATCCGCTCTATATAATCTCGACCTGCCCATGAAAGACAGCGATTACTTTTTCGTGTCAATTGTCGTGCGAAAACTTAAGGGCGAGCTTCGCACCCTTTTTGAGCGCAAGTACGGGTCGCGCCAAACTCTGCTAACACTAAAACATCTGATCTCTTTTCTAGAGGAGCACGCGCGCTGTATAGAGACCGAGTGGTCAAGCCCAGCGCATACCCAGTATAATCAGCCCCAGCCACAACCTGGTTTTCTAGTAGGCAATCTCCCACTTCTCAGCCTCCTCGAGGTTCTCCTCAGCTTGGCTATCAGCAGTTCCGCCCCACTGCCCCGTTTCGTTCGCGTCCACAGTACACAAGACTACATCCCACTCAGCAGAGGCCAGTCTACTCAGCTCAACCGACTGATGCATTACCAGCTCAGACTTCTCCCACCAACAACATGGACTGCTTATATTGTAAGGACATGGGGCACAGACTGATAGCTTGCCCGCAATATAACAACCAGCCGATCCAAGGTCGCTGGGATTTCATTAACGCTAGCAACCGCTGTAGACGCTGTCTGGGGCCGCACTACGAAAATGAGTACAAGTCCACGCGCGCCTGCAAGGAGTGTGGAAATGCTAATCACCACACATCACTCAACCGTCCTAACGGTGTCTCTCCGCCTACACAACCCTTCGCTCACCATGTAGCCACACAACTCCGGGAACGCCCAGCGCATTACTATCAACACTTCTCATCTCATACTACACAAAGGGGGTCTACTCCCCATTAAAGACAGCCCAGTCACTCGAGCTCACCCAGTAGGTCTCGTGAGCGTCGTCAACAGCTATGACTATCTACGATAATCGAACATAGCGAACCCAATGACGATCAGCACACACAATCACACTCAGCACATACACAAACATCTCATCCCCACTCTGCGATTTCAGCACTACCAGAACAAAATTACGTAGAACAAAAAAATAGTTGTTACTCAGCACACGGCCAAGATCAATTTAAAAATACATCAATCTTATTGCCTACTGTCTTGCTAAAAATAGCAGATGTACATGGCACATTTCATTCGGCACAAACCTTATTAGATTGCGGTAGCATGCTAACGCTAATCAGTCAGCGCATGGCTCGAATTTTTAACTTACCGTCAAAACCCACATCACTCAGAATCTCAGGAGTTGGGAATCAGCACGCTCAAGACTCAAAGGCCTACATCACAATTGTATGTCGACCCACACACACATATACACCTACGATAACGGCTAAAGCACACATATTAAAAACCGTAACAGGATATCTACCCTTAGAAAAGGTTCCAGACATTACTCATGTAGCAGGCCAGCCACCGATTCCCTTAGCAGATCAGGGATATCACACCCCAGCTCCTATAGATCTTTTATTAGGGTCAGACGTTCTCGGCCAGGTTTTGGACGGGACTAGGGTTTCGTTAGGCCGGCAGAAGCCCACAGCCTTTGGCACGATATTTGATTTCACATTAATAGGTCCCATAGAAGATCTGTACGCTACACCCGGGAACCAGGTTAACTCTGCCCAAATTATTTGCCCAGAAGTGGAACAATCCACTCATGACATCCGTAAGAGCCTTGAGAGGTTCTGGGAGTCAGAAGAGCCCCAACTTCATAGCGAAGTCAGCCCTTTACATGACCAGTGTGAGGAAATATTCCGCACTGCAACCACTCGTGGACCATCAGGCCAATACATAGTGACTCTGCCATTCTTACATAATGCACCAGCTTTAGGCGGCAACCATGCGATTGCACTACGTAGGTCTCTTAATTTACTAAAAAACTACGATCAGATCCTCCCTTCCGCGCTAAATATATCGATTTCATGAGTCTCACCTCACGATACCTCAAGATGGACCACATGTCGCCATGCCACCCAAGTACTTTTTCTCATAAGCCACTATCACATTCCTCATCATGGCATATTCAAATCAGGTTCAGACAAATTACGCACTGTTTTTGATGGCAGCTGTAAAAGCTCAAATGGCGTCAGCTTAAATGACTGCCTACACACAGGCCCAGCTCTTCAACAGGATATTGTTAATATTATTATGTCCTTTCGGACTCATCCCATAGTTTTCAGTACTGACATCCGTATGATTTTCAGAAACATACTCATACACCCCGATCAAAAATCCTACCAACTCATTCTCTGGCGTTCTTCACCAGTAACGCAGTGGTCAGTAAATGGAACTCAAACTCGCCCAAGCTTCTCGAACGATTCCCAGAAGAGCAATGTGATATGCCTAAAGACTTCGACATCAGTCCGGACTCTAACTCGATCAAAGTATTAGGTATACAATGGATTTCTCAATCTGACGAGTTGACTTATCGCATTTCTCTTCCTCCACTAGGTCAAATCACAAAGCGATCCATACTCAGCATCGTAGCCTCACTTTATGACCCAAATGGTTGGGCCACTCCTGTTATCTTCCGCGCAAAGCTTCTCTTACAAAAGTTGTGGCTTCTTAAACTGGGATGGGACGAAGCCACTCCTACTGAAGTTAATACAGAATGGCAACACATCTCACAAGATCTTTCTCAGCTCTCAAGCCTCCGATTACCTCGTCATATTTGCACAAATAAACTCACGTCTACTTACTCGCTTCACGGGTTCGCAGATGCATCAGAATCTGGTTTCGGTGCTGTCATTTACCTTAATGAGCTCGATGCCAGTGGACACGCTAATATACATCTCACTATTGCCAAGTTAAGAGTAGCATCTATCAAGAATCGCCTCTCGATTCCTAAGTCCGAACTGATGCTGCAACACTCTTATTGCAGCTCATGATTCGCGTTTCAGCTCAGTTATCGACTAGGAGCACATCTGTTGGTCAGACAGTACCATTGTTCTAACATGGCTCAATACGCCCCCCCATCGGCTCCAAGTGTTTGAGGCTAACAGAGTGGTTAATATAACATCTAGTTCGGTCAACTCCAAGTGGAGACATGTACCTACCAATCTCTATCCTGCAGACTGCGCAAGCAGGGGAATGTCCGCTCAATCTCTTTCATCTCACGATCTCTGGTGGTCTCCCAGTTGGCTCAAGGAACCGCCAGACACATGGCCTAAGAGGCCATCCGCTCTAGGCCATCAAAATTTACCAGGTCTTAAACCTAAACATATACCAGCTCATATAGCTATTCCTAGCGTATTTATCGATCTGCTCACGCGATTTAGTTCTCTCGATAAGCTCGTCGGAGTGACAGCTTGTATAAAACGATTTATTCTCAACTGTAGACATAGCCCAGGTGCACGGCGCTCTGGTCCATTGACAGTTAGTGAACGTAGTGAAGCTTTGCTCTTCTGGATTCACTCTGTTCAGCACAATGAGTTTGCAGAGGATATTCAACGTCTACAGTCTGATAAAATTTGCACCGCCCGACTTCAGCGTCTCTCGCCTTTTATTACTGATGATCTATTGAGAGACGGTGGTCGCCTTGCTCATGCGTCAATAAGATACGAGGCTCAACATCCTGTCATTCTGCCCAGCTCTAGCCCGCTCGTAGACCTCATCATAGACCACTACCACAAAATACACTGCCATCCTGGCGCTGACACTTTACACGCTATTCTACGCCAGCAATTCTGGATAGTCTCAGCGCGCCGTGTTATCAGACACCGCGTATTTAAATGTATTAAATGCTTTCGATGTCGCGCTCAACCTAACCCCCGTTTATGGCTGATCTGCCAGTAGACCGGGTTACACCTCGGCCAGTATTTAGTCAACGAAGGCGGTTCACTTGGAATTAGTCTCCTCACTCAGCACAGAAGCATTTTTCCCCCTGCTCTCATTCGCTCGGATTGCGGCACAAATTATATAGGCGCTAGGATTCAGATTAGTGAAGTTCAGAGTTTTCTCGCTTCAAATAGTGATGCAATTACACACAAGCTCGCTTGTCAGCACATAACATGGTTACTGAACCCCCGCACCACAGCATGGATGGGTGGCCTTCACGAAATAGCTGTAAAATCCACAAAACAATTGCTTTATTGCGTGGTTGGTCAACAGCACCTTACCTATGAAGAATTTTCCACACTTTTATCAAGAATTGAGGCTATACTGAACTCGAGACCTCTATGCCCACTTTTATCCGACCCGTCGGATTTTGAATCACTGACAGCCGGCCATTTTATTATTGGCCGTCCGCTCAATGCTCTGCCCGAACCATCTTTTAATGATAGGCCATTATCTGCCTGTAGACGCTTTCAACTCATACAAGCTCTCTCTCAGCGCTTTTGGGCTTTGTGGACCAAGTCCTACCTCACCACCCTAGAAATCCGCTCCAAATGGCTCAATCCTTCCTCCCCTCCTCAAATAGGTGAACTAGCTTAATCAAAGAAGACAATCTGCCTCCGCTGCAATCGAGACTGTGAAGAATCACCCGCACATTGCCGGGAAAGGATGGAGTGGTTCGTGTTGTCGACCTAGACACAGCCAACGGAAGCTTGCGGAGACCTGTACTCAGGATAGCCAGGTTGCCGCTGGACCCAGTTCAAGAAGGCGGCTCAACCCGCCCATGTTTCCGCTCCGAAGCGGGACGATCGGAATAGTTCGGAAAATTTCGGACACACTCGCAATGACAACGTAAAGTGACTGCGCGCGTCCGCCGGCTCGTGCCCAAGTACTCGCGAAATTCGCGCAGTTCGTGTCAAAGTGCAAAAGAACAATTATTGGGGTGCATCGATCATCACATCAGCAGAATAGATCAACCTCCAATCTCAACACCGCACACATACAAGGTTAGAGTTACCTATCTACACCATCTCTCTTCCACTCCCATCTCTACGTTGATGACGTAACTTTCCGAAATCAGTAATATGGGAATATTCAAGATGCACAATTAGACCATGGTGGTCTCTAAGCGCGGGAGTAATATTTAATTTATCTTTTTCATATCCGAAGCTGTTTTCAAATTAAATCAACATAAAGTTTTGCAAAAGCAATAGCAAACACATAAAAAATAATGTACCTACTCTTCCGAAGCTGTAAATGTTTGCATATTATATATCTTATTTTTGATTATTTGCAATCCCCAGCGGTGGCTTTGCGACCCGGCAGGGGGTCGTAAACCATCAGTTGAAAATAACTATTCTAAAGATAAAAATATAAAAAGATATACCAGTGTTTTAGAAATAAATTTAAACTCTGCTAAAAAAGATGACTTTCAGAAGGATTCTGAAAACTAATTTTCTAAAAATAGACCATGCAACGCTGATAAAACTGTGTTTACATTTTCGTGTAGTAATTCACTTATGGAAATAGCCCTGCACTGAGTTATATCCATGTTCCCCGATGAAAACCCGGTAAGTATAGAGAGGGCTTCCGATTGGCTGCTATAAATCAACGGCGCGTATGTTTTAACCATAATTATACATTGCCAGTGGACTGGGTGGCGAACGTTAAGGATTGAAGCATACTTTACAGACATTATGTCGCAAAAAGGGATTAATTACTGAATGCCTTAATCTATTGAAAATATTCTTTTTGACGCAAACACGTGCCACTGTGATATTTTTTTGAAGGACGTAAGAATGGCATGAGGATTTTCTGTAAAACAGGAAATTTAAATATTACAAAGCATCGCAAAATTTTAAAGAATTCTAATAGATTTAACTATTTTAACCCTAGAAGCCTAACCTAATTTAGAGGTACATAAAGCCTTAACATATGTCTCAGAGGCATACATATATCAATGACATGCTGTAGGCTAAAATATACCTACTAATGTCCTATTTTTAGACAGAAATTGAAGATTAGGATGTAAAATAATAATAAAACCCCGTTTTATCAACGAAAACTATAATCACAGTTATTTATTACAACAAAATAATCGAATATTTTTAATACTTTTTACATCAAATACTTATTTCTAAGGCAAACATTAAAAGTAATACATTAAAAGAATCTCCACTAACTAAGGTTAGTTGTAAGATATTGCTTTTAGGCAATAAGCCCGCCTTTTTGTTAACGCAAATAAAGCGTTTAATTATTATTATTATTATTATTATTATTATTACTAACTTCAACTTTGCTCTCGCAACATCCTGACTGTATGCACTTATAGCACACTGATTTCGAAATGCTCTTTTTTAAAGGAGCAAAAAGCATAGTATTTAGGTTATTTGGGCTCAGGTTCTCCTGCCTGGAGATTATTAACCGAATCAGTGAGTTTTATGAGGATTTGGCTTCTGTTTTCGCTTAAAGATCTCTTCAAAGTCGAAGCTTCAAGTCTCGTCTCGATCCAAGGCCTAGACCGTGGCATATTAATAACTGAAAGAATGCCAACATATAGAGGATATTTACAAAATACTAATGAAATTAATATACATAAAATATACAAACACTTACCAAATAAAAATTGCACAATCATAGTTAAAAGTTACACAAATCCTAAACATACGTCTCGCAGGCGTGCAGTACCTCAATAAGTCAAAAACGGCAGCACTTACCTTAGCGACATAGGCACCTACGGCAAGCTCCCTTTAGCTACTGTGTTTGCTAAAAAGCGCGAGGCGCTAACTTCACACGTTAGAAAAAGATAGAGATTTTTCGACTGCGTATACGCCTCGCAGGCGTAGATAAGGCTTTTAGCTTTATATTCTACATAGGTTTTAATATTTTATTTTGAGTAAAATTCCGTTGATTTTTTAAATAAATAGGCAGTTTTCTGAATATCGAAAAACAATGAAAAGTTTCTAAATAAAAAATATATTGTTGATAATGAAAATGTAATTTGTTCAATCGTAGAGTGAATTTCGAACCACCCAGTAGACAGGCGTTTCGCTGTTTGTATTTAAAACAAGAGCAAATCGGTGTGCTCCTCATTTGTCTAGTAAATAATATAATATTGTGGGGAATTTAATCGAAAACCAGTCATTAAACTGAACGCCTGCTAACCTAACCAATGTCTTATCAAAGTCTTATGAAAATATCAAAAGAGCCCCCCCCCCCCTTGTCTTCCCGCCCATCACCGCCCAAGGGCCCCACCTGGTATTATCATTGTCAAATATGAAAAACCTACCAGTGACTAATGCTTCAAGCGGGCGTTAAAAAGCACGCAAACGCGTGTACTCTACACATATCTACTACTACCTTTTGGCAGCTAGAGTGTTACCATGGAATGCAATGTTTCGATGGCACACATATTTACAAACCTTGATTAATCTTCTCTTATAATGAGTAGCCTTATATATAACATTCTATACATGCCTATACAGCATCCTGATCAAATTGAAACAATAATTTAATAATAAACGAATTTCGAAACTATAGCTCTTATTATTTTATTATTATTTACATAAAGTCGTCAATTTTAATTTAGTAAACACGTTTCAAAAGAAAATAATTAGGCGGTTTTATGTTCAAATAGACTTGACACATGGGATTATATTCTCTACTTTTTTGGGTTAGTAACATTATGTGAAATACGAGTATGTCATTTTTAAATTATGACTTTATACGACCCCTGAATACTATTCCGGACCGGGCAAACATCAAACGGAGTAGTTCTGGTATCATTATTACTCAAGGAATAATCTTTCTAAATATTAACCTGTTAATCATTTACTAAATATTAAATTTAAGATTAAACAACTACTAAAATAAAATATGGTAAATATTTCGAAATCGTTTTGAAGGTATATTAATTACAACCTAGAAATTCGAAATTACGTTTCTACCCGTTAAGTGTATACGAGTCTCAAAGCGATCTCGGGTGCTACAAACGTTATTTTTTTCATGCTCCCACGCTCTACCAGTTTTCAGCCTTGCGAGTTCGGGCGGACAAAAACATTCGCCGCTTCAGACAGGCGTATTAAGAAAAGTTTTCGAAATGATAGCGAATTTGATAGAATAACGATATTGTGAAATAAATAAAATATGTTGCTCGAAAACGTGTCGTTTGAATCGGGATCGAGTTAAAAGCGAACCCATTCACACTTTCCGCAGGGACTGCTGGACTAACCGCGGGAAAACCGACGTTTACTTAATTTCTGAACCAAAACTTGGCGTCCGAAAGCTAAGCATCGCCATTGATTATATAGGTAATTAGATTGCTCAATGCCATAGTAGAGTGTTGTCATCTAAAACGGGCGAACCCTTCAACCCAGGAAGGTATAAGAAATGTAATTATTCTTTCAACCTAAGCTGAGCGTAGAGACTTGGGGACCAAACAATCCATCACTAGCTCCGCCACGGTCCGTCAGGGTCCAACATCATACGCGGAACACAGACAAGCACCAGCGGGCCGCCTCGGTCCTGACTACCAGTTACGACCTCCCGACTGGCTACAGGTTCAAGATCGCTTGCGCTGCTCGTTAGCAGGAATTAAGTATATATATAGAATTTGTCGCAGACCATGGCGTTCTTAGCCCATCTTTGAAGCAGGATCGGGTGGTCAATTGGTCGTTTCAAGAGCATTTGTCATAGATAAACAGCCACGTTCAATTAATACAAAAATAAAAACAATCAATTACTAGTGCCATCTATCGCATTTGTATAAGCTGATTAGATCATATGATTAATACGGAGGGATTTGAATGCCATCTATTAGATTTCTTGATCATTAAATCGCCTAATTATTATGAATTGAAAACTGGATAGAATATTAAAATTGAAATGTTTATATAAATATTAGGTTTATAATAATATTTTACGACCAATAACTTTTAGTAGGTAAGTTTCTTAGGTACTATACGTTTTTTTTTCAATTAATTAGCTAAATTCTTGACAACATATGTATGTTAAGTAAAGATTAAAGCAGTAATGAGACTTACTACCAACACAAATATTTGTATACGTCCAAGAGAGGTTTTTAGCCGCCAATTGGACACGACGTAAATGTAATATAATGTAATAAAGTTTTGTTTCGACAAATTTATACAATCAACTGAACCGCCCGGGCGTTATGTATGTGAGTGTTTATCTTTTTGGGGATTATTATGCGTCGTTTAGTTTGCATGCGTGGCGCCGGCGCAAATTGGACCCTCTTATGTGGGAATTTAATGCGGCCGCCCGCTGCGTTTACAGACGAATGTCTTTACCGCTAAGTGCCCGTACTTATTTTATATTACAGAACGAGTCCATTGTAACAAAGTGTCATAAACGCTATGCCATTTGTCCTGAATAAAAGCGAATGTGTATCGTGTTGGTTTTTGTTTATATTCCTCTTATTTTATAATTTACTTCATATTAATATGTTAAGTTTAATATAAGAATATAACAATAGATTTAGTTTCACAATAACTTAAATTGAAGTAACCACTGGATGCAGTTTCAAAATCCTATTGTTCTATCCAAGGAACAATTCTACTTTCCTCGCATGATCCGGGAAGCCATTGAAATAAGAAGAACTCCGAACTTCAATAGAGACGACGGCTACAAACTCTCTTCTACGTGGAACCCTCTTCTTAAAATGTTCCCGCCGCCGAATGCCGAACGCAAAGACGTAAAACAGGATACAGTGAGTGTTGTGTGCAAGACGGATTTTCAAAATTCCCGCGCTCCGAGCCCGGTCCCCACCACCGTTATAACCTACGCAGTGGCGGCAGCGGTTTGCGGCCTACCCGCAAAACAACGGACTGACAGCTCTTCAGTCTACCCTAGACAACGGCGGCTGCAACGTCACCGAAACGTCGGGTCCTACAAATTTTACGCGGTAAATTCGTTTTCTATCCTATTTATAACTGGCATATACTGGATGTAAGGAAAATATTCGTTAAACAGCTTTTCGTTCATTTCCATAAACTTAGAATTGACTAAATGTGCAGCTAGCAAATAAAAATTACGGGGTCCAATGAAGGTTAAAATGTTGTGATACTTCGGGTTAAAACGACATTCGCACAAAGGCATGCTTGATACATAGTGCTTCAAATACACAATAAACTTTAAGCACTTATTAAAATATTAGATAATATTCATAGTTTCAAAACTAGAAATAATAAATAGCTTTTGGAGTTAGGGTGCCGTGGAACGGAGAAAACACTTACAATTGTAGTTAATATTTGTTTAATATTTTATATCTAATAAAGATGTCATCTAATAAAGATATCAAATAATTTTATTTATTGTTAGCATTAGAACCTTAAATAAGTAGTAAATATATTGTTTATGTATCTTATTAAATCTCTACTTTTTCGTCAACACCCAGTCTAAAATACAACAAGAACAATCATTTAAAAAAATATAAAGCACGACCGGCGGTACAAAAATTTAACTTTTGTATTGGCGAAGGACAAAAAGAAGTATGCAGAGCTGACTGCCAATATTCACTAGTTGTAGGGGCATCCTAAGAAGAAGAAGAAAATTAAAAAAATTGACAAACAATTTTTCGCGCAGAAAAGCACATTTTTAGGCATCGATAATGATCCCCTAGATGTGCCTTTCGCTCTCAAAAATGACTACTTTAAAACCACTACTGAAAGCCGGCCAGTAGTAGTTTGGACGCACTCTTTTGGCAGACAGCCGACCGTTTCCGGTGTGAGAGCTGCCGCGAAGAATATTGGCATGCTATTCTCTCGCATAGGTACTGTTCAATTTATTGCCCTCTCTGTCACATGTTTTACCAGCAAAGGGAATGGAGCCTACTTATTTCTATATGAGGGCATATCTAGCTAATACATCAATGTACCAAAGATTTTCATTTAAACGCTATTCATTGAAACAAAATTTAATTTACTGATGCTCCGTTACGGCCATATTGACGCGTGTTGCCTTTGTAAACATCCAGTGCTTAAAGACAATTGCGCACTCTAGGATAATCATTATGGTAACACATGACACTTGAAATAACATAATGATGCTAACGATACCACACGCTGCTCAATCGGTCAAGCGTGTACATGTTATGGTGGAATAAAGAAACGGAAAATATTCATACATGAACCCTGAACGCATTATAGTACTTTTTGTTGGGCAGTCGTGTAATACATGAACTATTCCTCAGAAAAGTATGGCTTTCATCATTATCATATACTGGTTTTCTTTCGAGTACCATTACGTCATTTTATAATTGTCCAAATATCAAAATGGAATAAATTTTTAAGAACCTATAGGGTCACTAAACATTGATAATATTTTGTGGCGTGTGAAATGCAAATGAAACTTTTAATATAATTTATTTTGGTAAATTTATATTCCAAAAAATACTATTCGATACTGGCCCTACAGCTTTTACTCCTGGCGGCTGCTAAGAAGAAGAACGAAATAAATAAACTATTAAATAATGACTGTCATAACACAACCAACACGTAGCACGGCGATTTAAATCGAAAACGTTGCTCTCTCCTTATAAGAGAGCAAGGGGTCGTCGCACGTACCATATGAGACTCGTGATGACATAGCGATTATAACAATACTACACACTTCTTAATCGGTGCAAGCGTTTAAACGTTATAGTGGAATAAAGAAACGGGAAACATACATACCTGTACCCTTAACACATTACACTTTTTTTTTGTGCAGTCGTGTAAAAAATACATATGTAAATAGCATATCTAGGTACAGGCGCAAGGTTAGTTAAATATGTAATGCGCCTCATATGCATGGGGATTGGGATTAACCAGTTTTTCGCTTTATTTTTTTTAATTGTCTATTTTTACCTAGTGTAATTACAGTTGAATGATATGTAACGGCCCTTAAGTACCGTTACATGCGATCAACAAATGCATCGATTTCCAGTGAAATACACTGACACAATTCAGCGATTATTTTGACTCGTGAGCGATGAATCAGCACGATGAAACAATACTTTTACTCGGAATATTTCGGATTGCATCATTTCCCGGCCTATATAAACCGGCGAAAAAGCAACCAAAGCAACTAAACTCCTCGAGTGGTCACGCCCCGAGATAGCAACGCCACACTTCGGTGTCCCGGCTTCTTGGTAACTGATCATTCCTCGAGTGATCACCTCCCCCAAGGTTGCGACGCATTCTTGGTACCCCTCTCACGAGGTCGCTCAACGAGTCCGGCTCCTTGGTTTCCTTTCCTTATCTTTCCCAGTCACGAAGCATCAGTCTGCAATCCCACAGACTCGAGCCGTGCCCAGTACAAGATATTAGGAGCACAAATACAATTCTCATCCATATACCCTCGTAACTGCAGTCGCGCATCAATACACTCACAACGACATAATCTGTTCGGGAAGCAATATCAAATCTGGCAATATCAAACTTTTAATCGATTCAATGAATACCTTCTGCTTCATTCAAAACCGCCTTTCAATACGGAGATACCTCGTAAGTTGATACCACCACATCACACCGAACAACTTGGAGTCTAGTGAGGGGTGGTCTTTCACAGATACGATATGAAATATATTATGAAATTATTAAAAATTAATAAAAAGAGGAGATTTTTCCCCTCTATAATTTTATTAAAGTTATATTACTGTAGAATATTATAATATGCATACTGTGAGAGATATTTTACAAGAAATAATTTTCGCTGATATTTTTACAACAAGCCGAAAACTAAATATTATTCAATATTATTAAGGAGACCAAATTTTATAACCCTGCAATTATCAGGATAATTATTTTTTTGAAACTGTCTGGACTAATGAACGATCTTGATTGGACTATTAATGAAAATTAACCTAGCACACCTCTCTTCAAGTGGCATCCGGGCAGTGCAAAAACATTGAAGGTGGCGAGGATGCTACCAGATCACTTCAGAAACCGGATCTAGACTTCTTAAAAATAGTTGCTCACAAAACACATCACGGGAAAATAACCGGAGGCGGACGAGACACACGCGCGAGCTCCGCTAGTATTCATGCGCATGTTTAATACTAGTCGTATATTTCTGTAGAAAGATCAAGCAAGCGAATTTTCTCTGAAATTTTCCAAGATTACGGCGCATGTAGTGCTGCGGCGGAGCCGAAAACAATATTACCCCTATATTATTCGGGAGACCAATTATTTGAAACAGCATATATCAGAATAAGCTGTTTAATTTTTCAAAGAAAAATTACTTTCTTGGCTGAACTAATAATGAAAATGAACACATCAGAGCTTCCGTCTAGTAGCCCACGTGAATAATATAATTATCGGTATAACATGGAAATTAAATGTCACCAAAAAAATATTTTTATTTTTTATTTCTATCTACGCCCTTCTTTTTTTATTTTTTATTTATCCATAACATATATAATTATAATTAATGAATTACTCACTATTGAATAAAACTAGTAGTGAAGTAGAATACGTTGAGTACTTAACTAATCATTAATTTAAAAGAAGGTACAGGCCCACGTGGTTTATACTGCCTCACTAGTCTTACGCCTGTGTCGAGGCAGTAGTCTAGTAAAGTTTTTCGAATAGCAGCCGTGTCTTAATTAATACTTAATATATATAATATAAAAGTAATATAAGAGTAATATTATTATTATTAGATATTTTTAACTTAATGATAATTGTAATATAAAAATATAGGTTTTATAGATGTGATATTTATAATAAAATTGCATTATACTAACATATTACTGCATATATAGGTATAATATATCTAATAAATTACTAAATTCAGTTAAAGCAAATGCCAAAATTAACAACAGGAATAATAAAAATAATAATAATGAAAATAAATCCATAAGGGGTGACGTGCCGATAAGTAAGTTAATCATGATAAAATTAAAATTAAAATGATTTAATATTGATAGCAATAATTATTATTTATTTACCAATACATCAGCCTCTTGAATTAAGTTTTTACTTTTTATTGTATTTTTTTAGGCAAGAATTTTTATTAAATTTTCACTTTTCCTTCTCCCTTTGTCTAGTAACCAACTCACCACCATTTTTTTAAGCAGCGCATCTTAAAAAAAACGACAAATAAGAATAAAAATATTCAGATTTCACTGTAAAGAACATCACTTTTGGTGCTGCAGTAGCCAATCTGATTCCAAAACCATCTCAGCGACTTCGGGCAGTGTGAGAAGTTCGAAGATGGCGAGAAGGCTACCAGCTCACTTAAGACGCTGGATCGGGCGTTTTGAAAGTCATTGGTCATTAAAAAAAATCACGGAAAAAATATCCGGAGGCGGACGAGACACGCGCGCAAGCTCCGCGGGACTTCATGCACTTGTTTTATATTTCTGTGGAAATTTTAAGCAAGCGGATTTTAAATGATGTTTTTTTCCAATATGGCGGCAAGTGTGGTGCTGAGGGAAAGCCGAAACTTAGTATTACTCGTATGTCGTACTTCTGGAGACCGAACTATATGACACTGAAAATATCTGAATTAGCTGCCATTTTTATTAAATTGAAATCGCTATCTTGACTGGACTATTAATGAACATGAACATATCACAGCTCCCGTCGAGTGGCCCCCATGAATAATATAGTTGTCAGGGAGACAAATAAACTAAAATGTCTTCAATGTAATGGCGTCACGCAAAACATAAAGCTTCTACCAAAAGTCATTTATCTCTTTCCAGAATGTGTACTTTAATTTTGATTAATGAAGCAGCGTAAGGCGAAAAACCGACCATTTTCAAGATGGTGATGAATTCGACTTGGCAGTATATTTTCCCCTTGAACATTTATTTTATCGGATGAGAAAGAGACGTTTTTTTTAGAGAAATCGGACGAGGCCAAAGCTACGTGAATATTTAATGATTGTTATTGTCGCACGCAATTACGAGGTGACGCAATTGAAAAACGTGAATTTATTTTTTGATATTTTCATATAGAACAAACAACTGGACACAATGGTTGAAGATATTGGAGGACCAGCGAGTACAATCAGATATGTCGCTTTTATATAAAATAGTTTATTCTGGGTGGGTCAGTCCATATCTCCTGAGTAGGGTGAGCATACGAGCGCCTGCCCGACTCATGCGCTATCCATTTACTTTTCACGTACCAAGGTGCAACACAAATTATAGTGCCAAGTTGTTATTTCCACATGCTGTGCATGCATTTTTTTTATTTATTGTTTTTATTTTATTGGACTTATCAAATTAACCAAATCGCATTTATTGTCTTCAAAAAACTTTACATAGTTGTTTAGACATTTTATATAGCCGCTTAATGTTAAAATAACTTTAAAATGTATACTTAATATTTCATTAGAGACTCACCACATAATTGAGTTATATTAGATATTTATAACTACAGATAGTCATGAAATTATAATATTAAAATTAAATGGTCCTGTAAGTAAGAATTATAATTGATTATGGGAGACAATTAAAAATAATAGTAATAATATAATAATCAATAAAATGGTACAAATGTCAAGTTAAATAATAACAAATAAAAAAAAATCGAGATGGAAATTGTCAGTAATCTAATTATAATTCGTTAATATTATATAATTCTCTCGCAATAAGGTAGCCTTTTAATTTCGATTTAAATTAGGTGATATTTCCGTTTCTACATATACTTTTGATATTCTGAGGCAGTTTATTGTAACACGCCATTCCAACGTAATTTGGATCCCTTTTGAATAATTCCAGAGATGGACGGGGTAATGCTAATTGTGTGGTGAAATGAGAGTGAATTTATTTTTGGGTCTTCATTTTTCCTATGTTTTTTAATATTAATTTTATGCATTCAAATATGTATAGTGATGGTAGCGTTAGAATACTGAGATTTTTGAAGTGACCACGACATGATTCATTATGTTTAAGGTTTAATAATATTCTTATGGCTCGTTTTTGGAGAGAGAAAATATGTTGCCTTAAAACTACTGTACACTGTGTCCAGAAGGGAATCCCGTAACGAAGAATTGACTCGAAATAGGCAAAGTATATTATTTTGGTGTGTTTAACACTGATTAGTTTCCTTATTTGCCTTAGTAAGAAACAGGCGCTGGATAGTCTGTCGCTTAATTCCTCTCCGTGAGCATTCCACCTTAAATTTTCATCTAAAACTAAACCCAGAAATTTATGGCTTTTAATATTGGCTACTGTGTTTGCACCGATAATTAAATTTTTACTGTTTATAACCTTATTTTTTCTACAAGATAGGAAGATGGATACTGTCTTGGATGTGTTAAGAGACAGATTATTTTTCTCGAACCAGGTATTCAACAGAGCCAATTCATGGTTTAACGTTTTCAATACATTCTCTATTTTGGCATCTGCAAAGCTTATGCTGGTGTCATCTGCATACAAAGTTATATTTGAGTGAGCTACTATAGATGGGAGATCATTAATATATAGAATGAAAAGGGTCGGTCCCAGTATGCTTCCCTGAGAAACACCGCTCTTCGTTTCACACTCATCGGAAATGGTTCTCTTCAATACGCCACCTGTGCAGTCGTCTAATTGTACAACTTGTTTTCTTTTAGAGAGATAGCTGCTGAACCATTTTAAGCTATTTCCTCGGATTCCATATCTGTCGAGTTTAGTTAGCAGTGTTTGATGGTCTACCATATCGAACGCTTTTGATAAATCGCAAGATACGGTACTTGAATAAAGTTTCTTGTCCATCTCATTGTACATTTTTCTCAGAACGTTGTTCAGTGCATCGATTGTACCTTTATTTCTTCTGAAACCAAACTGAGATTTTGTTAGGATATTTTTATTTTCTATGTATTTTAACAACCTTGAATTTACTATTTTTTCAAGCACTTTGGAAAAAACAGGTAGCAACGCTATTGGTCTGTAGTTGTTTATTTCAGTTTTGAGACCTTTTTTATGTATAGGAATAATTTTAGCAATTTTGAATTGATCTGGGAAAATTCTATCTCGAAGAGATATATTGAATATATAGGCTAATTTGTCAACTATAAACGGAAGTGTCAATTTTACCATGTCTATTGCGATATCGTCAATTCCTGAGGATTTTTTATTTTTCATGGAATTCACTATTTTTGTTATTTCAACAACATCGTTGGCTGCATGAAGAAAATATGTCTGCTGTAAGGTATATTGTGCCCACCTGTTAGATTGTTCTGTGAGGTGTTTGATTGTGATATTTGACCGATTTGGGAAAAGAAAGTGTTGAACATATTCGCTACTTCTGTTTGATCTTCGACCGTATGGCCCTTTCGGTTAAGAGTAATGTTAGAGTAGCACTTTTTTCCTTTGCCCTTTTTATCATTTACAAGCTGCCATAATGCTTTTGAATTATTTTTCAAATTTAATATTTCATTTCGGATTAGATTTCTTTTGGCATTCCTAACCACTCGCCTATATATTTTCTCGTATTTATTTATAAATTTCATAACAAAATCATCGCATTTAAACTTTCGTATAAAACGAAGGGACCTCAGATTCTTAGCCGAAGCTTTAATTCCCTTAGATATCCAGGATTTCTTAAGGTTTACCATTTACATTAACCATTTACAATAAGTATAACATTAAAACAAATAGCAAAAACTTTCCTGTTTCATTCACTGGCTAGTGCTGCCCAACTGGGATATACCCGTTCCAGGGCAAACAATTTATATTTTTACATTAACTGGATGTCAAATCACAGAAGATCCTGAGTGGCCAGACGAAAACTACAGCACACCAACAACCCAAGAATGGGAAGTCGCAAACAAGATAGTAACTGCGGACAAGATAAAATGGGCCCTGAAAAGCTTCAAACCATTCAAATCCGCAGGGCTGGATGGCATTTTCCCAGCATTACTACAATGGCAACCAAACCATGCAACAAAATACCTACTACCAATCTATAGGGCCTGCATAGCCTTCAAATACATTCCAAAGGCATGGAGAGAGGAGAAAGTAGTCTTCTTACCGAAACCGGGAAAGGAGGACTACTCACACGCCAAATCCTTCAGACCCATCAGCCTAACGTCTTTCTTACTAAAGACGTTAGAAAGACTGATGGACCGTCACCTAAGGGATGGGGCACTAAGAAATAAACAACTACATCCACAACAACACGCCTACACAAAAGGCAAATCAACAGAGTCGGCACTACACATGGTGGTGCACTAAATAGAATCGGCCTTAACAAATAAGCTGTCAACACTCGCCGCCTTTATAGACATAGAAGGCGCTTTTGACAAAACCATGCACAACAGCATAAACCACGCCCTACAGGAACTTAAGGTGGAACCAGTCACCATAAAATGGATCACGGAGCTGGTTAGCAAAAGGGCGGTCCAGATAGTGATGAATACTACCACAAGAGCAAAGGTAGTTAAAGGATGCCCCCAAGGGGGGGTCCTATCACCACTTCTATGGAACATAGTAGTGGACAGCCTCATAAAATCACTAAATGAAAGGGGCTACACTACTATTCGTTATGCCGACGACCTAACAATAATGATAAATGGAAGCGCAGAAAACATGCTATGTAAAGTCATGCGCTCAGCTTTGCAGATAGTAGAAAAATGGTGTGACGAACATCAATTGTCAGTAAATCCGAAAAAGACAGAACTCATCCTCTTCACCAACAAGAGGAAGTTACCAGAACTACAAGTACCAACATTATTCAACACCAAACTCTCCCTATCAACTCAAGTGAAATACCTGGGAGTCATCCTTGACAGTAAACTAAACTGGGCGAGTCATATCGAGGCCAAAACAAAGAGGGCCTGCCTAACTTTTTGGCAGTGTCGGAGACTAATGGGGAAAAAATGGGGTCTCAACCCAAAAATCACACTCTGGCTGTACACATCAGTCATCAGGCCCTCGCTGACTTATGGATCAGTTGTATGGTGGCCCAGAACACAACTGACCACAGTAAAAGCAAGACTCCAGAGCCTACAACGCTTAGCGTGTGTAGCAGCCACTGGATGTATGAGAACCACACCATCGGCCGCACTAGAGTACCTCCTAAACATGAGACCTCTGGATCTTGTCATCCAAGAGGAGGCTAGGGCAGCCGCTCTAAGACTAAGAGCAAATGGACTGTGGAAACAAAACACAGAAACACCACACTCAAAAATTCTGAAACGGGTTTTAGAAGAAATTCCTCTTCTGGACGCACCCATGGACAGAATAATATGCCATCATGTCTTTGATCGTAGATACAATATCCAACACATTGCAGAACCAGCAGATCACTCTGGTACAAATGAAGTAAGGATATACACAGACGGCTCCAAAACCACTCAAGGTACAGGAGCCGGCGTCTTCTCAAATGATCTAAACATCAAAATATCAACTACCCTAGGCAACTTAAATACGATCTTCCAAGCAGAATGCATTGGCATCACCAGAGCAGCACAGGCAGTCGCAGCCAAAGATGTCTGAGACGTAAGTTTGAAATTTGTCTCCGACAGTGCCTCCGTGCTACAAGCGCTAGCAAAAAATACGATAACCTCAATCCTCGTACTGGAAAGCCACAATGCGCTTCAATCCATTGCAGGGTCAAATAAAGTGACCATGCAATGGATTAAAGGGCACAGTGACTCACTGGGCAATGACGCGGCGGACGAACTGGCCAAAAGGGGATCAAAGGAAATAGTATATGGACCGGAACCCTTGATGCCCATTCCCCAGGCCCAAATAAAAACATGGCTACGCAGGAACACCGAAGAAACCCACCTTACAGAATGGAAAAAAAACGCAGGATGCAGGCAAACAAAGAACGCGGTTCTGGAAGCGTCCAAAAAACTTGCCCGCAACCTCACCAGATTAAAAAGGGACAAAATCCGTAAAGTCTTAGGTACTATGACAGGCCACTGTCCCCTAAACAAACACCTGTTTACCATAGGTGTGACAGACAGCCCTCTATGCAGAGGATGCATGGAGGAAGAAGAAACGCCACAGCATGTGCTCATGGAATGCAGGAGTGTGGCAGAGCAACGGGCAAGAATACTACAATCTCCAGCATCTCTCCCGGAGGCCTGTGGCAACCCAAACAGGCTGCTAACCTTCTGGGACAGCCTGGGTTGGCTGGAGTAACATAAATGGAAACATGAGCCACGCACAACGGCCCAATCAAGAGGCCAAGTGCGGGAAAAAGCCCAGTCAAACTAACTAACTAACTGACCACCCGGGTGTTGTTTCGCGACCCCCCAAGGGGGTCCCGACCCACCGGAATTTTATAACATCACTTGGAAATACTCAGACGGTCATTTATCCAACTACTGATCACGCCAGTGCCGTTTTATGTCGGTGATCTGTTAGGAACCACTGTTTTAACGCAGCTGCTTTTAAAAATATTTTATTATGAATAATTCGTTTATTGAATTGAAATTATAAAACTAATTACTTATTTCTATTTATAGATATTTAGTTTGTTTATAATTTATACCCTTGACGGTAACGGCCGGGCACCTTAAATTATCTTACAGGCGGCCGCCTTTTATAACTTCCCGTGGCAGTACTTCGGTGGTCACCCATCCACATAGATAGAGTTGTCAAGTACAACGCGCGAGCCCGTCACCTCAGGAAGTTTTAACGATTAGTCGTTCTATCTCCCGTGAAGTGTACGCAGAAGACTTGGACAAAACAGTCCACCGTCAAGCTCCGCCACATGCCCGTAAGAGGCCAAGAGGCCAACGCCTTAACCGTGAGATAACTAGGTTTGTTACCCAGCGGGCTTACACTCACGCACTTACTTCCAATTGCGACCACATTACTCCGGTCTCTCGATTGGTTACTAGTTCGAGGTCGCTTGCGCGGTCCACTCCCTTACAAAGCGGTGAAACGGTGTATACCGAATCTATCCCGGACCACGGCATCCCTTGCCCGGCTGTTTACCCAGGATCGGGTAGCCGATGGTCGTTTCAAGAGCAGTCGCCGTAAGGTCCGCGACCATCTCCGCTCTATAGGAAACAGTACTGCTTCCAGACGCCCCCGACTGTTAGTCATAGTGCACAGTCGATTGGCTTACGCTGCACGATGCGCAGACCGTCCAGAAGCGCCAGAAGGTTGATTCCTAGGGGAAACTAGCCCCAAGGCCAGAGTCCTGCCCGGGCTCGCATTTCATGCGTAAAGGTCGCCGGATGGGTGTTGACCCGTGAGTGTGACCAACCCTGAACAGAATGGGTCTTCGTGGCCAACTCAGCAAGGGCCCATTAGCACCCATCCAAGTACTGACCACGCCCGACCCTGCTTAACTTTGGTGATCTGACGGGAACCAATGTTTCAACGCAGCTACGGATATTACTTTTATCGGCCGGATTACCGAGAGACCATTGTATTTGAGAATAAAATCGGCTTTCGCTTATTAATAATAGGAACTTCATACCTGAAATTATATAATATAATAGGAGCAGAGCGCAAAGGTAGTGTAAGGCAGCACGATCGCTCCTTGTCTACGTTTTTTATACAAGTGGGTAATACAGGGTGAGCGGGAGAACCAGGAATGGGCGTGTACGGGCGATAAACAATCGCCCAAAGCAGAAAAAAGCCGTGGACCGTGCGCTCCGCTGCCTGAAAAGGGATACTTTTTCATCCGCGCACCGACTGCGGCGTTTCAGCATTTGCTGCGCTCGGCGATTTGCTTATCGCAAGGAAAATACTGAAAGAGGAATCTTTTTAGTGTTTCAACGCAGATATTTATTGATTTCGCGATGAGTATGTAGAATGCTTTTTGTTTAGTTTTTTATGTTTTTTATAGTGAAGTTTGACAATGGGCTGGTTCATTATTTTATGACGTCCTCTTACAGCAAACCCTTCTATGAAGTGTTTATTTCTATGTTTTTGTGTAACATTTGTGTGTATGTGTATATGTGTATTTTTATTGCATTTGATCGTAAGACTTAAAATATAATTCCGTTAATTTAATCCCAACGGAAAAGTTTGACTCAACCGGTAATCGAACACGGAAACTTAGGTACAATGTAAGATCAGGCGCCTAATCCTAATGCCGCAGAGCCGTATGGCATAGTAATGCTAAAAGCTTTTATCATAAAAAATGGTTGGGTAGAATTAGAAATACTCAATATTTTCATAAGCAATATTAGAAATAAGCCATCATAAACCGTATAAAAAAGTTACTTAAAAACAACGGTTCATTTTGAGAAGATAAACATGCCTATCGTACCGGACACAGTACAATAGATACAAACGGAATTTCTATTAACCCCTAGATCCTCAATTGGCCGATATCGGCCACAACACGATTCAGCGTGACGTGATTTTATTTAAATTTAATTTGTTTTATTTTATTATGTTTTATTATATTAATATGTTTCATTTTAATTATAGGTACAGTTTGGCAGTATTAATGTTTTGGTAGGACAGTGTTCAAATTCAATTTTTTACTAATCTTTACAAAAAAAAATTGGGACATCAACTTGTCAATCGGTTGAGGGGCCGAGGCCTGAAGGGTTAAATTCACCGACCGGAATCGGGCCAAAAAAAATATTATGACAGAATAATACATAAAAAAAAACAAAACTTGGAGAAGTGAGCAGTAGACTCCGGTTTAACAACCGGCTGTGGTAGGTTTAGAAGAGCTGTCTTGCCACATGCGAGCGTATTTTTACCCTACGAACGTACGTGATACAGCCGCTATATTATCGCTCGAACGCAACAAGATGTATCACGTACGTTCGTGTACAAAGAAAAAACTCGAAACCCACCAATCGTACATAATACGTCAAATTGTTCCTACGATCCTAAATACAAAAAAGGGTAATAAATAGGTCTTTTGTGTAAAAACTGTCTGGTATATTGTAAACAAGTTTTGTTATTAGGAAATCTTATAAAAACCTAAAGAGTGTTTACCTTCTCTTTCAATAATAACCCAAATGTAGGGCGATTATCACTTATTCACCCCCCCCCCCCTCCAAACCCATAAAATCTTGAGGTGAGGAAATTGCAATTTGAGATATTTTTCTAGGAAGCAGTGGATTTTTCCTGAAGCAACAAAAATCTTTAAAGAGATAAAACAGAGATTTGGCTGACAGACCACGAGCGTTAACTTGCACCGAGTGAACAGTGAAGCCGTTCCGGGTGATATCATTTGCAAGATAAATCATATCAAAAAAAGCTTATTTATTTTGCTATAAAAAATACTATAATAGCTTTGTTTGACCTCAATCGGGGCTAGAGTTTATAGGATGTATCAGAGAACCAGATTCGCATGCAAATTACAAATAAAAGCGGCGTTTTCAGCCGAGTAAATGAGCTGATAAGGAGTATGAAATATAACGTTGGTAATAGATAGCCACTTGAACTGCTCTAAATATCGAGATAATGCAAAAATGACATAATATAGAGGTTGGAGTGGGGGGCAGGGGTGCTACTTTACGCGTTGGTCGCTGGAATCATCCCAGGCAACATTACCAGACAAATTTCCGCTTATCAGCGGGGCAATTTCATATTTAATGACTCTTAAAAAGTCATTTGGTGTGTATAATTTACGCGCCGCTTTTGTCTGTTTATTAGATAGTGTCCTTATCGCGGCCCCCGCTACAAATTTCGCTCTCGAAAAATATACTCCGTACTGCAGATCAGAGTGTATAAATATACAATCTCTACAGTTAACACAGCAATGTGGCATTTTTAAGACTAGAAAACGGCCCATTCATAACGGTCCGATTACTATGAATGAAGGTGGATTTTGTTTTAATTTTATTGACCAAACAGGTTAATTAAAGAACTCTTTTTGAAGTGAATTTTAGGAGAAATCGAATGTTCGGTACTCAAATTGGCGATAAAGGTCAAACCAGTGACCAATGTCTGCTACTGTAATCGCACCCGCACCCAGGTATATTCATTTTCTAAACCCATTGGCTTTGATGCATTTAAAAATAAGCAACAACGAGATCGCCTGTGCTAGCTGCGTAATTGTCGTAGCCACTAATCAGATAAACGTGTCTGTTTATATTGTACTTATCGAGGCACCCGCTACACATTAACGATATCTAAAAACTGTATGCATCTCCACTATATCTCTTTTTGTAATAGATTTTTAATCGATTTTCAATTTGACTAAAATGTATTAAATATTTCTATTATTAAGTAGGCACATATTAATTATACCTTGACTATTTTTATTTGCAATATAATCATTAAGACATTTTATTTTACTTTTTGACAATCGTCACATTTTTCTTTTGTTATTTTTGACAATAATTTTATACTAAAAAAACCTATTTTTATCGGTATTTTAAAGAATTAATTACTCTGTGTTTTTATCTGGTAAACTAAATGGCGAGACTCGATTTAATTCTACAATAATACCTTCTTTATTCTTACGAGTAACCTTTTATTTTTTGATTATTAATAGAAGAATTTGATCATTAATGAAGAATTCAATCATATCACGGCCAAATGTAAATGTAATACAACTGTCTATACAAGTATGTATTAGTTTTTAGGACAATAAATTATTTGATTTGACATTTCGCCCCCGAAAAATATACTCCGTACTTTAGATCAGAGTGTATAAATATACAATCTCTACCGTCAACACAGCAATGTGTCATTTTTATAACTACAAAAAGGGCCCGATAATAAATAGCGGAATGCTATGAATGAAACCCGATTTTGTTTTAAGTTTATTTACCAAACAGGTTAAAGACCTCAATTTAAATTTCAATTTCATTATTGTTTAAGCTATTGCATAGCTTTTATCGCGGGCCTAGGCCAGCGCGGCGACCGAATGAAGAAATTTCTTAACGAAAATTAATGACTTTAAACTGATAATTACGTCTAAACGAGTACCGCTTACGATTCGAAAAAAATATATGTTAAACAAGAACATTTTCCTAATCTGCAATCTTGAATATTTTAGATTTTGTTTATATTACATAGTGTAATTAATTTGTGAAATTAGGTCTAACCGAACACAAAAACGACTATTACGCAAATACTATCGGACGTATTATTATGAAACCTGCACCATTTTAAAGATAATTTAATTATCTATCTTTTTATCTACGATTTTTTTCGAATTCATGCGCGGCGCTCTATCGGAAGACGTTTAAATTATTCCGACTCATTTGATTCCGCAGCCGCAAATGATTCGGAATAATTTCAACGTTTTCCGATAGAGCGCAGTTATCTGATATCAGAAAAATAAAATAAATAAATAATTATAATTGCATAAGTCGTTAAAAATGCTATGCAATAGCTTTACCGCGGCAGTCCCCGAGTGCCACACGTATTTTTTTTTAATCTGTACAGATTGTTGAAACTTAATATATATGTAAAAATAATTCAAAGTTAACGAAGTACACTGATACCTAATAAACAATAAAAAAAATATATAGCATTCGCTTTTTACAAATTTTCAGATTCCTACTTCACGCCTGGCTGCATCGCACGTAAATAAATTTTCCTTTAATAATTTAAATAAAGGTTTAATATCAATGATCTAAGAATTAGTAGTAAAAGTATTCAAATATTAACCAATTTGTAATATAAATATCATAAATAATATTTAAAAAATACACAATTTAACTAAAAGGTCCTAAAATGGTCACTGGAATAATAAAATAACTATTAATTGTAAATAGTATTAAATTGACGGTAAAGTATAAATAATCAAATATAAGCAAATCGAAAGAATTATTTAACAAAAAACACTAAAATGGTCGTTGCAATAATACAAATATCTAAAAATCATAAATGGTACGTAATTACAATGCACAAAAATGTATCTAATGAAATCTAAATCATAGTACTACTCGCTAATCAGGTGCTAATCGCTGATTCCTTTCCATAGCCAGAATTTTGAATTGAGCAGGCAAACCATTGAAAAGTTTAATGCCGACGACATTTCAAGGACGTGGCAAATCAGTGTTGTTTTTTAAGTGAATTTTACAAGAAGTGTACCAACCACCGATGTCTCTTTCTGTAACAGCACTCGCACCCAGGTATATTCATTTTCTAAACTTGTTGGCCATGATTCAAGTAAAAATAAGCAACAATGATATCGCCTGTGTTTGCTGCGTAATTGTCGTCGCGACTGATCGGATGAACGTGTCGGCGCGGCGCGAAATAGTCGACTCACAAGGTTGACTGACTAGAAGCTAATGGGACAGTGCACTTTAGTCATTATGACTAATTGACTAATGTGTTAGGGTCAGCCGAACTCACAGATCAACACCCATCCGGCAGCCTCTAAGCAAAAATGCGTGCCCGGGTAGGACTCTGAACATCCAGGCCAGTTTAGCCGATCGAGTGTGCACTCTGACAGATAGTTTTAGGAGTTTGGAAACGGTTTTGTTTCCTATAAAGCGGGGGCGGTTGTTAACCTTGTCCTTTACGCTCTAAGTCCTTTACACTCATCCCACGGCTGAAAGAATGAACGCATATCATTATACCAGCCTGGGGTGACGGGTTCGCCCTTGTAGTCAATACCGCCCAACTGTGGTTGCCTGACTGCAACGCAGCTCTGCATGGCTAAGACCCCACTCATTGCCTGACGGAGCGTTGCCAGTCACCATTTATGATTTGTCGATGTCAATTTAATCGCTTAATGAAAGCAACATACTCGGCAACGTTAACAAGGCCGGAAACAGAGTACTTGTACAGGCTTTCACTCAGGATAAAAGCCTGTACAAGTATTCTGTTTCCGGTTGACCCTTATTGTGGAATTAATACTAACTAGAAAACGGCATTCGGTTTTAACCCAAGGAAATCAGCGACAGTAATACGAAAATGTATCGCAGGTCTGTCCGAGTGAGCAAGCAGAGAGAAACTTAAATAAGGGAGTATATTAAACAAACTAAGTTTAATTTGCTGCAATCTCTGAGGAACACGCTCGAAAGTTCTTTCATTTTCCCCTATCATCTCGCCAATACACGTATCATAATCGCGTTCCCTGCTATGCAACGTGCTTGACATCTTAAATGTTAATAAATGCCCGACGTGTTGGAGTGGCAGGGATTCTACTACGTCTGAAACCGCAGCTGCATCAAGATATCACGGATAACTCTGCACTTCCCATATATGTACATTACAATAATTTATTCAACACCGCTCAGCCGAATTGTGCCAGGGGAATAGCGCTAGTAAACGTTTACATTGACCACGACAACGTCATCGTTCGCTAGGTTCTCTATCAATATGGGCAGATTGGAAATGCATTTCTTATTTGGAGAGGATTGGTTTATAGTCCAAGAGGCAGCGACAAAAAGTGCAAGAGCTTTATAAAAGCCGGCACTTTCAGATCAGATAGTATTAGGCCCGACTCCGAGACACCTGGTGCTGGCGCGGTACTAAGAAAGGTGTAATTTTAATTGGTACCCCCAAAATATTTTGGAAAAGCTGAAAATTCATCAGTAGATAGAGGATGCAATACATAAATCGAAATAAATAGTGTTACCGCAGGGGCGGACCGTGCGTTTGTGTGGCACTGGGCTAACTATTACTTGGGGACCTGCCTAATTAAACAACTAATTGCCATTTTGTCAAAAAACTTTTTTGATAATGATGTCTAGGTCACTAGGTACCTACACAATATAGGAAAGAGGACAGTAAAATATTTTATTTGTTTAATATGACAGACACACAAACACAACTGTAAGACATTTAACTTTTCATTAAAAATAGACATTAATTATTTTCATTAAAAATAGACAGTAAATTATTATAAAAGCCACTTACATCGTGACGAAGGACTACCTTGGTGGGATTCGGGAATGCTTTGGTGTAACAAACGAGAATGATAGATGTCTCTCACTTGCGGAAAGAGAAGTAGGTTTATTTGGGCCCATTTTACAACTAGTAACGCTAACCCTTCATCCAATTATCTCAAAACTTAATCAATCATCCTTATTTACACGTAAAATCACTCGAACACTTATTATTTCTAGGGAAATAACGGACAAGACGAGCTACTTGACAGATGGAAGAATTTAAAATTTCGAATTTCGTTTTTTTATTTTCTAAAGGTGCGATATAAAGAAGCTGCGATCAATAATATTCAGCTGAAAAATTAAAACTTGAAATAATAAGTATTCGAGTGATTTTACGTGTAAATAAGGATGATTGCTTAATTTTTGAGATAATTCGATGAAGGGTGAGCGCTACTAGTTGTAAAATGGGCCCAACTAAACCTACTTCTCTTTCCGCAAGTGAGAGACATCTATCATTCTCGTTTGTTACACCAAAGCATTCCCGAATCCCACCAAGGGAGTCCTTCGTCACGATGTAAGTGGCTTTTATAATTATTTACTTTATAATCATCTATTTAATCAATTCTAAAAAGAAGATATACACAAAACTATCAAATATTTCAAAATATTGAATTTTTACCTATTTTATGTTTCCTTCATTGTAAATAATCCATTTAGGTTAAAGGTAAACTTTCCAACTAATAGGAAAGAGCTGACTGCTTCCTTTCATTGATGTGAGGGCATGTCACGCATTTAGTTTTAATTAGTGTTCAGCCGAATTAGTGTGCCCTTGGATGTAATAATATGGAGGATGGTTTCTGTAACAGAAATGGATGTTAGTAACTGATTTTTGAAGAAATTTCTTTGACTGAGAATATTTCGACACTAGTCGTATTCATCTTTTCTACAGAAATGTCATCGAGATTAATTAAGTACACCTGTAGTAAACCACGCGCTGGTCGCAGGGTTAATGATAAATAAATAATATGGCCGTTTCCTTCTTGCTTGTTTCGAGAAAATATCGCTTGTCCACACGGTAAGTCATCTCGACAATTCACTTCTCGCAGTCGCATTTCCCGCCTTGCAACTTCGCGTTTTCCCGCTCTGCTGTCTCACCTGTTATTAAATTCATGAAAAGCCCGGATGAAGCGGCGAAATACGTGTTCGGCTACATCTATTCTGCTGCGTCTGATTGAAACCGTAGCTACATTAAGGATTCGCCACGTTAACGCTGCAATTCTCGTACACCCGTACATACGCTACAATAATTTATTCATGGATATGAGTCGTCTAGGGTTAAAGCCACTCTGCCGAGTTATGTCTCGGCAGTCGCGCGGTAAACGTTTACCGTTGACGACGACGCCATCGCCGCCGCGTTTGCTGTCAATAGGAGCGGATTGGAAATGCATTTCGTGCTCGGGGAATGGGATATGTTTATGGATGTTTGTGTCACATGCGGTGAAACTGTGTCAAGGAGGATGATTACAATTTCGCCAATCTACATACCATTGAAATGTTAGACCTAGAGCAGCATGTCAAGATGTTAGAATGCTGTTATGTGACTTTCGTAGAATCAATGCATAGATTTATCGGCTGTGGGCACAGCTGTCGTGGAATCAATGCATAGATTTATCGGCTGTCGGCTGTTTCCCGATATCATTGATTATATACCGCACTCGATTTCTCTACACAGTACTACGATTTGGCAGCCAGGATGTTACTACGAAAGGCAAAGTGACATAACACTAATACCTAATTCCAAACATTCATTAACCTTCTCTTATGTTCAACGTGGCGGCGTTCACAGTATAGCAGTATGATGGCGCACTATATATGGCGCTCTTCATACGCCTTATACGCTGTCAATATGTCAACATATCAACAAATGAATTATTAAATCATAAATCCATTTTTTTATTAATATCTGTGATGTAATCAGTTCTTATATAATTGCAATAGATGGCACTAATAATTGAATTTTATTATTGTTATCGTGCTATTATTGTAATAAACCTGTGTTATAAAAAAAAATCGTTATCAATGTTATTATATATGGCCTAATAACTTGCTATTAGTTTCACCGTACAATGCTTGTCGTCACGTTGATGCTGCTATTTTCATATGCATGTACGTTCGCTGCAATAATGTATTCGTGGATATGAGGCATCTAGGGTTAATATCACTCTGCGAGTTGTATCTACTACTCTACGAGTTGTGTGCGAGTTGTGGGAGTACGCTGTCATATCTAGAAATAAAATAATAACATATCAACAAATGAATTGACGAAATAAAATAATAACATATAAAAAAATCACAGCTCTTAATATTTTAGTAATATTTAAAAAACCATGTCGATTTTTGATTGAGTATACAGCTATCAATCCGCCAAAATTACGCACATTAAATTTTAGATAGACTTTTAGATTGCTTTTTATCTCTCCGTATTATTTCAGTGAAGTAATCAGGCTATACGAGTACATATATAAATGCAGTAGATGGCACTAACTATTCAATGTTAATATTGTTATCGTGTGTTATAATATTGGATTATTACCTATGTAATAAATCTGTTTTATAAAAATCAATTCATTATCATTGTTATTATAGATGGCCTAATAAATTGATATTAGTTTAACCGTACAAAGTTTCGCCATTTAATGTCGTCACGTTAAATCTGTCTCGTGTGCCTGTACATACGCTGCAATAATTTGTATATGTATGTTTGTGTCACATGCGGTGTGACTGTGTCCAAGAGGATCATTACAATTTTGCAAATCGACATACTATTAAAGTGTTCAACATAGTAAATCATGGCAAGATATCACGATGTCCAATGCACAGATTAATTAATATATACTTAAACGTAATCGAACCTAATCTAATCAAGGAATAGATTAATGAAATAACCAAGCCAATGTGCTTGGACCAATTTCACGACAGCTTCAAGTTAATTATTCAACAGTAAATTTTGACTGACATGTAAAAATTGCAAGTTGATCGTGTTTCTCCAAATCCATGTCCCAAATGTTGTGCCATTAGTCTATGTTTACAAATTTACCAGTAAATTTAGACATACTCACTCTTGTGACTTTTAATTTTCACAAATCTACGTTCGTGAATATATCAGTAAAGTACCCGTAGACGAATCAACATTTACAGCTTACGAAATCGACTAGAAAGACAACTACAACTGGTATATGAGCAAGAATATAAAAATCTGCATTGGAAAATCCGGAGGTGTATTCTTTAAGGAGTTAAAGATATTTTGCTGAAGAAATATCAACTGTAAACCCGGAGAGCAGATTTGTAAAATGCTACGTATTCTCAATATAACATGTGATGATACTAATACTAACAAACCCGATGTCTTCAATTATGTGTCCGAAAATTTGTCTTCAATTATTCTTCAAAATGTGAGGCTATAGGAGATACTAAGTATAAGTATTGGTCTTATAGGTTATTATACTGCTTAATGCCGTACTACGTTTGTTTTGGCAGCAATTATATTAATATGAAACGCAACGTGTAGATGGCACTCATACATAGTTCTAAATATTGAATAATCTTCCCTTATTTTCAGTAGTCCATAATTTTATGTTCTGAATAATAAATAGGTACGTGTAATAAGTTGGCGTTTATTTTATAAATTTAGAGGTATTATTAAGTCCACACAAATTCAGCAACTTTTGAGCATTCCAACTCGTAATCAACGAAACTAATAATATCGAAACTTTACCTTTTAATCTATACACTTGAGCTCTACAATTTTCATTACAAATAGTAGTTAGGTTGTTTAAGATTTGATTTTAATAAATCAGCCTTTTTGCTTTTATGTAAAAAGTCCTCGCGTTGACTAATATTTTAAATGCAAATAAAAAGATTAGGAGTATTATTATTAGTATTGTTATATAGGGTATTATATTGCTCAATGCCATACTACGTTACCTAGGATTTTACTATGAAACGCAAAATGTAGATGGCAATCATATTTTCGAAACATTGATTGATCTTCTCTTATATTCAGTAGCTCATAAAGTTATATTCTGAATACTTATAATAAGTAAGCGGTTATTTCACAAAATTTGGTAGAAATATTAAAACGACAGAAATTTTGCAACTTTTGAGCATTTCAACTAGTAAACCACAAACTTTTAACGTCGATAGTTTGTCTATTAATCTATCAAATTGAGCCCTACAATTTTCATAACAACTAGTAGAAAGGCTGTTTAACATTATGTTTTTACAAATCAGCCTTTTTGCCTTTTTGTAAAAAGTCCTCGCGTTGACTGATATATTAAGTGCAAATAAAAAGATTAAGAGTATTATTATTAATAATAATTTTATATAGAGTATTCTATTGCTCAATGTCATACTACGTTAGCTAGGATTTTACTATGAAACCCTACGTGTAGATGGCACTAATAGTTCCCAAACATTGATTAATCTTCTCTTATATTCAGAAGCCCATAAAGTTATGTTTCAAATACGTGTGTTGGAGCCCTGTCGGTCCAACATACCCACAACAAAAAAGTAATTTCCATAGAATGGAAACCGCAAACTCGCTCAAATCTACACGAGTCAACTGCAGTTAATTTCCAACTAAATTCGGCAATTTATGCACAGTCAAGCGATGACTCATGTCATTTCTTCTGATCGATAGACATGTCGCACCCCACTCATAGCTATTACATCACCGCTCACGGTATAAAACGTAGTACATTTCAATCAATCGAGATCATTCCCTTGGCGGATAGTTACCGCGCTCTACACATCATTTCCTTGGCGGATAGTTACCGCGACTACGCTTCATTATCAAGCAGTACCTGCATTACCCGCGATACCGATCGTCAAGCCTCGCTCCTCGACTACACACTTCGGATACACTACTACGGCTTCACCTCGCGCCACACTACTACACAACAGCGAAATAACAATCAAGGCGTTAAGAACTGGCGACTCACTTCAACCTTCTGATTAAATACTTCTACTTCGACATCCACAACTTTCATTCACGGAGAAAACTTCACGATGAGACCCACCCTTCGCTCACAATCAATTGGAGTTTAGTGAAGGGTGGCAACTCTCACACGCGTAATAATAGGGCGTTTATTTTACAAAATTTGGTAGAATTATTAAAACCACACCAACTCAGCAACTTTTGAGCATTTCAACTCGTAAACCACAAACTTCTGTTGTCGAAAGTTTGCCTATTAATTTATCTAATTGAGCTCTACAAATTTCAGTGTAACTAGAAGTAAGATTGGTTAACATTTTGTTACCATAAAAGAGCCTTCAGCTGTACTGTGAAAAGTCAGCGCGTTGACTGACGGTTTATTAATAATGCCTGATTAATTTATGAGTAACGACGCCGCGCTGGCGCCGCGCCGTGCCGTATGTAATTGACAGTTCCTCGTTTGACCGTTTGCAAGTGTACGTTACTATTTTCTAAGTATTTAGATTGCAAAACTCCATAAAACGAATTGGCAACCCTTCTGAAACGGCGAAATGCAGGTGACGCTAATAGCACGGACAGCCAAATTAATATTTTAATACTATGTGCAAATAAATAAATCATTCACATACATAGAGTCTTCCTTGGTACGGGATATGGATTTTTCGTTCGGAATCACGAAAGCACTGGCTGGATTCCGAAACGAACGTCAGGAATTATTTCCGAACGGAAAATAAAAGAGCGTGTAAGCCATGTAGAACATTTTGTATGAAACGCGTGCTTTCGGATACGCGAATAAAGAAAACGAATTCGGAAATGGAATACGAAAACCGTGCGTTTGCGGCCGGCCTTAAGCACCATATACAGTATGCATCCATACTGTTATATCATGAAAGTCGCCATATTGAAGATATTCGAAGATAGATAGCCATCTTTGAAGCAAGATATTGAAGCCATCTAGGTGTTCCGTTTCGTAGTAAAATACTATTTTCCAAATCATAGTTCGTCGTTGAGCAATCTAATAGGCTATAATATTATAATCCACATACATATATTATATTTATATGGATTATATTTTTAATAGCGTATTAAAATACCCAAAAAAAAACTCTAACCAATGTTATATTATGAGCCTTTAAAGTTTATTACCAAGTTTCGAACGCTAACTCTCAAAACTTTAGATGTTTCTGTAATATCAGACAAATCTGAAAGTTCTGGTGTGATTTTCTAAGAAGTGTGATGTAGTGGTAAAGTTATTTGGAAAGAATTTCATATAAAAAAAGACCCTAAGTAGTCACAAATATAAAATAAAAATAAAAAAAATTCACGAGAATACATCAATTTTTTCTTGGCTGAATAACTAAATATTTTTGTATGCAAATAAGTAAAACAAAATAATAGTTTTGGTATAGCATTTAATAAAGAACATAACTGTATTTTAAATTTTTGCATATTTTCCGTATTTTGAGGTAAAACATCGAAATGATTTTATAGGCGAGTTTTTTCAGTTCGCCAACTATCTAATATTTATTCATTATTATCTTAATTGTTTTACGAGATAAAGTTGTGATGTTTTATATTTGAAATTTCAATGCGGTCATTTTACAGTTATTGTTTTTATGATCCGTATAGTGGTTTATAACTTATAGTTGTTTTTCTCAAGGCCGTCGACTCGCGCCAATTTTACGCGCGAAACTGTCGTGTACAAAAGTTACGGCCGAGTTTTTACTTCGCGAATCATGGGGTTAAAATACAATAATATTATATTCTATCAAATATATATTAATCTAATATTATTAAATTGTCTGATCATTCCGGGTGTATTTGCTTAATGCATTTAAGACTGATCTCTTCGCCGTGGAAGTCGGAGCAAGAGGACTACCGGCGAAGTCACTCTACAGCCTCTTCAAGAATTTAGGCCTGCCAAGAGCGGCGCTGAGCTCATACATAGAGAGAGCCTCGAAAGCGGCACTGGAGGCATCCTACAGAATATGGATAGGTAGAGAGAGGGAGGTCGAGGGCGGGACTGGTGGTTCTCCGCGTCCTAGTCATCGCAGACTAGCTGATGAGGGCTTGTAGCGAGCCGAAACGTCACGCGCGCTGGAGAACTGCAGAGCGGCCGCTCACTAGTCCCACCTCGTCCGACACCCTCCTTTATTGCCAATGGGCCCGGATATGTTCGGTGAAGCCATTGAAAGCTGAGTTCAACACCTTCTGTATGCGCATAACCACATTTAAAAATGTTTTGAAAATACACATCATCGCATCTACCAATTGAATTTAATTTACATTTTTAATGGGTAATTGCTTAACTGTATATTGTTATGCCATAGTCTTTGTTTTGGTTAATTGGAAAGAATTAACGAAGAATCAAGAGGAATGATTTATTGGATAAATTGAGCAACTATTTTAAGACTAATTTAATGTCATTCCTACACAATTGTAGCGGAATTAAATACTTTTTATCTGTATAATCAATGACGTTACGAAATGTCGGCATGAAGGTCAATTTGGCCGTTTATCTCATTTTATATTGAATTCAGTACGACGTGCTGTGTGCCGCCGACAAAGGACCACAGTGCCAAGAGATATTGAAGTTATGGTATTCCCATTATCGGAGCCGGACGCAAGTGACACTTTTATATTCTTTTCCAAAGCTCGCGTAATCGATGGTATAGGCCATAAAATAAGGCCATTAGGTTAGAGAGCCGTGTGTTGACTGGCACAGAGCCGAATGGTGTTGCCAGAGTTCACTTTACCGGCCTATTAACCGACGAGGAGGTAAAGTATTGTGAATGCGCAATTTTTTCTTATGAGATAAAGACGGATATACACATTTTGCCATAAATTTGTACAAAATGTTGAGAAAGTGGTACTTTGCTGTATCGATTAAAAATATCAATGAGGTATGTAAGTTCTTTGCGAGAAATTACTTCTAAGCACGTACTGGATAAAAATATCAACTCAAACGAGATTCCACTGCAATGAACATTACAAGAAAACTAATCGATTTAAGCTCTTGAAATATGGACAGAACGATCTCGATTTTAAACCAATAACCATAGAAAACGCGAATTCGTGGCTTTTGCCCGTACGAAGTCTCAGCCTTTAGTCTCAGTCTCAGTACGTACAGCCTCTACTGCAAATTCTTGAATGAATGCGATTACTGGTTTTATAAATTTGTGCCTGTATGAAAAAGTTTATTGGTAAGAAGGCTAAGGTTTTTACAACTCTGAGAACTCGATGACATTATGATCCATTTGTACTCGAGGCAATGAAGATAGATCAATCGACGACGCCCGTTGTTGCTCGCTAATCACAATTGTCAATGATATTGTCGAATTAGAAAGTATACCTTGGGTTTTTGCCCAGTTTGATATTGGTACTTCGTTTTTTTTTCCTTAATGACCGTCCTGAATTTATAAGTCTTATACTTGCAGGTCATCGACATACAGATGGTAAGAGGAGATTAACCTACTCTCTTAACCTGCAGTAATTGGATTTATGAAGATGAAGAATAGTGTCTCGCACGTCGGGATGTAGAATAGTATAATAATATAGTACATACACGTCCAGAAATAATATACGGATGGACAAAATAAGTTACTTTCTCCACGATCTTTACATTTTAATTAATTTGACCAAACATAAAACAGTAGTATTTAATATTTAGGAATAGTAAATTATATCATTTATGCGTATTTTACTACCTCAATAGATGGATGCGATAGAGGATCGCAATGCTCTACAATTGCGATCCTCGATTTTCGAATTGAATAAATAGTGTGAAGTATATAATATAATGGAATTGATCTTTGAAAAATATCGAGTTATTCGTTTTAACCCTAGAGCCCCAATTGGCCGATATCGGCAACAACACGATTCAGCTTGATGGCCCGTTTTAATTTTGTTTTAATTTAATTTGTTTTATTTTATTATGTTTTATTATGTTAACATGTTTTATTTTAATTATGAGTACAGTGGTTTGGCAGTAATTAATGTTTTGGTGAGACAGTGTCATAATTCATTTTTTTTACTAATTTTTAATAATTTTTTTTGGGACAACAACTTGTCAATCGGCTGAGGAGCCGAGGCCAGAAGGGTTAATAGAAATAATCAAGTTAAACCCTATCTTTATTCTACTGGCAAATCAACACTAAAATTGACAAACGGGTTAAGAAATATTTCTCGACAAGCACCTTACTTTTATATAGCTTATCGATAATGTAGTAAGTAAGAGCAAGAGAATACTGGTGCACAAATAATATTTAAATTCCGCCATACAATTTAATGAAATATTATTGCCCTTTCTTAGCGCTTGACCCAAACCCGCTCTTAGCCGTGAAACGACTAAGAGCGGGTCCGCCGGCCAAGAGATCGATCATCTCATCGATTTTATTTATGAAATTAATATTCAGATGAATCAGTTCTTGGCTACTTGCCGGAAAAGTCTTGTAGTGACAACCGATGTTTTTTTAAATATTCGCATCCGCGTATCTCAGAAATGAAACATCCGGCACAGGCTTGCTACTATGTAACACTGCAAAATAGTTTCGCTATATTATTACTATATAAGTAAGTTTAATTTATATTACAATAATATCACATTACTGTTATGTTATATTATTGTTTATATGCTTGCTCTTATTATTTTTTAATACCCTCTGTCCCTTCTGCTTACGTCTTGAGCGAAATTGAGTTAAGTTCTTAAACGCGGGATCGATCTTGAAGCTGTCAGCGAAACATGCCGTAATGAAGACATGACGCCTCATATCTTGTCGGAGCCAACGTACGTGCTACACGAGACGGCTAAATGATAACTGGTTTGATTTGCAAAAAAAATATGTATACAAAAAATGATGTAATTCTTACAAATGCTTCATTACAAGTCTGATAAACTTTTAAGTAAAATTGAATATCAGTAGGTTACATGAGATGAGAAATAATGATGATGATGATTTCCTCCACATCGTGATCCGACGACGGCGACCTCTTGGTTGACAGGACTTCTTCGAAGATGCGCACGAAAGTGCGCATCTTTGAAAGCCACGTTATTTGTGAGTGTCATAGGCTATATATTAAATTCTTATTCCTAAAATATCGTTAGGTCATGTTTATTGGTCAAATTATCAACAACTATAAATTCTTATCAAATAAGTAAATTTATCGTCTCAAGCGTTTAAAACAAAAGACTTTTCCCTTTTACTGCATAAATAGTTAAAGAGATAATAAGACATAGGTATGGAACCGCGACAGTGTCGTAATCTATCTATACTAATATTATAAAGAGGTAAAGTTTGTGACGTTGTAGGAAGTAATCTTTGGATCTACTGAACCGATTTTGAAAATTCTTTTACCAATAGAAAGTCACGTTATTTGTGAGTATCATAGCCATTAATCCGGAAAATAAAGACTTTTTCGTGGTAGTCGGATTTGCAAAGTAAGTCGGAGAATAAGCGGTCGAACGAAAAGGTTTTTAACTAACGCTGCCTTAACGATGAGAGATAGTTCTAGAGAAAAATTGTAGAGCTTGGTAATGCCTACAAAAAAATCAGCGACAGCATATGTCTAACTTTTATATTTAAGTCACAAAAAGTAGTATTTTATATTGAAAAAATAATTTAAATCGTTAGGTCATGTGTATTGGTCATATTATCAACAATTATGAATTCTTATCAAGATAAGTAAATCTATTGTCTCAAGTGTTTAAAACAAAAGACTTTTCCCTTTTACTGCATATAATTTTCCTTTTACTGCATAAATAGTTAAAGAGATAATACGTTCACAAATAAGACACTCACAAGAAGACACTCACAAATAACGGTATTATAGTCAAATTAACATGCAAATACATCCATATGCAGTAAAAATATAACCCTTCTTTTGGCAGTCAGGAAATAAATCATAGCACTCAGTACTAACCGAACCACACTCATAATTTCATCACAGGTAAAAAGTTTTACCGCCCAACGAAGTGGGCACGGGTCAGCTAGTAGTGTTATATAAGCGGGTTATACATAATAACTAAAGATAACTAGGCTGCCGCCTGTTCCAAGGTAGACAATTTATTTTAATTATCTTAAAAATTATGTTAGGATAAACTCTTAAATACGTCTATTGTGTAAATAAGTTTTCTGATGTATTGTAAACAAGAATTGTTATTAGAATTTCTAATAAAGAAACACCAACGAATTTTTACCTAATTTTTGAGTAATAACCCAAAGGTACGGCAATGAAACAACTAATAACTTAGCAGTTTTAATAATTTCATTTGAGTAGTATCAAATAATCCATAAAATACTTTGTATTTAAATAAGCTGGCATTCTTAATTTCAGAGATATTATTGTGCCAACAAGGGTTTGACAGTATCCTCCAAACCCCCAATACAGTTTGTGCGGGATGGCTCTAAAGGCAAAAAACATTTAACTACAAAACCTTTCTCAATAATCGAGAAAGCTACAGATTGGATTCTGGAGGTTGATTCGGTCTCTAAGCAGTATAAATTCCCTGAAAGTCTCGGATGCACAGCCCTCCGTCCAGATATAACTCTTTACTCTCTATCTCGGAAGGTGGCTCTTATTGTAGAATTAACTGTTCCATGGGAATCAAATATCATAAAAGACCACGAGTACAAATTAAATAAATACCATGATCTTGCAAATGCCGTAACCCGGAACGGCTTCACTGTTCACCTTCACGCGGTGGAAGTTGGCGCTCGTGGCCTGCCAGCTAAATCTCTATTTCACCTCTTTAAAGATCTTGGCCTTTCCAGAAAAATAATCAACTCTTTCTTAGAAAAATTATCTAAAACTGCGATTTGCGCATCTCAAATTCTATGGCTTCGAAGGGGGAGTGAATGGGTGGCAAGGTGAACGCTCACATGTGGCAAGACAGCTGTCCTAAACCTACCACAGCCGGTTCGTAAGTCCGGAATCCACTGCTCACCCCCCAGAAGTGTAAAAAAAATAGTATTATGATGGGCCCGACTCCGGTCGGTGAATTCCATGGCAGCTCCGTTTGTATTTATTATTTATTGGTGACTCGGATTCATCGCTCCCAAGTCTGCCTGTCAATTTAAAATCATCATATACACTTTTTTCAAATTTAAATAAAAGCAAAGCCTCTCGCCCAAAAGCCAAAGCAAAATACCATATCAAAATAATACGTGATAAAAATCTACCCAAACATTGCTCTTTCAGAAGGCTCCTTTCATTCCATTTATTATGCTACCAGTGACATATTATGGCTCAGCGTGTTTTGGCGGCGCTGCCCTGCTAAAATATGCGGTCCATGTGTGGTTTGATATGACTCCATATTAAAGTAATAAATTTTCCTACTTATAACATAGGTGGAGCGCAGCGCTATCGAGATAAAGGAAATAAGTTCGCGTTAAAGGCCAGAAGTCGGACTACTTAAAAGGGGTTCAATAGGTTAAAATTGTTTTATTTTATTAAGTTTTCCGGCCCACCAACATACGAGAAGGGAAAGTTGTGAGCCGGCAATTATTGGAGTTAAAATCAATTTAATTTAAAGCCCCCGGTATGAGCATTTGATTGATAGTGAAATCTAACATCAACAAAAAGCGTTACGTTTAATGTTAGTAATGTTAGACAATTGAATTGAATGCAACAATACCCAACAGGTGATCATAGCTTCGATCAAATTTGCCAGCTTTCGAGCCAAATCATTCTGACCATACATTTGTCGAATGATGAAATGAGACAGATATCAAATCAGCAGATTGATATCTAAGAGAATCACACTCCAGTTGCACGTCGGAGCTGACACTGACAGTTTTTTTTTATGAGGTGAAGACGATTTTTTTTATTTTGAGTCCTGCTGAAACCATTAAGACCATTTCCAGATGGATGTTTGTCTATGTGCCTTTCTCTCCGTCTAGTTATGTGTGTGAATCACTCTATGATAGCGTGTCCATGATAGCGACGTCTATCCTAGACAACGGCGATATCGCTAAAACTTTGAATGTTACAAACTTCATGCGGTAAATTCATTTTTATCATATATGTCAAACAACCGCGATAGTCTTCGATGTCATATATTACACATTTTTGTAAATTAATAGATATAAAAAACAAATCATTCTTTATGGAATACTCTTCATGTTGAATATGATTCATTGTAGCTAATACTATGTTCAATGTATGTAACCGATCACTTAAAAGCGTTATTCAATTGAGTTTAAATTTGGCATGCAGCCATAATTTTGTGATGGCAAGAATTGAAAATGTTGTGGCTGGAATCGGTCTACCAGGGGACGCACTAGTCACAGCTCAATCTCGAAATTTTTGAATAAAATTTGGTACACAGAAGCATTGTTGGGCCGAAAAAACGTTGTTAAATATTGGTTAGAATATCTCATATACAAGCTACATTAATAATATTTAAAATCCGCCATTTATTGTAATCAAATATTAACGTCATGTGCTGGCGCTTAGCCCAACCCCACTCTTATCCAAGAAATAAACCGCGCCGTCCGATACGGTTGCAACGAAATCCAACCGGGTTTATCCGCCGGCCGAGAGAGGACGCTCATCGATTTTTTTATGAAATTAATTAATTTTTTTTTTCAATTTTTCAATTTTTCAATTTCAATTTATTTCCAAAAAAATCTTAACAGATTGTAGAAACTTAATATTTAGGTACATTTAAATTACAGTATATTAGTTCGTTTTTACAATATTTAAATTTATCACCACGTACATACAGTTACTTCTTTATTGCTTTTAGGGCATCCAAATCATTTTTAAGATTTATTTACTAAAACCACAAATTAAAATAATTGATAAAAATAATCAAGAAATTAAAATCAGAAAAAGTCAGAATAATTAAAAAATGCTACTTAAAATTGTCAAAAAAATGGCCAACAAAATTTTAAAAATTATTTAAAATTAACAAACTCATCGATCGAGTAAAAAGCTTTGTCTAATAAGAATTCTTTAAGTAACTTTTTGAATAAGCTTTCCACTTGAATAGTTTTTAAACTTTCTGGTAGCCTATTAAAGTAATATGGCCCTGAGTATTTTGTGATACATGACCGCCAGAGGCCAAACCAAAACAGGGAGGTATTCAAAATCGCTACCGATTAGAGCGTCCTCGCGCTCTAACTACCAGATTTGGACGAATTTCTCTATCCTGAGGATATTCCCCAGAAAAACCCATACACCAGCCGTGAGGCCTGAGACGCTAGAGTCTTACCCGGGGTAGCTATCCATACGAGAAAGCTACATACTAGGAGTTGAATCGGGAGTTGGACCAGTCCGAGTACACAATAGATCTTGTAGCCTAAGCTGCACAAAACTGTTCGTTCAGCTTGTTTTTCGTTTTTCGATGCCGCTCGCTGTTAGGAGCCTCAAAATACGAGGACGCCAATTTTACTAAATGCGACAGGGTCGCATAACAAAAGTCAATTCCAACTGGTCGAGCCTTTAAACGTAAATACCGTTTAAACATAAATACCGAGAAGGAGAAATCTGACACTTAATGTATATTACAGTAATTATTAGCTCAATTGATCTTACACGTGGTATTTTTAATACATACCTAGTGGAGTTCCCCTTTTTCTCCCACCTGCCTTCCCAATCGTATATGATTTTGAATCGATTGTTATTCAATCACTCTATATGCGTAATTCTTGAGTTCAAGCGCGAGTTAGCTCACCCAAGATCCACAATATATAATTTCAGCCTTGTTTCATTATACTTAGATGTGACACGAACGGCTATTCGCCAAACTAGTATTTGATCGCGGATATGGACGTTCCATTTGTCATTATCTATATTATTTATTCAATTAATTAACTTAACGCATTTACAAAGCATACGCCTCTTACTAATATTCATACCATTTTATAATTATTTACATGTATTCATATTATAAAAAATAACAACACGGCCGAAATAACAACATGAGCATTAGAATATGTGTACTGCTGCCGCCCGGCTTTGCCAGGACTTGTCCAAGGCAGCGAGCTCTATAGTTGTAATTTACATACAATCGCCAACTTAAAAAAAACAGGTTTAATAATAAGACCATACAAATAAAACATGAATAACAATAACCAACAGTAGTACGTAAAGAAGAAAATAATAAGAAATATTTTTAAAAAAATGCGGATAGTCGTAATAAATGTTTTTTTTGAAATGTTAGTAATAAAAATTAAGTATTTGTAAATAATCAAGGAATAGATAAAACTGTATATTAAAAACTGTCTGATTATATCAATTTGTGAATATTATTCTGGTTATCATGTTCCAACAAGCAATCAATTTTAGCTTTGTAAGAATACTTAGGCATACACAATTTTAATTCTTTGGCTAGCTGAGCATATTGAATATCCTGGCGACTTTGTAAATAAAATGCCTTTGCTCAAGAATGTTCTCCATTCGGGGGACGTTGAAATGCCGCGTAAGATTCTTGATTCGAGATTGCCACCTGCAGATTCTTTGCTGGGTTATTGTTATTGTTGTGTTATTGTTGTGTTATAAATTAGTGTGATACTGATAAGGTGTCGCTTTAGCGGAATGTTGTGGTACGTCCAACATATTAGAAGGGCTGTCTGAAAGTATCGGACTTTCGGCCAGTACACATATATTACTTATATGACTTATATTTTTCTTGTAATGTAATGCAACTGCATTACTGCCGGCAGGTAGAATATTGGAGAAATATTTCACTAGTCATGGTCAAAGTCAATACGTCACTGTCCCAAAGGAGAATACGAGATTCCCCTTGCAACTAAGTTTGTACACCCGTCACCCCAGGAACCCGTCACCTCAGGAAGTTTTAACGAATCTCTCGTGAAGTGAACGCAGAAGACTTAGTACAAAACAGTCCACCGTCAAGCTCCGCCGCATGCCCGTAAGAGGCCAACGCCTTATCCGCGAGATAACCAGGTTTGTTACCCAGCAGGCTTACACTCACGCCCTTACTACCAGTTGAGGCCAGATTACTTTGGTCACTCGATTGGTTATGAGTTCGAGGTCGCTTACGCGGTCCTCTCCCTTAGGAAGCGGTGAAACGGTGTAAACCGAATCTATCGCGGACCACGGCATCCTTTGCCCGGATGTTCACCCGGAATCGGGTAGCCGATGGTCGTTTCAAGAGCAGTCGCCGTAAGGTAAGCAACCACCCCCGCTCTATAGGAAACAGTACTGCTTCCAGACTCCCCCGACTGTTAGTCAGAATGCACAATTCTGACTAACAGTCAGAATTCGCTAACAGTCAGATCTAGAGGACGCTCCAGAAAGTCATCGTTTCTGGAGCGTCCTCTACCCCGCTCATCGGCCCTAAATTTGTGATATTTGTTGTTTTTTTTCTTTTTCTATTGTGAATATGGTAAATTTAGTATTATTTTTGTAAATATCTTTAATTATAAATAAATGGGTTCTCGGGGCGGTACGGGGGGGGGTGGTTTACCCTATTTCACCCCCTGCGCGTTCTACCCTTCTGGTACGCGCAGGGTTGTCGTAGCACGACATCCCGGGCAGACAAGACGACCCTCGTCGTTATAACTGCCCGGGCGGTGGGCGGGGTTTGCTGCCCTCACCTATCGCCTTGAAACTCTTAACTGTTAGTCAGAATGCACAATCGATTGGCTTACGCCGCACCAGGAGCGCCAGAAGATTGACTCCTAGGGGAAACTAGCCCTAAGGCCAGAGTCCTACCCGGGCTCTCGCTTCATGCGTGGAGGCCGTCGGATGGGTGTTGACCCGTTAGTGTGACCAACCCTGAACTAAATGGGTCTTCGTGGCCAACTTGCAAAGGGCCCATTAGCTCCCACTAAATATGTACAATGTACATACATGATTTGTAAAGTATTTTTTATTGTTAATGCCGTTGGGGAACAGCTTTATTCATCTAAACATATTTTCATCAACATATTTTTGAATAGCCTCTGACTGCTTTTATTTCTTTTTAGTTTACTGTTTGTAACGGCAATCGTGTTTTTATTTTTCTTTTATAACTTCTTCGCTTTATTTCACAACTTCATAAGGACGGTTATAGGAGGGTTAAGTTGCTTCCGCCGAACTTTTTTACCAATATTAATAAAGTAAAAGGAAGGAATACTAATATCACCCGTCGTCTCATTTTCAACGCTTGGAAACGTCTGATATTCTTTATTTTATATTTATATAAATATTTTTAATTTTAGTTTCTTTTGGAACAGAAATTACAACTAAATTTATATTGCCAAATACAAACTAAACTAATATATACCATTTATTTGCTTTGACATATTAAAAGACCATATATTACGCTATGCAATTAAAAAAAAGAGATATTAAAACAGAACGATTTAAAAGTATACGCATTTTTTTTAAAGCGTGTGGCGTATACCTACCACAAATCCAAACAATTGTACATACAGCTTGATGTGATATCGATTCTAGTCAAAAATGTAATTTCATTTGAGTATTTAGATGACTAATTTAATTTAAAGAATCGATCAAAGCGCGTCTTTCCTAATTCGGCAGTATTGTTGTTGAAATGTTTATTGACGTCAAAATATTATAGTATAAAACAGCGCATTGTTACCTAATATAATAACTTCTGTCACACGGTCCAATGAGTAAGTCGTTCTTTCTTTGGAAAATGTAACATCTAAAAAGCATGATCAAATATTAAGGCGACATGAGACCTCAGAAAAATATCCGAAATGGGGGGACATGCGAAAAAATAGGCGGAATCAATTTTGTAGGGTTTGACCAATAAAACTTCAGCGTTGACGAAGCGTCAAGCGCAGATTCCACGTCCACTCGCGCCGGCGACCAGGCGCATACTAAATGCTCTATCGCAGCGCTAGCACAGAATAACTCACTTTACGCAATGGTGGTATAAGGGTGTTAAAGGCAAAGCATATTTAGTGTAACTCTCAGAGTGCTCTCACGTTTTAATTAATTGTAATTAATTTAGGGCCTAATTAAAAAAAATGGCTAAATGCTGCCCTATAGAATTAACTAGTTAATGTAATGAAATGAAAATAAAACCCACTCACCGCTTACATTGTAGGAGTAATTGCGTCTGAAAGTTTTCAAAGTTAGTTTAAAGCCTTACTGTCCAAGGCAATAAGCAACTTTTTTGAGTCCAAATTTTAAATTGGCTACTTATCAAGGGATTCACTTAGAAACTAAATTTGAATTAAGGCTTACATTTTTCAAAAAACTCATAATATTATAATTCTTCAGATATGGTCGTTCCCAGGTATCATGTCGCCTTAACATATGTGCTCTCTCTACTCTCTCTCAAAAATCATAGGGGTATAAAGTACTCAATGTTAGAACTCTGAACGTGTTGACAGGCCTTGTCATCAACCACCACGACTACGCGGGTATCTATAAGCAAAATTCTTATTTTTTGAAAACAAATGCTGAGTTAAGTTTGAAAAACTTTATTGCGCACTCAATAGAAAATAAAACACGGTATTGCCAAGTGGGAATATCTTTTGAATATCAATATCGAAGGGAGTAATGGAATATAAGGATAAGCTAGGAGACGGGTGAAGGTGGTAGGGGGGGGGGGGAGGTATTTATACAAATAATAAATGTCTATTAATATATTTTTTTAACCAATCTAATTATCAATTTGTCTCAGTAGCAAAGTCACAGAGTTCCATATTCGGATCGCCTGCAGCACAAATGACTTAAAAGCCCGTGAATGCTGAGGTACAGCCAGTAATAAATTTTCCTGAGAGCGTAATGAAAGGCCATGAGATAAAAGCGAAGAATTGAGATTCTACAAATAAGAAGGCATGTTTGAATGATGTACCTACACTGAACAGTCGGGTGAGTATGTTAAAATTCCGACATCGTTTAATGGAGGAGTCACTCCATTTGCTTACGAAAGGGGATATGTGAACCATACTTATTCAGGGAATAAACAAATCGAAATTATCCAGTTGATTGAGCAGCTCCTCATTAGCGTCTATGTATTTAATTATCGCCCGGGATTTATCGAGATGAGGCATTGCAATTTAAGGTGGAATCGTATACAACGTTGACAAAGTTTTTAAGTTAACTTGACTGGGGAAATTATAGGCAGCTAAAGGTTCCTGTGCAGCATGGGCTATATGAACTGCTCCTTTGGCCGTCTAAACTCAGGATAGACTCCCATCGGGTAGCCTCCTCAAAGAGGGCCGAAACTGGAAAAAACTCCGTATACCATGTCAAGGCAGGTGGATCGAATCCTGTGGGGGATGATCCGTGGGCCACCCCACCAGGTGTGAAAAACTGGCAAAGGGCGCCACGGTCCGCGATAAATTCAAACCTAACACCAGGCAGAGGCCGCGAAAGCAACTTCGAACCTGTGACCAGACTGGAGGATGGAGGAATCCGGCCGAATCTCTAGTAGTGAGGGTGCAAGGTCAGAATGCTGAGTTGACTTCCCAGTACCTCGCGGTAAGGCGTTGGTCTGTCTTGGCCTTAGTATGTTCACCCCGAGGTTGAAAGAATGATTATGCATCAGTATATAAATTGATTATGCATCATACAGATAAGGCGTTTTACTCACTGGAGGAATATTACTCGAGTGAAGTCTAAAATGCTTTGGTGGTAAAAATATTTAATGATCTCTTTGCATTTTGTCTTGTATTTCTTCTTTTTACATTATTATTGTGTGTTTTCTTTCGTTTTGTTTTGTTTATTTTATCTTTTCTTTACGATAAAAAAAATGTTTGTTTGCTAATATGAATGAATGTTTGATAATCTGTATCTGACTTGTATACCAGTATACTAATAGAATGAATATGAATATGAAATATGAATATTCTTTCCTGGGGTGAGGACTTAACCCACGGTAACTGACAATTTAAAACTCGTGTAATTATAAAGACAGACGTTTTGAAAGTAAAAAAGAGTGTTTTCTTATTTGTGCAACCATAAAATGCCATTCAAGAAGAAAATTGATGCGATAGTGGGTCGACGCCCACAGAATTCTTGGAGTGGTAAAATGTGTTTGTTTCCTAATTGAGCAGATTACGACTGATGGCCTAACTTCTTAGGTCTCTCTTCTTAGATCGGCTTAACTCATGCTTCAGCTCCCATCCGGTAGCCTCCTCGAAGAGAGACATAACCTCGAAGGGGCGCCGTGAACACGTCAGCTGCTGCAACTTGCAGTCTCGTGTTGGTTTGCAATTGAAGTTGTTCTGTTATTTATCAATTTTCTTTAGGTTGTTTTGCGTAAACATTGAGTAAACCTGTTCAAAGCGGAGCTCGCATGTTAACTTAAATGGCTTCCTGTACGATCAAAATTGCCTGTCAAGCATTTACGTGCTTGACAAGTCCAACAAATCAAATCAAATTATATTTAAATACAAACAAAACAAAATCAAAAACAGAATCAAAATCAAAACCAAAATCAATATCAAAGTGAAAATCAAAGTTAAGTTGAAAATCAAAATTAAAATCAAATCAAAATCAAGATCAAAATCAGAATGGAATACAAATTCAAAATAGAAACCAAAATTAAAATCAAGTAAACTGTAGACTCTCCTACTAAAATCAACCAAGTCAATTAAAGTCAAATCAAATCAAATTACATCATATCTAATCAAATCAAATCAAGCCAGTCAATCAATCACTCAATCAATCAATCAATCAATCTTATATGAATAAAGCATGCTTTCAGTAATGTAAGAGAGTCGTCTATTTATCCCCTTTGCCTAATGTTTATTCAATGACAATCGCACCTAAAAAAATTAGGTTATCTTAAATATTTTAAGATTGTGTAATTATGTTATAGAAGCTACAGAATGATTGATTTGGTCAACATCTATCTTGCTGCAAAAAATGTATATGTTTTTTCAGCATAGAAATTGAGTTAACATTTATTTAAAATGTTATCATTTAAAATGGAATTATAGCGTGGGGCTCATGTACAAAAACAACAATGGACCGACTATTAAAAGCACAAAAGTTACTAATAAGAGTCATAAATAAAAAGCCTCCTCGGTTCAAATCAGCTCTTTGCGGAGTTTAAAGTTTTGGATATCTGCCAGCTATTTATTAAGCAGTGCCTTGTAAGCTTTCACAAAACTAAAGAGCACAGAGCAAGTAGTCAACAAATGTACTTAACGAGAAATGCTGGAAAGTAATTTTTCACAATTATTTGCCCGAAGACAATGTTTTTTTATCGCCCCGAAAGTTTATAACTAACTATGTGAAACCACGAAAAACGTGAAAAATTATGTAACTTTTAAAGGTAAAGTAAAAAACTGGCTTCTAGATATTGGGCGTTCAAAAACTAAAGACCTTATTAATACTATAGGGTGAATATTTAAAAAAAATATGCATTTGTAAAATTGTGCAATATTACATATCATTTTCTTAAACATATATATTAGAATGTAGTGTTAATTCATATATTTGTATATATTATTACTTAATTTCCACTTAAATTTATTGTATATAATATAAAGTTTACTTTATTTTTAGCACTTAATTGCATACATATATATTTATTTTTTTCTACTTTAATTTGTGTAAACAACACATTTGTTAGATTTAGAAATATTTTAAAATTTATCACCTTCGTCAGTTCGCGAGTTACAAAAATACAGTTGGTATAACACAGCACAGCCAGAGACAGACCTTCTAGGTCTAGTTGGTTGTGCGATTTCGCCTCATTCGGATATGCTAGCATATTTATATGCATAGAGCTATGTTTTTCGCTATAATAATGTTTGTTCTTAATTATTCCTCATGTACAACAGTATGCATGTCCTTGTATTTTTTGTTCTTGTACGTTATAAATAAATAAATAAATAAATAAATAATGTTGGTCCCTCTTCCCATACAGCTCGCGGCACTGTGCGCTGTCTTACACCTTACACCTCTTTTTATTTGAACGATTGTACTGTTGAGGAGTCTCTGAGGTGCCGTAACAGTTGTATTTATTACATTTATTATATTTATTACGTATTACTTATTTATTACCCTCGGATATTTCTGTTATGAGAAAATTGATATTTTATTTGCTAGTTAATAAATATTGCAGTGTTTTATGAGCCAGTTTATAAATGCCTGCAACGTGTAGGTAATTTCTCCTCCGGTAGAGAAAATTTCCAACGAATTTCAATAGACTCATATTTCAACGCGCACGAAGCTACTTGAGTTTATGCAAAACGAAATAGGATATTCGTCAATATATTGCCGCTCATACATTCTGCTAGCTAAGGGCGATATTGCGTACATATTCAAACAAAAAGGGACGAACGCGACGACCGCCATACAAAAGAGATGGAAATATTAAAATGCCTCGATGGGAAATTTATATTTTTTCAGCATCCGGTTCGTCGCGATTCGCCATTCATACTATATCAGCGATATAAGATAGTGACGTATGTGTATATGATGTAATTCTGCATTATTATTACTTCTAAATCAAATAATATGCGATCGAAGTGAGTGAGACAGGAAACGTCATTTCGTCAAACTCTTTATCAATCCTGTAGAGCAGTGGATTTTCAAACTTTTCTTAATGATGCCATACTTTGAGCCGATTTAACACTCCGACACACAGAAACGCCAGAAATTACTGAGCTTACAAATATTGGAAAATGGGAAATAGTATTAAAATTGCATGGTCATCCTAATGTTATGGTCACCCACTCTATATTTCATCAACGTGAAAGCAGGTGAAAAGTACCAATTGTGGGTCCGCTAATTCGCAAGCTTAAGTGACCATCCCGTCCTAAATAAGAGTATTCTCCGCATATTATAGCCGGCGTCCGAATATACGAGATAGAAAAGAGACAGGGTAGACTACCAATCTACCCTGGACAATAGCGCTTGTAACATCGCTGACACGTCGGGTGCTACAAACTTCACCCGGTCAAGTTGCTTTTATCCTATTGATAATGTCAAACAACTGCAATAGTCTTTTAATCCATAGTTTTTACCAGTTTTTTGCGATCACCATCACCAGCCGGTATAGGTTCATTGTTGGTGGGTCTCCCCTATAGAATGGCATGGCGAACGGTCTTGAGCCACCTCCATCCATACATCCTGCGACCGTGGCAATGTCATTGGTCCAACTTGCGGGGAGCAGTCCTACACCGCGTCTACCGGTTCATGGTCATCATTAGAGTGACGTTCCCCAACGGTTGTCTGTTCTGCGAGCTATATGGCCTACACATTGCCATTTAAAGTTGTTAATTTTACGAGCTATGTCAGTGACGTTGGTTCTTCAGTGAATTTCCTCATTTCGGATTGTGTCACGCAGTGAAACCCCAAGTATAGCTCTCTTCATGGCTCATTGCGCTACTTTTAGCTTGTGTATGAGGCTAATATTTAGCGAACACGTCTCAGTGACGTAAGTAATCGCTGGTGACACGCACTGATTATAGTTTTTTGGTATAGAGGTTCTGCATTATTTGTGTCGAGGATATGGCGTAGTTGTGTATTTTGTATCTATTTATGTATCGTAAATATTCTATGAATAATTTAAACTGTATATTGTATCACATAATGTATGGTGAATTTTATTATTATATGTATAAATATTTTTTATATTGTTAATATAAAACGGTGGAGTTTATTTTTCGTTTATTTCCTATATTCCTTATCGAATTATAATAATTTAATATATTCATGTTTTTATTACTATTAATATTTTTTTTAAAAGCGTCGTTAGATGTGCATAGCGCAGTTTGTTACGTAAGCTGTATCAATCATAAACTGTTCGTTACAATGTATAATTTATTTATTTCCATAACAGTTTGTTTGTTTGTTTATACTCTTTATTGTGAAATGTCACAATGGGCGGGTTTATTGTCATATGACAATCTCTTACAACCAACCCTACTATGACGTGTTATATGTATGTGTGCGTGTAACATGTGTGTAAGTGTGTGTCTTGTTATTGCATTTGTTCGACAGAATTGAAAATGTAATTCCGTTAATTTGATCCCAAAGGAAAATGGTGACCCAGCCGGGAATCGAACCCGGGACCTTACAATTTAAGATCAGGCAACCTAACCACTATGCCACCGGGCCGTGTGGTATAATTACTTTCATTTACTGTTACTTTAAGTAACAGTATAATTACTTTTTGTACAACTAATAATTAAGTAATTAAATAAATACATAAATAGATTCTAAAACTTTGCCCATCTGAGTTGTATTCGTCCGCAGACATCCTTGTCAACGTTGGGTCTGCCTACTTGAATGGCCGTTTATTCATTATCATTTTTTATGCGGTGGTGATATTATATTTTGTAGAGGTAAAAGGAAACGAATTAATATATTTTTTCAATGTCCGCTAATCCGCAAGCTTAAGTGTCCAACCCGTCCTAAATCAGAGTGTTCTCCGCTCATTATCGCCGGCGTCCGAATATTGGGAGGTAGAAAAGAGACGTCTGCCGCGGAGGATGGACCGCGCGGTCGAGACGAAGGCCTAATCCGTGCGTGACGCAAATACGCAAGGGGCCGGTGAATTGCGCCGCGGTGACCCACGTACGCGGCGCACACGCGGCTCCCCCCGTAAATAAGCTCGTTTCGCGGGAATACGAAATAAGCGGGGCAAATGTATGCCCGCGCCCGACGATAGTTCGGATGAGCCCTTTTGTCGGCATGGGATAAACCTAGTTACGGCCGCGGAATGCCGACCCGGTAAGCGCTGCTGTGGACCAAATACCAAGTCGTTAAAAATGTCCTTATTTGTAATGGTTTTAAAGGTAAAGTAAAAACTGGCTTCTAGATATTGGGCGTTCAAAAACTAAAGATCTTATTTATACTGTAGGGTGAATAATAAAAAAAATATATATCTGTAAAATTGTGCAATATTACATAAAAGAAAATTTAACCACATCACGGAGTACAGAGAGAAGCTTCACTGGCTGTCGACCCGGGAGAAAAGAGACATGCGAGTTCTCTGTATGCCTTTCAAGATCTTGGATGGCGTCGCTCCCAATTATCTTACCGGCAGATTTACTGAACTATCGGCTCATGGACGCCCTCTGAGATCAAAAAACAACCTGCTACTCTCTATCCCTAGTCACAGCAGTGACTTCTTCTCATTCTCTTTCACCATGCATGGAGCCCGTCTTTGGAATGCTTTGGCGAAAAATGTGAGAATCGCGCCAAGCATAACAACTTTTAAAAACAGACTCAGAGAGCATTTGAAATCCTCCAGATAAATTCCCTTTCCCCTCCCATTCCCTTCCTTTTAAAACTTTAGCGTCCTTATAGGTGTTAGATTATTTTGATGTGGCGAATCTGTGCCCACAAAGAGTAAAGTATATATTTCTTTCTATCGTCCTTTATTTTATTTGTCATACTATTTATATAGGTTAAGTTATGTAGTCTACTCGCAAATAATGTTCTTACAATAGTATAGGTTAGCTCTAAAATATTGCCTGCAGGCAATAAGCTCGCCTTTTCTTAAGAATAAAGAGTTTTATATCATTTTCTTATACATATATTTATTTATTTATTTATTTATTTATTTTCAGGAAAACCAACAGCTAATTATAATTTAACAATGCCGGAGTAACATAGCAGAGAGCCAATTAAAGGTTTTCACGTTTAAATAACGTTGTAGAAACATATGTGATCTTTCAATTAAAAGCTATCGATTAAGAATGCATCAAAAATTATTCAACAATTAATGCTAAAAAATTCACTGTTCAGCCGCTGCCTAGCTGAGTTAACACTCGTACAGAATAGATCAAAGTCAAAGCGTTTAATCATGTCATTGAAATTGTCACTTGTTCGCCACAGAAATGCATTTTGCCTATAGTTGGTACCAGCATGAGGAACATGAAGAGCAGGGTTAAATCTATTGAGTTTAGAAGGAACATGGAGATTAATTTTATTTAGTAAGTCAGGACAGTTAATATTATTGGAGGTAATTTTTAGCAAAAAGGTTAAGTCCGCGGTTTCACGCCGCTTAATCAAGGGGAGGATATGAAATTTCTTGCATAAATTGAAATAGTTAGATGAGCTGTATGGGATTTTCAGACGGAAGCAGAGATATTTCATGAACTTCATTTGAATGCGCTCGATTCTGATTATATATTTGTCATAACAAGGGTTCCATACTTGAGATGCATATTCCAAGATGCTTCTGACAAAAGTGCAGTAAAGGATCTTGAAAGTTTTAGCACGGTGAAAGCAAGCTGCACTCCTCATAACAAAACCTAAAGCTTTGGAAGCTTTAGAAACAATAGATTGAACGTGATTATCGAACAGTAGATGAGAATCATGAATGACACCAAGATCTTTAACCACGCTGCACCTCTGCAAGTTATGAAATTTTAATGAGTATGAGGCTAGAGTAAATATTTTTTTACGGGTGAAGGTGACAACGGTGCACTTGGATGGATTGAGGTCAATTTTATTAGAGAGACAGTAACTGTCCAATCTTGAAAGGTCCGCCTGAAGGTCGGCGACATCACCGACCGATTTAATTATTTTGAAAATCTTCATGTCATCAGCAAAACATAGTAAGTGACTATTTAGAAAACAGCTAGCTATATCATTGATGAAAATTAAGAACAGCAATGGACCAAGTAGTGAGCCCTGCGGTACACCGCTAGGGATAGCAACCCAACTAGAAATATAGTTTTTGATGACGATAGCTTGGGAGCGATTATTGATATAGGAGGAGAACCATCGGAGGAGGTCCCCTTGTATACCCATAAACTTAAGCTTGTTCAAGAGTAGTCTGTGGTCAATCCTGTCAAAGGCTTTACTGTTATCAGTGTAGACTACGTCTACTTGATAGCCGTGATCCATAGCTTCAGTCAAGAAGTCATTAAAAAGGATAAGATTGGACACCGTCGAGCGACCCCTGATAAAACCATGTTGCGACAGATTGATAGAGTTTTGGAGAGCGGCATATACTTGGTTATAGACGACTCGTTCGAATATTTTGGCAATAACGGATAATTTCGAAATGGGTCTATAATTAGTAATTTCTGTTTTCGAGCCCTTCTTATGTATGGGTGAAACAAAAGCCGACTTCCAGATACTGGGGAATTCACAATTAGCTAAGGATTTGCGAAACAACAGGGATATTGGAACACAAACAGTTTTAGCGCAGCCAATTAGAAATATTGGACTGATATTATCAGGTCCAGCCGACTTGGAAGTGTCTAAATGAAGTAACAATTTTTCCACTTCGTGATCATTGATCTCTATGCTACAGATATCATTTGCCTGGGAAGGAATAACGTCGTTGAAGTCGAGTGGTGGCAAATCAGTAGGCTGCATATCCGGTACCAAAAATGTAGAAGAGAAGTACTGGGAAAAGGCTTCACACATGGAATCTCCAGTGGTCGCAATCAAGTCAAGGTATTTGAGAGGTGTCGGAATGCTATTGGATTTAGAGCAATTATTTATAAAGGACCAGAAGTTTTTTGGATGTTTTTCGATACCATCTTCTATAGATGTGATGTATGATTTAAAACACTGGCTCTCTAATAAATGAACCCTATCCCGTAATAATTTAAAGGTTTCATGATCCGTTTTCATATTATATGTTTTAATTTTTTTATGGAATTTATATTTTTCTTTAATGAGCTTTATTAGTGCTGGAGAATACCACTTAGGATATGAGCTATTAGACATAATTTTGATAGGAACGAATTGAGTTATTAATTGGTCAAGAACACAGTAAAAATATTTAACGGCTTCCTCAAGAGACCTAGATGAGAATTCTGTGCTCCATTCAACTTCAGCTAATTTAGAATTAATAGAGTCATAGTTACAATTATTATACAGAAACTTAATATACGACTTGGATTTTAGGTGTGGAATATGTATATAATTAACACTGGCTAGCAGAGCTTTGTGGTGAGGGTCAAGGGGAACCAGGGGGTCGAGACATTCAATTACCGTTACTTCATCATTTGACAAGACGAGATCTAAGATTTTACCGTATACATTCCTCACACCGTTAAATTGGCGAAGATCATGAGTATTCAGTTCATCGATGAGTAGTGATTCAGCAATAGACGAATAACTAGACGGCAAGAGATGTAAATCAGAGCTGGGTATCCAGTCAATACCACTTAGGTTGAAATCACCCAACAAGATGAATTTATCTGATGGATTAGTGATAATAATGTCATTTAGTTTGTTTAAATAATTTTCTAACTGTTCCAACATAGACAGACCCATGTTTTGTTTACAAAGATATAAGCAACAAATATGGACGTTGATAAAGGATTTATTTTTGTGTTTAATTGAAACCGATACCCATAGATCTTCGGCAGAAGATTGGAAGGTAGTCTGAGGAACAGCGAGAATATCTTTTCGCACTGCTATTAGCGTTCCCCCTCCTCTGGATTGACCTGTCAGGTCATAGTCCCTATCACGACGCCACACCACATACCTACTGTCAAAAAGTTCATGGTTATTGAAACTGCTCATGAGCCACGTCTCAGTTAGTACGATTATATCATACGAGCACAAGCAAATGTTACGATAAAAAACGGATGTCTTAGAACGAAGGCCTCTGACGTTCTGATAATAGATATTTAAGTCAGTGCTACCCATTAAGAGACCCCACACATAATTCCAGAATAAACTCAGTGAAACCTAAAGTAAAGAAAGTAATTGAAAATTTCCAATAAATGTAAATATGATTTAGATACATAACCATGTTCTGTCCAATGGCATAAGTATAGAGTAGCATTGAGTGTGATAAATGAATTATTAAATATAAGACAATAGAATTAGTACGATCAGGGTAGGCAGACGATATAGGCGAGCATAGCTGACTAGTGAAAATGCAGTATGGAAACCGGTATCTGACGTGATCATCCTGCGCGTGTGAGTGACGAGTGAGCGGGGCAGCGGCGAAAACAAGGGTTACAAACATTTTTATAATGAGAAGGAATGAAGCGGATGTATATAACACTATTTCAAAGCAATTCAATACATACAATACGAAAAAATGAACTGCACTGATAAGTGCGATATTTTCACACAGGTACATATTAAATAGCGATGGGAAATATACAACAGCATAGAGACGGATTAAGCAACTTTGTTTAAATCAGACACATTGTTGACGATGAACACTGGGGAAGTGTCATTTTTCCGGATATGGATTTTCCCGTATTTCACCCAGACGTACTTGATCCCTTTCTCGTTCCCGAAGGTCTTCGTCTTGTTTAGCAAGGACTTGGAATCCGCGTTGAGGTGGTCGTTAACGTAGATGCGACGAGCAGAGTCACGGAACCCTATGTCAGGGGCCGCTAGGGACTTGCATAATCTCGCTGCTGCCACGAACTCCTCCTTAACATACCGGTTAGTGAAGCTCACGATTATTGATTTGTCGTTGGAGCCATATACTGGAACTCTGTGCAGGTAGTTGATTTGCGTCCTTGGAATGCTAAAATTGATTACTTTACTAACGGAATCAATTATTGAGAAAAGATTTTCATCTTTACGCACTGGAACTCCTTTGATTTCCACGTTGTTGAGACGGGACCTCTGGTCAGCAGCCGATTGCTGAGTTTTGAGTTCAGCGACGTCTTTCTCCAGGACATTGATTGATAACTGCAAGCCTTCGATTTTTGAAACCCTTGACTCCATCTCAGCGAACTTTGTACCGAGGTTATCTATCTGATTTCCCATGAAGTCGCAACTATTTTTCAGCTCTTTCATCTCATTCTTAAAGGTTTTGAAGTCTTCAATCAGCGTCGGCAGTCCAACAAGTTGGCGCTTAATGTCGCGAATTTCCTTGATGATTTCGTCAAACGGCGTTGGTTTTGGCAATGATGCAGGTGACGCCGCTGGCACAGGAGAAAGGCCCCTGCAAGTTGAGATGCAGATGTCGCATTTCCACGACTTCATCGCTACCTTTTTTATTTTTCTCGCAGTATTACATCCATTATGCGCAGTTTCCTTACATTCCGTACATATCAGAATTTCCTCGGCGACTACGATGTTATTTTTGCACTTTTTACAGGCGTACGATAATGCTGATAATGGCGGCATCTCTATTATCCGATTTGGTTATCCTCTCAAAGTGAAAATTTCAGGATTTGCCCTGTTAGGTTTTGAAGAGCACTTTTGCAGCTACTCACTGACACCTTTGTTTACGCGTTTATATTGTTATTTATATTTTTAAAAACGGTTTGAAATGCAAGAATGACAGCAAGCACAGAAAACACAGTCAGGCATTCGAAATTCGAATTTATTTTATATTAGAATGTAGTTTATTCATATATTTGTATATATTATTACTTCTTTTCTACTTAAATTTAGTGAATATAATGTAAAGTTTACTTTATTTAAGCCCGCCTTTTCTTAAGAATAAAGAGTTTTATATCATTTTCTTATACATATATATTAGAATGTAGTTTATTCATATATTTGTATATATTATTACTTCTTTCTACTTAAATTTAGTGAATATAATGTAAAGTTTACTTTATTTTAGTCCTTAATTGCATACATATTTTTTTCTACTTTAAATTTTACTTTAATTTGTGTAAACAACACATTTGTTAGATTTAGAAATATTTGATAATTGATCACCTTCGTCAGTTCGCGAGTTACAAAAATACAGTTGGTACAACACAGCACAGCCAGAGACAGACCTTCTAGGTCTAGTTGGTTGTGCGATTTCGCCTCATTCGGATATGCTAGCATATTTATATGCATATAGCTATGTTTTTCGCTATAATAATGTTTGTTCTTAATTATTCCTCATGTACAATAGTATGCATGTTCTTGTATTATTATTTTTTTGTACGTTATAAATAAATAAATAAATAAATAAATAATTTTGGAATAATCTTGCGTCAATTACAACTGACGTCACAAATGGTTCTTAATGGTTCCGTGCAGCTAGGGCTGTGTATTATTTATTTTATTTTATTTTATTTTATTCTGGAACCAAGCAGAACTACATACAATGCAATAAAAACCTATTTAAAAGTGACAAAGATCCATTAATGTGATTCCGAATATAAAGTATACAAAATGAACGCAATATAATTTTATATTGTTTCCGCTTATGAATGGGGGGAAGCAGGATGGGAAGTGAGGTGAAAGGGGGAGACAAAATAGATAAAAATATATTATGTATGTATATACATATATTTATATTTAATTTTAGGTATGATATTTAGTTATTATAATGAATATACTTGAGATAAAATTATGTCCTTGAACTAAATTAAATGAAATATAATATTTATAAATGTTTTGTGATCATCTAGATAGACTCTAGATTTTTTTTTTATTGAGTTCTTATAAGAGGTTTTTGATGAGTGTAATATGTCCACACTTAATAAGTCTGTATTATATCTATGACACGCTCTGTATAGAAATGCATTTTGAGATGCGTTGGTTTTCACCACAGGGAGATGAAATAGTCGATGCGATCGAACAGGGCGGGGAGGAACATAAAATTCAATGCGCTCCAAAATCGCGTTCGCATCGATCGTGTTGGTCTAACTGAAAGTCCGCTGAATATCGCAGGCGACTGAATATTTGGAGTTCGAAAAGAGACAGAGTAGACTATCATTTTACTCCGGACAACTGCGGTTGGAACAAGCTGCAAACTTCAAGTAGTAAATTCGTTTTTATCTTATTTACATGGTGTGTTCTAATAGCCATAACATATTTTTTATCGTACGCCTACTGGTTGCATCGTATTCAAACCGGCTGCTGGGCGAGGTGGGGGGACCCTTATCTTCACGCGACTCACTCGCCAAACGGAGTTATTCTACCTTCCGCAGGTTAGTACTAATTATGCACAAAACTGTTCCATGTATAGGGTATGTAAAATTTGTAATACGCAGCTCGGCGATATTGACGTATTCAATACGTCATCATTCGCTCTTAAGAAAGCAATTATTAATAACGGTATTGATTTATCATTGTAATAGCAATATATAATATATTATAAATAATATTTATTCAAGAATATATTTAAATAATTATGTGTGACTATATTATGGAAAGTGTATTTACAAAAAAAATTATTTACTTATTATGACTCCTTTCTTTCCAGTTCCCACCTCTCCCTATGTGTGTTAATTCTTCAAAAAAAAATATTGTTGTGTTTAAATTATGAATGGTAAAGTAGAAATATGTAATTAGCTTCATTTTTTTAACTTAATAATTTTGTAACACATTTATTGTAACAGCTGTATGTTTCCTTAATAATAATAATAAAAAAAAAAAATAGCGCACCAAAGGTCAGTTTTCTGCGCGACTCAGAAAAATCAGGTAGCTGATTTAGTGCACCCTTGTTTTGGGACCATGTCACGACGCGCGATGTCGAACAACGTTGGGCGATCAAGCTTTGCACTTATTTCAAATCAGGAATTGCTTAAGCAAGCCTACAGAGAGTCTGTTCTATCGTATGTGCAAGTTTCGTTATGGGTGAAGAAGTTCAAGGAGAGCCAGGAAGGAGAGAAAGATGACGTCCGCTCAGAACGGCGAACATCAAGTCAAACCAATGAAAATATAACTCGTGTGCTTGATTTGTTAAATTGTGGCCGTCGAATGTGTATTCTATTATTAGCTGACACTCTGAAAATTCGGAAATTGAGTGTACCCGATTAAGGAAAAGGGTCATCCGCGTACGAAAAAATATCGCCGCTACCTGTGTGCTGCATCATAAATGCGCCAACGACACGTCTCTGTGCGACCCTGAGTTCTAGGCGAAAAATTTTAATTACGATGAATAAAAATTAGTATTTTTTTATGAATTTCGTTTATTTCTGAACCCACACTATGCACCATAATATCAAATTGCAATCCCATTTTGGGGCTGAAATAATAATAATAATAAAACGCTTTATTCTTAAGAAAATGCGAACTGAAATGGCTTTTATGAAGGTTATATGTATGTTCAGTGAATAAATTTAATTCATTAAAAAATGTGTTTTTTTTTCTATTTTTAAATTTTTAAATAATTACTGAAGGGGTTAATGGAAATTTACTGAGTAATTTGACATTTTCATTAGGGTCAATTGTTACTAATATCATCTAATATGAAACTAAGTCCATTAGTATTAAGAAAATGTTGTTGAAAAAGCGGGATTTCCTCAAAAATATTTTGTTAAAAATAATGATTCTATTTCATATATCAATAATCATTTTATCAATAAATCAAAAATCAAAAATCAATACCGTTGATATTTTTTATTACATATTATAATTTAGGATTTCTCCCATAGTGGTCTTTTATAAAACTCGTCCTTTATACATTGTTATTGAAGCGTAGGTATTTACCCTAGATATTGAAGCGTATTTTCCAAGTGAAGGTGTATTTTCTTTGTACGGAAGGGAAAATACTTCTCACGCCTTTTAATCTCAAGAGCGAGTGGGGATATCGGGCTCAAATAGATATCGAGGAACTGACTAAGAAAAATAAGACGGGCCTAGTCTTGCTGGAAAATATGCACCGCTCTCCGAATATACTATGACCCAGAGGCTGAAAATACTCCCTGAAAGAGATTGGTAGAGATTAATGACATGGTCTTCCTCAGAAAATGTGTTTTCCTTCAATGAAATTATGTAGTCTGCTCTAAAAACATCGAAGCTAATTTTTATTCTTATAAACAAATGAAGCAAGGAAACCGGATATCATCAAAGCCTTCTCCATGAAAAAATACATATATGTGTCCACAAATATATATATATGTAAAAATATATATATATATATATATATATATATATATATATATATATATATATATATATATATATATATATATATATATATATATATATATATATATATATATATATATATATATATATATATATATATATATATATATATATATATATATATATATATATATATATATATATATATATATATATATATATATATATATATATATATATATATTATTTTTTCAAATTGAAATTATGTTTATTACTAAATAAATGAAATGATAAAATAATGAAAGGGCACTTATCTGGTCTGTGGCGACCAGGAGCGACTCCACGCCTTTTTCGTTTTCTCTTCTTTCAGTATTTGCGGTTTCCTACTGTGGTATTCGAACCTTTCTACTTTATCCTACAGCGGCAACACAACAATTGGCAATCCAGCATTCATTCTCGTCTTTCGCATTGTTGTGTTGCCGCTGTAGGATAAAGTAGAAAGGTTCGAATACCACAGTAGGAAACCGCAAATACTGAAAGAAGAGAAAACGAAAAAGGCGTGGAGTCGCTCCTGTTCGCCACAGACCATTGTAATTATCTGAAAATCATCACATGATCGCTTAGCAGCTCTAAGCTAACTGGAAATAGATTAATCGAATTTTTAAAATTAAAGTGTACTTTAAAAAGATCATAGTGACATCTAGCGATTTAATTAGGAACTAAACTTGACAGATGAAGAATGGCAGTTGCTAAACTATAGAGTGCAGTGCCAGCGTCACATAAATAAAGGGGTTTTGAGTGGTTCTTGAGAGTTAAGGACATCATTAGGGGTTTAAATATAGACAATCAGGAATATTTGGCAAGAAATTAGCATATTTTGAGATTTTTACGAAAAATCGACGTAAATATCAATAATTGACAAATAGACAATAGAAGCATGTTTATGGTCTTAAAAAAAGTCGACCGATTGGTTTTTCAAAGAAATATAAAAAGGGGTTCATTAAATAGTAGGAATTATGGGAGAATTAATAGCAATATTGATAAAGTCATTTGAAGAACATTTAATTTATTATTAAGAGAAATTGGAAAACATAATCGACATCGATGGAAGAAAGCCGAATTAATGAAATTAAAAGAATTTTTCACCAAATAATTGCCAGTCAAAATAAAATTTAATAGTTAAAATGAGGAAATTTAGAAACACTTAATTAAAATAGAGGAATTACTAGATAAAAATACTATCAATAAATAAAATTGAAATAAAATAGTTATATTATTTCGCTTTCAAATGCGAAAGCGGAAACGATGCACAAGAAAGGCGGCAAGGTGAAGTCAAAGTATGATGATTTCCCGCCGAATATGAAACATCAATTTCTCATAATACGTAAAAATAAATACTTAAAGTCATATGTAGAATTAGAAGCACGAATTATCGTTAAGAAATTCTCTTGTTACCAATGTGGCAGAGCGTTATTTAACAAAAAAATAGATAAATCAGATCGTTTTGTGATTGATTAGTCAATAGTTGTGGGTTAAATTATTAAAAAAAGGTCATATCGATAAGGGTGTTATAAAAGGGATGGACGTGTTGCTTCCGGTATCCATTAAGAAATTTTAGTTGCACGCACAAAAGCTGCGAAAGTTTGGGAAAGAAAAGTATATCTTGGGGCTCAGATGTGAGAATAAACAGTTTAAAATAAGGGCACTGAGATGCTGTGAAGCATCTTAGTGCCCAGTTCATTTAAATTCGTATAAAGTGTGCAGATCGTATATCACAGAAACGCTTTATCGCACTCGTCATTGAGGCGCTTTTTACAAAGACACTAAAAACGAACAAATAATTGAAAATCCAGTGCTAAAAATGTGAATCGAGAGAGCTACGCGAGTTGGCATGTAAAAAATCCAACATTTCAATTAAAATAGAAGTACGAGATTTCGTCGGGTTGCAATACGGAAATTATATCAAAGATGGCGACGAGGCAAAGTCAGACCAATATGTCACAACATTGCGAGCGTTCTTCGGAGGTGCATAACATAGCGGTGAAATACAATTAACATTTGACGAAAACGCAGTAACGGCTTGAAAATTGCAGTACGATAGTAAACGGCTGGGGTTTCTAAAGAGACATTCTTCTTGGTGATGGCAGATTTCTAGAAAGGCGACACGCATCGAGGAAATTGACATTAGTTATAAGTGCATAATGTGAATGCAGCTGTAAATACGGGGAAGTATAGCCGAGAGTCATTGTCGGCAAAGATGTACTAAAAATATGTAAGTTTATTTTTGCCGAAGCTGGCGTTATTTAATTATTTAGGCCGAAGCTAGCAACCAATATTATCATTGTTGTATATTTTTTGGGGTTATAAATATTCGAGTTTTGTGGGTTTGTTGGAATTATTAGAAATGTTAAGTAGTTGTAACGTAAATGCGTGATTTCTACATATTTGCACGTTAACTAAAAATGAGGCATTTAACATCGATTGGTATGAATAGTCGTTGATAGTTCTACGAGGTAAACCTCTAGTCAGACTATTCTTTAATTTGGAAGAGAGTTAGCCTTTGCTAACTCCATTGATTTAGACATCAGCCATTATATAAATGTGCTTTTAATTTGGAAACTAGTTAAGGAAACATTCGAATTATACTGAATGTTAGAATAAGATTAAAGATAAGGAAAATTGTAGATTATATTAAGGTTTTTTTTGTTTTGACTGATCGATGGGGTTTCAAGGATAACGGGGAGGGAATAGTATTAATAGAAATAATAGAACGAAAACCATATGGACATTCAGTGGACTGAATGGTAACCAGGTCGTAGTTTATATCGGGCATTAGCGACTGCGGTCATTTAAATTCATTATATCACTGGAACGCCATCGACTAGTTGACAGTGTGTTAGTTTATAAGTAATTTTATTGTTGTATGTAAACATTACGATTCATGTTTCAATATAAATTGACATTGAACACATTTAAATAAATAAACGATTAGAATCTAATTGTCGAATTTCACGGCGGAGATTTAAACTCATGCATTATCAATATTAATATTATTTTATTAACAATCGACTGAACGCAGCCATTGTTGTCATCGACAAATAATCGATCGAAAATAACTCAAAGAATAAATTGTAAATATTTTGTGGTGAATTAGGCGCTCATTATTATAAATATAATTCACAATAATAGTACTTAAACTAAATAGAAAAAGTTATAATTTTAATTGTTTAAATATGCATTTTGGTTTAATATATGGATTATTAATTGGAGAAGATTTGTTTCATTGAGGAAGTAAATACAAAGAGGGAAATTATTAGGCAAGGTATTGGAAGCCTATCCCTCTTGAAGGTAATATTATCACTGTCGCTGTATGGTGGTAACATATTGAAATAGATATAGTAAAAACGTACTCTACAAATGACGTCCCAATGTGGTGGGCCAATAGACTTTGAAAGTATCTTAACCCTTCACGTTGCGAGGTAAAAAGTCACCTATCACTTTTGCGCGCGACATATTCGCGCAAAAAATCGACGCGAGTCAACGGCCTTGAGAAAAACGATCATAACTTATAAACCACTAATCGGATTAAAAAAAGATAAAGAGAAAAATGATCGCATTGAAATTTGACATATAAAACATTATAACCTTATCTCGTAAAACAATTAGGATAATAATGAATAAATATTACAAAATTGGCAAACTGAAAAAACTCGCCTATAAAATCATTTCGATTTTTTTGTAAATACAGTTTTTGTAAATATCAAAAATTGTAAATACAGTTATGTTCTCTATTAAATGCTTTACCAAAACGATATTTTTTTTTTACTTATTTGCATACAAAAATACGGAAAAAATATTTATTTATTCAGCCAAGAAAAATTGTATGTATTCTCGTAAAAAAAAATTTTTTTAATTTTTAATTTGTGACTACTTATGGTATTTTTTTATATGAAATTCTTTCAAAATAACTTTATTACTACATCACTTCTTCTTAGAAATCACACCAGAACTTTGAGCTTTGTCTGATATTATAGAAAAATCTAAAGTTTTGAGAGTTTCCGCGTCTGAACCTAATAATAAACTTTGAATGCCCATAATATAAAATTCGTTAGATTTTTTCAATTATATTGTCTTATCATAGACTTATTATATGTCTAATAACTAATTACTATACTCCAAAGAGTCACATTTCATCGAAAAACTATGGAAAATCGCACTTTTTTCTCTCATAGTAATTATCAAAACAAGTTTCATTTTCGCGAGCAATATTAGAACACAACATATAATGTTCAAAATACGCCTAATTATGTGATAACTTAGGATGTAAATGAAGCAATACCTATTTTATTAGTAAATTAAAGCGACATTACGTCATGTTTCGCGATATAACTGGATATTTCACAAACATTACAAAATAAACACGGCCATTTTTGACAAACACGGCCGGTTTGTTGACAAAGTGTTTTCTTCGAAAATTCGTGAAAAACAGCAAATGGATTGTCGAAATTATATAATCCTACTGGCTAATCTACTTAAAAAGGGAAATACTCACTTTAATCCGGTATAAACTGCACTTAAATCCAGAAAACACTTCACAACACAAACACTTCGGCGAACACCGCGCGCGCCGCCGCCATCGCGCGATCTGCGACTGTCGTCAGAAATGAGGTCATCGATTTTGTAAGGATGTAGTGATTCATATTTCTAACATCGCATGCGGCAATCGAGCAATTTCATAGTGTTGCATATTTGGCTATATTATGGCATCATTCGATAGAATATACAATCGCATTTCGAAATTTAAACGACATTTTCTTGAGCGGCGAGCGCGATATCCCGTATGGGATAGTTTGGATTTCAGCCGGCCGCCATACATATCCCGCAAGGGATGTTAAGTGCCTAGCGGGTTAACATAACATAGAGAATATAAAATCATAACTCACAGATAGAAATAGAAGTGAGAAGTAGTAGTAAAAAAATCAACTCTACACCAGATAACTGCCCTTTCATTATTTTATCATTTCATTTATTTAGTAATAAACATAATTTCAATTTGAAAAAATTATAATTTACACATTTACAATCAAATATATATATTAATATATATATATATACATATATATATATATATATATATATATATATATATATATATATATATATATATATATATATATATATATATATATATATATATATATATATATATATATATATATATATATATATATATATATATATATATATATATATATATATATATATATATATATATATATATATATATATATATATATATTTAATTGTAAGGTTAGTGAAGGTTGTACCTTTGCCGGACGTTTCGGAGCCCGTGGCTCCTTCTTCAGCGGCAAGAAGAATACTGCAGTGGAAGCTGTCACCTGCAACTACCCGCATTCCTCTGTGGTGCTGGGAGAGGGGTGTAGTGGGCGGGAAAATACATTTTAAAATAAGATATTGGATTTAGAATTTGGTAATGTGGAAATAAATAATGATATGTAGAGTGTATGAGAATATGTAGAGTGTATGAGAATATATAGGTGGAAGAATTAATATATAGTGTAATTTGTATCTACACTTCCCACTTATTTAAAGAGAGCTATTATTAGGCCACTTTTTAAAAAAGGGGATAGTAGGAACCCCTCAAACTACCGTCCGATTGCTCTCCTATCAACTTTTGCGAAAATATACGAAAAGACCGTCTACACTAGAATATATAGTTTCCTTGAAAAATATAATATTTTTTCCGAAAATCAAAATGGATTTAGAAAGAACAAGTCAACTACACTAGCTGTCTTTCAATATACTAACGAAATTCTAAATTTACTAAATAATAAACATGTCACCCTGGGGTTATTGCTAGATTTATCTAAGGCATATGATTGTGTACTACACGAAAAACTCTTAGAGAAATGCTACAACGTCGGAATCCGAGGCAAAGCCTATGATTGGTTAAAATCTTACCTTACTGAACGGGAGCAGTGCGTTGAAATTACATACTTTAATAGCAATAAAAAGATGGTAGAACCTGTACGATCAAAATGGCTTCGATCACAGCATGGCATTCCGCAGGGAAGCGTCCTCGGTTGCCTGCTGTTTATAATATATGTAAACGAACTTCCTTTAGCGACACAACAGAAAATAATCCTATTCGCCGACGATACTTCTATCTTAATTGGGGGCCATACTAAAGCTGATGTGGAAAGCAGCGCAAACACAAGCTTTATAGAAGTAACTGAATGGTTAGGGTCAAATAATTTAAGTGTAAATGCGGAAAAAACAAAATGTATGCAATTTCATTCCTATCAAGCACAAAAATACAAATTTGAAATTAAACATAACGCTCAGATTATTGATATGGTGCAAAAATTCAAATTACTAGGGATAACAATCGACTGTAATTTGAACTGGAAAGCCCATGTCGAAGATGTAAAAATAAAAATTTCGAAATTTTGCTACGCTCTAAGGATTTTAAAACGAACTACAGATAAAAAAACAGCCTTTATGGCATATTATGCATATATTTACGCCTGCATAAAATATGGAATTACGCTTTGGGGCAATTCGGTAAACGCAGAGGAAATATTCATAGTACAAAAACGATGCTTACGAATAATATGTGGAATTCCAAAGACTGACAGCTGCAAACCACTATTTAAAAAGGAGTTTGTGCTAACGTTTATATCGATATACATCTTGGAAACCTGCAAATTTATAAGGGACCACGATCAGTATTTCAAAACAAACAATGTTGAACACGGCTATAACACACGAAATAAACATGAGCTACAAGCACCCAAGCCAAATTTAACTCTATTTAAAAAAGGAATGTTATACAATGCAATAAAAATCTATAACCACCTACCTGCAAATATCAAAGAAATAAAAGGAAAAGGGTTTACCGCAGCGTTGAAAAAATGGCTTATCGATAAAAGCTTTTACACATTAAACGAATATTTCTCATAATATTATATTGTAGGCATGCATTTTCATTTTGTTTTTAAATTAATTCAATTAGAAAGATTACAAATTTTCAATTATATACATTTCGTATTTATAGGCGGATTTTTGATTATTCCTTGATTTTGATTTTTTTCATTATTTTTTATATTATTGATGAATTATTTTTTATTAATTGTTTTCTACTGTTACATTTTAAATTATATACATTTCGTATTTATAGGCGGAATTTTGATTATTCCTTGATTTTTGATTTTTTCTTTATTTTTTATATTATTGGTGAATTATTATTTCTAATTGTCTTCTATTGTTAGCTCTACTTATCCGGTCTGTTTAAATTTTTTTTTCATGTTAAACCAGTGAAATAATTGCATTTTTAATAAGATATTATAATTAGCAGATAAGTCAATTTAGCAGATAAGTAAATTTGTCAATCTGTTTTAATAACAGGTAATTGTGAGATACATAGTTTTACGCATTATCACCATAAATGTACCACCACAATTTCGGACAATAAAAATATTTCTATTTCTATTTCTATTTCTATATATATATATATATGTACACTGTGTATATATATATATATATATATATATATATATATATATATATATATATATATATATATATATATATATATATATATATATATATATATATATATATATATATATATATATATATATATATATATATATATATATATATATATATATATATATATATATATATATATATATATATATATATATATATATATATATATATATATATATATATATATATATATATATATATATATATATATATATATATATATATATATATATATATATATATATATATATATATATATATATATATATATATATATATATATATATATATATATATATATATATATATATATATTGATATTTTAAGGGTGTAATTTTTTTAAAATTATTTTTAATAATATATAAAATTAGATTCATGAAAAGTTACTTATCTGGGATCCTGGTGGACCAGAAACATTTTACCGATAGTTAATGTCCTCTTTAAATACTTAGGGCAGCAGCACCTGTTTCCGCAATTGATAACTTATGATGTTCTTAGTTATTGCAGCCGAATTATTGTATGCCCTTGGATGTAATAAGTATAGGAGGATGGTTTCTGTAACAGAAATGGATGTTAGTTAGAAGAAATTATATGACTGAGAATATTTCGACACTAGTCGTATCATCTCCATGACATTTCTGATAGAACAATTTTTTCAAAATTTAAATTTAAAAAAAACTGAACATAGAGAAATGGGTTAATAATATTTTGCAATATCGTTATAAATACACTATAACCGACCTTGAAAAACATTATTAATAATGATTTTTAAATGAAAAATATTAATAAGCTTTTAATGAATATGTCTGAACAAAATATAATTACTGTATTAATTTTGCCTATTCGGACCGGGACCCTTGCAAGCGCCTAAAATATTTATAAAAGCCAACTCCCAAGATTTAACGTCTCTTTCTTTAGCGTTATCGCCAAGGCACTTAATAATTTTTACTTTAAAACAATTATCAAAAGTTAAATTGTGTGCCTTAGCATGCAATGCTATTGGAAGTTGACTTTCATTGCCTACGCTGGCCCTGTGATTATTTAACCTAATGCTAAGAGGTGTAGTTGTTTCCCCAATATAAAATGCATTGCAGGTCTGGCAAAGTAATTGATATACAATATTTTTTGAAATGCAACTACTATTAAAAGGAACTCTGTAACTGTTGGGAGTGTTTGGACTAGTAAAATAAATGCTTCGATCTAATAAAGGACATGTTTTACAACGTGATCGACCACAAGGCTGTAGGCCCAAATTTTTGTTATTACTAAGATAATTTCGATTATTTTTATTAAGTATTGATTTTAAATTAGGAGGTTTTCGAAATGATATAATTGGTGGTATATCTAATAAACCTTTGGTTGATGGGTCGTTAGCTATAATAGGGAATAAATCTGCTAAAATAGGTCGCAGTTTCTCAGTGCCAGGAAAATAAGTAGTACTCAGAAAGATTTTATTTTGATTTAAATTTGACACCAATTTAGGTTTAGGTGAAAATTTTGTTTCGGAATTTATTATATTATTATCTAACAAAGAGGCAGGATAATTTCTTTCTATTAGTGATTTTTTAAGATTAGAAAGGTACTTATCTAAATTTTCTTTATTATTAATTAAACGGTGTCCGCGAATGGACATTGAATATGGAATTGACTTTTTGGTATGAAACGGATGACAGCTATCGAAATGTAGGTATTGCTCTTTGTTTGTAGGTTTTATATGAATTGCAGTTTTAATGGTGCCTTCGGATAGAGTTAGATCAACGTCTAAGAATGTAATTTGATTTTCTGATATAGTGTATGTAAAATCTAAGGGTACGAAATTATTTAAATCTGTAAGGAAGTCAGTGAGTGTGTCATGTCCATGTGGCCAAAACAGTATAATATCATCAATAAACCTATACCACATTAGTGGTTGTAAATTTTGAGTAAGAAGAAATTTATTTTCTAATAACCCCATAAAGAGATTCGCATAAGAAGGTGCCATTCTTGTTCCCATTGCTGTACCTTTAATTTGGAGATAAAATTCATCTTCAAAAGAAAAAGCATTCTTAGTGAGGACGAATTCAGCCAACTTACAAAGAAAATTTGTAGAAGGAATTTGGGGGCTGGGCCTTTGATTAAGGTTAATGGGAAATCGCTTCTAAGCCTAAATTATGGGGAATATTAGTATAAAGAGAGACAGCGTCAATTGTAACAAGTAATAAGTTGTCAGTCTTAGGAATTGTGGTATTTTTTAGAATCTCGATGAAATGGTAACTATCTTTAATGTGTGACTTAAGATTTTTTACAAATGGCTGTAGAAAGTAATCGACAAAAGCTGACATTCTTTCTGTGGGTGAGTTAAAACTAGCTACTATCGGTCTTCCTGGATTATTAGGTTTATGAATTTTTGGCAATAAGCAAAAATTTGGTGTTCTGATAGGGTTAGGAATTAAATTGTTAACATCTTCATCTGATAATTTTTCAATGGTTTTTTGTTGTTCAATATATTTTTTTATTGTATTTGCAAAATTTTGATTCGGATCACTATATAATTTTTTATAGGAAGTTTCGTCTCTGAGTTGCCTCAAACCTTCAGCTACATAGTCTGTTTTATTAAGGATGACTGTAGTTGAACCTTTATCAGCTGGCAAAATGATGATATTGGTATCTTTGCTTAGATTGTTAAGAGCTGAAAGTTCATCAGTTGTTAAGTTAGGTGTAGGTTTGAGGCTGTTTAAAAATGTTGGTTGTGTAACTTTGTTCATTAAAACTGTAATAAATATTTCTACAGGATGATTTTTTGGAAGAGAGGGTGGCTCTTTATTAGAATATTGTCGAAATTTTGCCAGTGCGTCATGTAATTTACTATTATTGCCATTTTTGTCCCTTGAATGCCAAAACTCACGCCATCTCAAATTACGACAAAATTTTGCTATATCATTTCCAAAACTGAAATGGTCAACTTTGGGAGTTGGTGTGAAATTTAGCCCTTTAGATAAAACTGAATATTCATTATGGTTTATAATTTTTGAGGACAAGTTTTTTACGACAAGTCTATCGCTATTTATAGGAACCTGTGCAGCATTAGAATTTGTAACTGATGATATCAAATTTTCAATAATTGGGATTTCTAAAGGAACTTGTGTAGGTTCGGGATGCATATCTGCATGAGAATAATTGTTTATAAAATGACGATTAGCTGAGAATTTGTTTTGTGATGAATATAAGGGAATGTTTTCGTTATTGTTATAATTTGAAACAGGATTTGAATTATATCTTGTATAATTTTGTTGTGTAGAGTTGTTGATTTTGTGAAAAATTTGTAAATTATGAAACTTATTTTCGTGTTTTAGCCTAATATTGTTTAAATCAATTACAGAACTGCTAACTATTTCACTAGCATATATATAATGCATTGGAGAATACATTTCTATCAAATCAACATAATATATAAGAGACCTTAAATGTTTATCTACCAAAACTTTGTATTCATTGTGTAAAACAAATGTAATCTCCATTGCATAATTAAACCTTAAAGTGTGGAAATTATATTGGATTTCTGGACTTATAGCTGAGAAAGGAAATTTAGGTATTAACCCTTTGGGACATATATGATTATTTAGACATTTTGACAGATATTCTACATGTCCTGTAAATTGTGATGCTTTACGAGAATGATAATTAACCTGATTTAACCAATAATTATATTCGTTCATAGTGATACATGTGATAGCAAAATAAGTAAGTAAAAAGTGTAAAATTGTTTATATTTTGATATTTTAAGGGTGTATTTTTTTTTTAATTATTTTTAATAATATATAAAATTAGATTCATGAAAAGTTACTTATATATATTATTACTCCTATACTTATTACATCCAAGGGCATACAATAATTCGGCTTCAATAACTAAGAACATCATAAGTTATCAATTGCGGAAACAGGTGCTGCTGCCCTAAGTATTTAAAGAGGACATTAACTATCGGTATTATGTTTCTGGTCCACCAGGACCCCAGATAAGTAACTTTTCATGAATCTAATTTTATATATTATTAAAATATATATATATATATATATATATATATATATATATATATATATATATATATATATATATATATATATATATATATATATATATATATATATATATATATATATATATATATATATATATATATATATATATATATATATATATATATAAAATTCTTTTAAAAAATATATATATATATATATATGTATATATATATATATATATATATATATATATATATATATATATATATATATATATATATATATATATATATATATATATATATATATATATATATATATATATATATATATATATATATATATATATATATATATATATATATATATATATATATATATATATATATATAAAGTTTTTTTGTGAAATTTCGTTTTTTAAGAATTCGTTTAAAGGATGACACTTTGATGAAAAAATAGAAATAATAAAAGCCACTTACATAGCTGGAAGGTTTTCCCGGACTGGATTGGGAAATGCTTATTTTAAATGAGATGTATGCATGGATGAGCACCACTTTCGACAGTGCAATGTAGGTTTAATGGGATCCCTTTATCGCTAGCGAACGATCGCCCTTCATCCACATCTCAAAAACAAAGCGTATCCTTTTGCAAACCAAAATAAAATGTTTTTATTAAAGACAAATTAAAGCAAAAACAATGAAAAAAATCACAATGAATCGTCTCTTAAATGCGGATTGACCTACCGAAAATTAGATTTGAAATTCGAATATATCCACTCTTTAAAAGGACGATATACCATTGCTGGGCTCGCTATCAGCCAGCCATTAAATGAAAATAAAAATAAAATACTTCATTTGCTCGTTGCCCTGAAATAAGATATAAATCGTAATTTCTGGTCGAGAAGTTTATACTTAAGGCTATATGATATTTACAAGAGTTCAAAACATAAGATAAAATTGTATAATATTGTTAATATTTGATTGGTTTTTTGTAAAATTTCTTTTTTTAAAGAATTGGTATAAAGGATGACACTTTTATGAAAAAATAAAAATAATAAAAGCCACTTACATAGCTGGAAGGTTTTTCCGGACTGGATTGGGAAATGCTTATTTTAAATGAGATGTATGCCTGGATGAGCACCACTTTAGACAGTGCAATGTAGGTTTAATGGGATCCCTTTATCGCTAGCGAACGATCGCCCTTCAATCCACATCTCAAAAACAAAGCGTATCCTTTTGCAAACCAAAATAAAATGTCTTTATTAAAGACAAATTAAAGCAAAAACAATGAAAAAAATCACAATGAATCGTCTCTTAAATGCGGATTGACCTACCGAAAATTCGATTTGAAATTCGAATATATCCACTCTTTAAAAGGACGATATACCATTGCTGGGCTCGCTATCAGCCAGCCATTAAATGAAAATAAAAATAAAATACTTCATTTGCTGGTTGCCATGAAATAAGATATAAATCGTAATTTCTGGTCGAGAAGTTTATACTTAAGGCTATATGATATTTACAAGAGTTCAAAACATAAGATAAAATTGTATAATATTGTTAATATTTGATTGGTTTTTTGTAAAATTTCTTTTTTTAAAGAATTCGTATAAAGGATGACACTTTGATGAAAATATAAAAACAATAAAAGCCACTTACATAGCTGGAAGGTTTTCGCGGACTGTATTGGGAAATGCTTATTTTAAATGAGATGTATGCCTGGATGAGCACCACTTTCGACAGTGCAATGTAGGTTTAATGGGATCCCTTTATCGCTAGCGATCGATCGCCCTTCATCCACATCTCAAAAACAAAGCGTATCCGTTTGCAAACCAAAATAAAATGTCTTTATTAAAGACAAATTAAAGCAAAAACAATGAAAAAAATCACAATGAATCGTCTCTTAAATGCGGATTGACATACCGAAAATTCGATTTGAAATTCGAATATATCCACTCTTTAAAAGGACGATATACCATTGCTGTATATATATATATATATATATATATATATATATATATATATATATATATATATATATATATATATATATATATATATATATATATATATATATATATATATATATATATATATATATATATATATATATATATATATATATATATATATATATATATATATATATATATATATATATATATATATATATATATATATATATATATATATATATATATATATATATATATATATATATATATATATATATATATATATATATATATATATATATATATATATATATATATATATATATATATATATATATATATATATATATATATATATATATATTTCTTTTTTTTAGAATTCGTGTAAAGGATGACACTTTGATAAAAAAATAAAAAAAATAAAAGCCACTTACATAGCTGGAAGGTTTTCCCGGACTGGATTGGGAAATGCTATGTTCTATATATATATATATATATATATATATATATATATATATATATATATATATATATATATATATAAAATTGATATTATGTTTATCACTAAATAAATGAAATGATAAAATAATGAAAGGGCACTTATCTGGTCTGTGGTGACCAGGAGTGACTCCACGCCTTCTTCTTCTCCTCACTCAGTGTTTGCTGGTGCTTCCTGCTGTGGCACTAGAACCGATCAAAATGGCAGTCTTTCACAGCGGCACACAACAATGCGAGACGAGAATGAATGCTGGAAAATAATAGGCGATTAGTGTTTCTTAAATATTAATGATTGTTATAAAATGTATATCAATATTTCGGCTCAGCCGTCGTCAAGATATGTGACATTTCTGAAATCGAACAATTCGTTGAAAATTTAAATTCAAGGAATCGAACAAAAAGAAATGGATTAATAATATTTTACACGATTTAGTTAAGGTACCGAAACCAACCGTGCAAAACGTTATTTTAAAATGAATGATAAAAATTAAAATAGAAAAAGAAAATTTAGATAAATATCTCAATAATCTAAAGCAATCTCTTCTTGAAAGAAAATACCCTGCTCCTCTATTGGATAAACATATTCTAAACTCTGAAGTAAAATATATACCAAAACCTAAAATTACTTCAAATAAAAATAATAATAATAATAAAATCTTTCTTAGCACCACTTATTTTCCTGGTGCTGAGAAACTGCGAGATATATTATCTGATTTATTCCCCATCATTTCTAATGATGCATCCACTAAGGATCTCTTAGATTCACCGCCAATTTTATCTTTCCGCAGACCACCTAATATTAGATCAATATTAAACAAAACAAAAAATAATCAAAATTTCTCTATTGGTAATAATACTTATGGTCTTCAACCTTGTGGTCGTCCACGTTGTAAAACTTGTCCTCTGTTAGATCTAAGTCCTTTTTTTACCAGTCCAAATACTACTAATAGTTACAGGGTTCCCTTTCATTGCAGTTGTATTTCAAAAAATATAGTATATCAACTTCTGTGCAGGACTTGTGATGCCATTTTATATCGGTGAAACAACAACACCACTTAATATTAGACTAAATAATCATAGGGCTAGTGTAGGAAATGAAAGCCAACTCCCAATATCTTTGCATGCCAGGGCACATAATTTATCTTTTGATCAATGTTTTAAAGTTAAAATAATAAAATGCCTTGGTGATAATGCACAAGAAAGGGACGTCAAATCTTGGGAATTGGATTATATTTATATTTTAGGCGCTTGCAAAGGTTCCGGTCTCAATAGGCAAAATTAATAAGGTTTATCATATTATCATAATCATCAAATGCTTTTTATTTTAATTTTTTATCATTCTTTTAAAATAACGTTTTGCACGGTTGGTTTCGGTACCTTAACTAAATCGTGTAAAATATTATTAATCCATTTCTTTTTGTTCGATTCCTTGAATTTAAATTTTCAACGAATTGTTCGATTTCAGAAATGTCACATATCTTGACGACGGCTGAGCCGAAATATTGATATACATTTTATAACAATCATTAATATTTAAGAAACACTAATCGCCTATTATTTTCCAGCATTCATTCTCGTCTCGCATTGTTGTGTGCCGCTGTGAAAGACTGCCATTTTGATCGGGTTCTAGTGCCACAGCAGGAAGCACCAGCAAACACTGAGTGAGGAGAAGAAGAAGGCGTGGAGTCACTCCTGGTCACCACAGACCAGATAAGTGCCCTTTCATTATTTTATCATTTCATTTATTTAGTGATAAACATAATTTCAATTTGAAAAAATAATAATTTACACATTTACAATCAAATATATATATATATATATATATATATATATATATATATATATATATATATATATATATATATATATATATATATATATATATATATATATATATATATATATATATATATATATATATATATATATATATATATATAAATATATATATATATATATATATATATATATATATATATATATATATATATATATATATATATATATATATATATATATATATATATATATATATATATATATATATATATATATATATATATATATATATATATATATATATATATATATATATTTATATATATATATATATATATATATATATATATATATATATATATATATATATATATATATATATATATATATATATATATATATATATATATATATATATATATATATATATATATATATATATATATATATATATATATATATATATATATATATATATATATATATATATATATATATATATATATATATATATATATATATATATATATATATATGTATATATATATATATATATATATGTATATATATATGTATATACTTTTACTAATTTTATTTTAAATAAAAAAAATCGTCTCAATTGAAGGCATTTTGTGTTGCATAAGGATAAGCCCTATTTATGAGATATATGGATGAATAGTGATCGTTAGTCGACTGCAAAAGGACCTTTAAACTTACATTGCACCGTCGAAAGTCGTGCACATCCGTAAGTATATCTCATTCAAACATAAGCATTTCCCAATACAAGCTGGGATTTCCTTCGCTACTTTTTAAGTAGCTTTTAATAATTTTATTTTAAATAAAAACATCATCCTATAAACGGATTTCTTTACAAACCTTATCAAATATAACAATATTATACTGTTTTCTACAATATTTCTTTACAATTTTTTAATATTATACAATTTTATATAGGTTTACCCTATTTTGATAACATTATACAATCTTTATTATAAACCTCTTCTGCCAGAAATTAAGATTGAAGTTTCTTCTTTCATTTCATTGAGCATATGGAGGTTTTTTTTATTTTTATTTCGATTTAATGGCTCGTTGATAACAAACTCAGCCAATTGTATCATATTTTAAATGATGGTGGCATTCGAAATTTGAATTATTTCGTAATGTCACTTTCATTTGGAAAACGGCTTTGCCGAAGTGATTAATAGTTTATTTTTTATTTTTTCGCTTAATTCGTCTCAATTGAAGGCATTTTGTGTTGCATAAGGATAAGCCCTATTTATGAGATATATGGATGAATAGTGATCGTTAGTCGACTGCAAAAGGACCTTTAAACTTACATTGCACCGTCGAAAGTAGTGCACATCCGTAAGTATATCTCATTCAAACATAAGCATTTCCCAATACAAGCTGGGATTTCCTTCGCTACTTTTTAAGTAGCTTTTACTAATTTTTTATTAAATAAAAACATCATCCTATAAACGGATTTCTTTACAAACCTTATCAAATATAACAATATTATACTGTTTTCTACAATATTTCTTTACAATTTTTTAATATTATACAATTTTATATAGGTTTACCCTATTTTGATAACATTATACAATCTTTATTATAAACCTCTTCTGCCAGAAATTAAGATTGAAGTTTCTTCTTTCATTTCATTGAGCATATGGAGGTTTTTTTTATTTTTATTTCGATTTAATGGCTCGTTGATAACAAACTCAGCCAATTGTATCATATTTTAAATGTTGGTAGCATTCGAAATTTGAATTATTTCGTAATGTCACTTTCATTTAGAAAACGGCTTTGCGGAAGTGATTAATAGTTTAATTTTTTATTTTTTCGCTTAATTCGTCTCAATTGAAGGCATTTTGTATTGCATAAGGATAAGCCCTATTTATGAGATATATGGATGAATAGTGATCGTTAGTCGACTGCAAAAGGACCTTTAAACTTTGTTTGTTATATAGCCTATATAACAAGTTTTGTTATATAGCCTATATCAACAAGCTTTGTTAAATTAAACATATTAGGAACGCGTGCTTTCTCATATTTCTTTCCATATAACCATACTTAGCCATAGCAACGCATGGCTGGGTACAGCTAGTTTTATTATAAATACACAAAGCTCGAGTAATTTAGTAGTGTAAAGCTTATCCAATATCTTAAAAAATACAGAAACTGAAATTAAGTAGGTGTTAATGGATAAATGGAAAACTTTAATACATATTTATCTGATTATAATTAGGGTGATACATATAGTGTAATATCGTTATTTTTGCGATCCGTTAGGGAAAAATACAGCTATGCTGTACGGAAGCCAAAAAGGTGTTTCTTTTTATTTTAGTATTATGCAATTTTTCAAAGCCTTATAAAAATTAAAACGCTTAATCCAACTGCTGTCACTAGTATATTTTAGGTTTATCTGCCTAAGAGTTTAACGTATGTATATGATTTTCTATATTATTACTTTCTGGAAGGGTAAATCTTGTTGTTTCTATTACCAATACGCAAACGATTAATAAAACGCACACACACGCACATTCATAAGGCCTATTATTCGGCAGTCTTGAAGAAGTGATGGTAGGCCGAATTTCTATTAAGACTCTGTCACGCGATAGAGAATTATTGAGTGGTTTTCGTAAATATAATTAAGGGCATCCAACGCTCCATCGGCACAGTTCTTTATTAACTTTATAGTTTGAGCTGTAAATTTTAGGTATCTATTTTACTACAATAGTCAGCTCGATTTAATTCAATTCATTAATTATACAAAGAAACTTACAGACTAAACTACTGTTACTGTTACGACACGCTCAAGCGATTAGCTCTCTTCAAAGTGAGAGCGGAACCTAAAACTATCCATGCTAGGTGACATCGAGGAGTAAAGCTTTCACACAATGGAAATTATATATTTTAATACCTGTTGATAGTATTGAGGATGGCCGGTTACAACCGGCGAGCCCATTACCCCAGGGAGTTGAAACGACATTGAGTAATTCTGTCTCCCATGGAGTGAAAGTAAAAGAATGGACAGCACAGTCCACACTCAAACTACGCCAACAGCCCGTAATGCTACAACACTTCACTAATAAGGAACTGGTAAGAGAACACAGCAGACAAACCTTGCTCCCTCACTACTGGAGCGAATTTCTCCATCCTCAAGTCTGGTCGTAGATTCGAGGTCAACTGTGCGGCTCTACCTGACGTTAGCATAATTCAGATGGATTGCAAAGCGGATCGAGACGCCTTTTCCCATCAATATCACGCATGATCGGGTGGCCAGTGGATCACTTCGAAGGTGGCTGACATCAGGTCAACAACTCCCCCCCCCCCCCCCCCCCCTCTATAAAAAGCGTACGTTTCTGGGCCCGCCTGGTTAATAGCCAGATTAAGCCAACAATTGACACGCCGTATGACGCGCAAACCACGAGGAACTCCGATTAGAACCTCCGATCCCAATTATCCTCGACTGAATTCACAGCCGTAGGCAGTGTTCACAGGGTCCTTTCCAGGTTAGTGCCTCTTGGAGGAGGCAACCGGATAAAAGCTGAGTTGGGCCGACATAAGAGATAACAGACAGGTCATCAGGACCATACCTATACGGAAGCGTTAGGGACTAAGATGTGAGCGGAACCTAACACCTTCCATGGCGGGTAACATCGAGGCGGAAAGTTTTAATACAATAGAAATTATATACTCTAATACCTGTTCAGCGAATGAGATTTTTGAATTGCCTGATTAAGGGCCTGATTAAGGGGTATACAACACCTTCAATACACTCCTCATAACTGGTGACCCCGACGCGAATTCAAAAGGAATTTCCGTCTGTTGCTCCATTTCGAAGCGTGTTTTTGTTAAAGTGGCATGATACTGCAGAACTTTCGTTTCATGATTTTTTTGAAAAATATAAGCATTAAATTTTAAAAAGTTTTTAAGCGAACGATCGATAAGGAATAAATTTATAATTTAGACTCAAAAAATTGCTCATTGCTTTGAACATTCAGGCTTTAAACTGATTTCAAAAACTTTCAGGTGCGATTACTCCTACAGGTAGGTATGTTCCATTTTAATGTAATTATGCTGACAGGTTTATTCTCCAGAGTCGCGCTTGACCACCATTTGTTTGGGCCTTAAATTAATTACAATTGATTAAAACGAGGAAGCGCTCTGAGTAATACGCTAAATAAGCTTTGCCATTAATACCGTTAAACCACCACTGCGCAACGACAGTTTTACTGCGTGAGCGTGCGATCGAGCGTTCAGTTGCCGTCCACTCGCCGGCGCGTACGTACGTGGCATCTGTGCCTGATGCTTCAAAAACGCTGATTTTTTATTGGTAAACCTAACAGCTGTAACCCCGTATAATTCATCGAGGGTCAGCACATTTCAGTTATTTTTTCTAAGGTCTTATGTCGCCCTAAGGCAGCGTAATATGATCAAGAATTATCAAGGGGAATGCAAAAGGATTAAAGGGAATCCAACATTTTTAGTGCACTCGTTATAACTGTTGACCATAATGAGAATTCAAAGGCTTTTCCATCTGTTGGTCCATTTCGACGATCGTTATTATATTAAGGTGGCATCGCACGATAAAGAATTATTAAGGGGAATATAACGATTAAAGGGAATCCAATATCTTCATTTCACTCGTCATAACTGGTGACCCTAACGCGAATTAAAAGGCATATCCACCTGCTGCTGCGCATTTTTGTTGACAGCGTCACATGATCAATAATTATTAAGGGGAATACAACATGATTAAAGGAAATTCAACATTTTTAACGCACTCGTCGTAACTGTTGACCCCGACAAGAATTCAAAAGCATTTCCATCAAAGGCTCTATTTCGACAGTTGCATTTTTGTTAGGGCTGATTCACTTTATAAAGTATTATTAACCCTCCGTGTACGATGTGGGGTATAACACACTATAAAGACGTTGCAATACATTTTCTTAGTATCTGCAAATGCGACGTTGCCATTCCGATCAGTCCAATTCATTCAGTCCGGCATCAGCCTCGGAGCGCGCGACACGTGAGTAAAATGCACTTGGGCATCACATACCTTACATTGTATGGCTTTTTTATATGAGTTCCTAAGAATGGAGTTAATGAATTATAAGTTAAAGGAAAAGTTTTGTATTTTGCGTAAAAGTCCATTGAAATGTATATACGTAAATATAAGTTTTACTTAAAGTTATTCATTATTAGGTACTACAATAAATTTCGTATTAATAACCAACATTAAGAATTATTTGTTGATTTTAGTTAATTTTATTTTCGGGGTATTTCAAAACTCACCTATTGCCATGTGAGATTTTTCCTCGTTATTTATTTAATATACGGAGGTCTAAAGAGAATACGACATGATTAAAGGAAATCAAACATCTTCAACGCACTCGTCATAACTGGTGACCCCGACGCGAAGGGCATTTCCATTTGTTGCTCCATTTCAAAAGTCGAGTCTTCGTTAAGGCAGCTTCACACAATCAAGAATTATCAACTGGTCGCGGGGCGTTAAACAAAATTTAAGTCTCTCGCCCGGCAAATCTTCTTCATCAATCTTCACACACTCTGGGGAGCGTCCGCCCCCGCGGCCCAGCCGTGGGCTCATTATTAACGCAGGCCAAACTTTCCGGGTGGAGGGGCCCAGATTGGACGTGATGTCTTTAAAGACAAGGAGCCGCCGAGCTGTCGAGCCGCGTCGCGCCGCACTGGGATTTGCGGAGAAATATTTCTTGCCGCTTTTAATGGGACACCGATGAATGGAAAAGTAAAACTTGAACACGTAAACTATCGCACTTTATCTTCTTTTCCAGCTGCCCTACGTCTGCCTGGTGGCAAACCGCAAGAAGTTGAATCGTCAAAGCAAGCAAGCGACTTAGATACAATCAGGAAAATAGAAAACCTAACGCTGTGGCCGACAAAGAACGAAGGCACAGTATACCAGACAGTAGCGTTCTTTAGAACAACATTAAAAACGAAGCGAGGTACGTCACGGGTCCAAGGCCTCGCATGTGGCCGCCTTTGCACGCGCATAACGCTATCCAAAAGCGTTCGTCGAAACATACCCCTCTGCTCACTTCACTCGCACCCTATCCCCGCAATCCCCCGTCGCTTGAGAGTGCGTTTACTGTTCTCTCGGTATGCTGTGACGAAGGCGAGCAAATTTAAGCATATCGAACACCGGCAAAATTAACCAACCAATTGGCCAACCATTGAGCGACGGCTAATCGAGGGACCACGGAGGGGGGAGACGCGTCGATCACAGTGGGCGGGGCTGAAAAAAACTATCCTACATAACTATTCAACAGGGGATCCTGATTTCGGATTCCAGTTTTAATCATATGGGACATATTCTCCGCTATAAATAATAAATGCACGCGCGTTATCGTATCCGACGAGGTGCTTCATACATTTCTGATAGAACTTTACTTAATGTTGAAACATTTAGTCATTTAATTATATTCACACCTCGTCAGACATATCTTTGTATATTAACAAATATATTTTGTTCAACGCTAAGCTTCTGTAGTCGAATTATCTGATATGATATAAATTTTATCAACGTAATACTTATGTACTGATATCACCGTTTTACCGTACAATATACAGCACAGTGGGCTCGATTGCGTTTCTTCGTGAACTAAAATCGGAAATTAGCCCGTGTGAACGAGACAGGGCAATACGCTAGAGCGGAATGTGAGATGACCGGTTGTCGCTTTTTCGCATTAAAACTGCCCGCCTAGGTCGAATCTTACACTGCACGAAATATGCTCGAATGTATAAGTTCGGCAGGTAGTATTTATCAACGATCATTCGTTTCATATTCCGCTCCAACGTATTGTATTGGCTGTTAAAAAATAAAAGGACATTCAATTTATTTATTTATTTATTTAAGAATTAATTACTATAAAACATTTATTTGCTTACAAAAATAACAGGAACCGAATGGCAAAACCTGAACCTTTTGCTTATTTGATTCTGTCACCCAACTGGGACTAGCCCGTTCTAGGGTGCATAGGAAATAAAAGTTGACTTCATCAATACAATACAATACAATACAATCAACTACTCGAGTAGATAGGCATTCCTACACTTGGATGCGTCACAAAATTAAATGCTAAAAATTTAATTATTAAAAACATAACTATCATGATAGTTGTCATGGCTGTAATATTATATTTAATATTACCTACATACAAATAATCAAAATATACTAATGTGATTTAAGAGTCGGGGAGAACAATATATTAAAATAGAAATGCAAATTCTATGTAGAATAATCAAAAAATATATATTTTATTGTCAATCCAGCAATATGCTTTCGTATTTATTTTTTAACAATGAATAGATTTATAATAAATTAAATAAAAATTAGAATGTCAGCTATCATAATGTTTAGAACTTTACGCATTTCATTAATCATCAACATGGAAAATAAACTCAGAATTTTCAAACTCCCTTATACCATAAATTAGGTTTCTTACCAAATTATGTATAATTATCTTTTTAAATTGGTCATCTCCAAAGCTTTTTATTTGCTCTGGAATCTTATTATAGAAGGACAAATTTTGGTGAATAAAACTGTATCGCACTTTGCTAAGTCGCTGTCGGTTTATGTGGATATTGGATTTATTCCTCGTATCGTGATGATGAAAATCACTATTCACCGGAGCTTCTGTTAGGTGTCTACGAGCGTACATAATATTTTGGTAGATGTAAGAAGAAAATAGAGTCATTATTCCTGATTTTACAAATAGCGGCTTACAAGAACTTCTTGGTGAGACTCTATATAAACTGCGTACCGCTCTTTTCTGGAGGAGAAAAATTCTTTTTGAGTTTGGTGCCATTCCCCAAAACAGTAAGCCATACGTTATTAAGGAGTGGAAATTTGCAAAATAAACGGATTTAGCTGCTTCAAAACCGCATAAACTTCTTATCTTTCTAATGGCGAATATGGCACTGCACATTTTTTTACTGAGATCATTTAAGTGTAATTTTTTACTGAGATCATTGTTTACTGAGTTCATACTCAATATCGTTTATTATTGAACACCGTTGGGTTTCACCTGATTTTGAAGAAGATTATGATATTTCGATGACCCCTTTACTGCGTCTAAGTTGCTTAATATATAACTGGGTCGGCAAAATTTAATTCCTCTTTTGTGATCTGCCGCCGAGCGCGGAGAATTTGATATGCCGGGGTGATTTTACGGAATCCCGTAAATATTAAATGCTCTCTTGATTTCTCGATGGCGCTGACTGAGGGGGTAATATTTAAAATATCACCCCTCCACGCCGGAGAGATGTGGCGTCCCTCAGCGTCCCCGCTCCCATCACCCCGCGCGACCTCGTTTGTCAAGGTTGCTATAAAATCATTCATGGTTCTATATCAAGTCGAGTGGCGGAGGGTCCGAGGCTTTCGCGTCGGCATCGGCGCGTCTGTGTCAAACCATAACAAAGTATTACACATTTTGTCGTATTTTACATTACGTTACATACATATCCAATTGACGAGTTTACTGACGTAACGGCCTCGGGAGTTAATGAGCCCTTGCTGAGTTGGCCACGAAGACCCATTCTGTTCAGGGTTGGTCACACTCACGGGTCAACACCTATCCGACGGCCTACGCGCATGAAGTGGGAGCCTGGGCAGGACTCTGGTCTTATGGTCAGTTTCCCCTGGAAATCAATCTTCTGGCGCTCTTGGACGGTCTGCACACCGTGCGGCGTAAGCCAATCGACTGTGCAGTCTGACTAAGAGTCGGGGGAGTCTTGAAGCAGTACTGTTTCCTATAGAGCGGGGGTGGTTGCGGACCTTACGGCGACTGCTCTTGAAACGACCATCGGCTACCCGATCCTGGGTGAACAGCCGGGCAAAGGACGATGTGGTCCGCGATAGATTCGGTAAACACCGTTTCACCGCTTCGTAAGGGAGAGGACCGCGTAAGCGACCTCGAACTCGTAACCAATCGAGAGACTGGAGTAATCTGGTCATAATTGGAAGTAAGGATGTGAGTGTAAGCCCGCCGGGTAACACTCGTGGCGTAGCTAGACGGTGGACTGTTTTGTCCTCAAGTCTTCTGCGCTCACTCCAGGGAGATAGAACGACTAATCGTTAAAACTTCCTGAGGTGACGGGCTCGCCCGCTGTAGTCGACAACCCTAGTTGGCATAACGGCCTCTGTAGAATTGGGCCATTATAACCAGCTTGCTCAAGGGTCAGCGTAACACGGGTCAACACCCATCAAGGAGCATCCAAGTCGAATTACGAGCCTGGGTCGAACTCTATGCCCTGTGGGTCAGTTTCCCCTGGAAGTTGTTTATCGGGAGCGCATGGACGGTTTGCGCTACGCGCGGCGTCATCCAATCGACTGTACATCCCGACTGACAGCTGGGTAAGTCTGGAAACAGTATTGTTTCATATAGAGCGAGGGCGGTTATTTTCCTTGTGGCAGCCTCTATTGAAACAACCATTTGGCTACCTGATACCGGGCGAAATCTGGGCAAAATATGCCGTAGCCCGAGATTCGGTATACTTAGATCACCGCTACACTAGGGACAGGATGGCGCAAGTGACTTCGAACCACCAACCAGTCAGGACGTTGGTGGTATCCTGATGGTTATATCCAGACTTGGAAGGTCCTACCCATTTGATGAAGAGACCAGTTTCGGGATAAGATATCCTTCCAAAACTGATAGTCAGGGGGCGAGGCTGCCCGCTGTTTACCTTTCTCGGTGCCTCGCCGTAAGGCGTTGGCCTCTAACGGGCATGATGATACAGCTCGACAATAGATTTGTATTGTCTTTTCTACGCTCGTCCTACGGCTGAAAGAACGACCATATATCGTTATACCAGCCTGGGATAACGGGTTCGCCTGTTGTAGTCGACACCGTCCTACCGGAGATTTTACCACGTTAACGGACCCTGTGCAGTTGGGCCATTATGACAAACTTTGTTCATGGCTCGGCCCAACTCACGGCTCAACGCCCATCTGGTAGCCTCCTAGCAGATGTTCGAGCCCTGGTAGGATTCCTGTACCCCTTGTGGAACAGCTTCCCCTGGTATTATTTCTTTGGATGCTCCTGGACGGTTTGCGCACCGTGCGGTGACAGCCAGTCCATTGTGTTTTCCGACTGATTAACTGGGGGAGTCTGGAAACGACTTTGATTCCGAACGGGGGTGGCTCTTGAAACAACCGATTGGCTACACGATTCCTCATGAGCAGCCGGGCAATGGATGCCTAGAAGCACGAATATTCGAACCGAATCGCCGCTCACATTAGGTAGAGGATTGCGCAAGCGACTGCCATAACGGGTACCCAGGGGCGAGGCTGCCCGCTGGGTGCTTCTCAGTGTCTCGCGTAAGGCGTTTAACTTCGACGGGCTAGTTGGTGTAGCTACATAGTAGACTGTCTATTGGGAGTTAATGGGCCTTTGCTGAGTTGGCCACGAAGACCCATTCTGTTCCGGGTTGGTCACACTCACGGGTCAACACCTATCCAACGGCCTGCAAGCATGAAGTGCGAGCCTGGGTAGGACTCTGGCCTTATGGTTAGTTTCCCCTGGGAAACAACCTTCTAGCTCTCCTGGACGGTCTGCGCACCGTGCGGCGTAAGCCAATCGAATGCGCACTCTGACTAACATATTGAGTTGTCAACCACAACGGGCGAACCCGTCACCGCAGGACGTTTTAACGATTTTTCTTTCTATCGACCGTGCAGTGAACGTAGAAGACTTGGGACATAACAATCCGACGTCTAGCTACGCCACAACCCGTTAGAGTCCAACGCCTTACCGCGAGTAGCCAGGTATGTTACCTGGCGGGCGGCACTCGCGCCCTAACTACCAATTGTGACCAGATTTCTCCGGTCTCTCGATTGGTTCCGAGTTCGAGGTCGCTTGCGCGGTCCTCTCCCTTACGAAGCGGTGAAACGGAGTGTACCGAATCTATCGCGGACCAAGGCGTCCTTTGCCCGACTCTGAACCGGGATCGGATGGCCAATGGTCATTTCAAGAGCAGTCGCCGTAAGGTAGACAACTACCCCCGCTCTATAGGAAACAATACAGTTCCCAGACTCCCCCGATTGTTAGTCGGAGAGCACAATCGATTGGCTTGCGCCGCTCGGTGCGCAGACCGTCCAGGAGCGCCAGAGGATTGATTCCCAGGGGAGACTGGTTGGCCCAGTGTCCTACCCAGGCTCCGCACCCCATGCGAGGAGGCCATCGGATGTGTGTTGACCCGTGAGTGTGACCGACCCTGAAACAGAATGGGTCTACGTGGCCAACTCAGCAAGGGCCCATTAGCCCCCATTGACTAACAGTCGGGGGAGTCTGGAAGCAGTACTATTTCCTATAGAGCGGGGGTGGTTGCGGACCTTACGGCAACTGCTCTTGAAACGACCATGGGCTATTCGATCCTGGGTGAACAGCCGGGCAAAGGACGCTGTGGTCCGCGATAGATTCGGTATACACCGTTTCACCGCTTCGTAAGGGAGAGGACCGCGCAAGTGACCTCGAACTCGTAACCAATCGAGAGACCGGAGTAATCTGGTCACAATTGGAAGTAAGGGCGTGAGTGTAAGCCCGCCGGGTAACACTCCTGGCTAACTCGCGGTTAAGGCGTTGGCCTCTTACGGGTTTGTGGCGGAGCTAGACCGTGGACTGTTTTGTCTAAGTCTTCTGTGCTCACTCCGGGGAGATAGAACGACTAATCGTTAAAACTTCCTGAGGTGACGGGCTCGCCTGCTGTAGTCGACAACCCTAGTTGTCTATGTCTTTAAGTATCGACGTTCATCCCACGACTGAAATAACGATCACATATCGTTATACCTGCCTGAAGTGACGGGTTCGCCCATTATAATTGACACCCTGGCGGGTTTACCTGGTTCCTGGCCCCACTGGCAGTTTTACCTGGTTCATAATAATTCCGTGCTATTTATCTGGCATTAGTCAAACTTTATGTCACCTGGCCGGCCCAGCTGATAGTTCTACTTCTGGAAGCCTCCTCGTAGAGGAACTTAATAAGACAGTATCTCAGTCACCTTCTGTTGATCCGTTGGCCACCCGATACCGAAAGTCCAGGACGGGGAAAGGGCGCTCGGTCCGCGATATATTCAAACTGAATTTTCTCTTACGCCAGGTAGAGGCCACGCAAGCGACCTCGAATCCATGACCAGACTATAGAACCGACGCTTGTTCCTCGCGGTGAGCTAATGAGCCCTGTTGCAGTTTGGCCAGTAAGACCCAGTTGCACAGGGTCGGTCAAACGCACGGGTCAACATCCATCCGGTAGCCTCCATGCAGACGAAGTTGGCCTCTGACGTGCAAGTGGCGTTACTAGACAGTGAACTGTTTTCTTTCCAATTCGTCTGCGCTCACCTGCGATCGGGAGACAGAATGATCTAATATCGCTAAACCTTCCTGAGGTGACGAGTTCGCCCGTTGTAGTTGATGGCTCTAGTTGTGCCTCGAGGTAAGGCCTTAAACTAAGCCAACAGGGCTTAGTTAGACGCGAGCCTGTAAATAAATAGAATAAATATTAGTAAGTAAATAAAATAAATATTAGTAAGTAAATAAAATAAATATTTGTAGCTTAAATGTTAAAAATAATAAAGTAATCAACATAATCCATAAGAAGCTATTTTTATAAAACTAACATTTGGGTAGGTATTTATTTATTTATTTATGGAAAAATAATGTTTTTTATAATCAAATCAGAATCATATTAATTTGTCAAAAATACTGGATATATAATAAAAACAAACAGAATTTATATGACAGTAATCGCAGTGAAAGAATAGTCCATAAAATATACACACATTAAAAAATATGCAATCATAATCATATTTTTTAATAGTATTACACAAAATCTGAATTAACGTAATACAAATGATACATAAGACAATTAATTATAGGAATTGTAATATTTGACAATATTAAATGAGTTTGTGCAGCTCTATTTATTAATTACTAGAAATGATGGATTACGTTGTACATTTTATATCACAATTTTATTTAACAATACAATTTTATTTTATTTAACAATATATTAAATTTAAATCATTAGGCGTATATCAAAAGTATTGTTTCTAAACCACTATGCAATAGTTTTAAATACAATAAACATGGTTTGATTTGATTTGAAAAGTTATTTTTTATACATACTTTATTTTAGCTATACAAATAACTAGATCTGAATGGCAAAATTTTAACATCATACTTAACTAATCCTGTCACCCGAATAGGACTAAATCGTTATAGGATGGACAGGTCTCTAATAATAGACTATTTGAACCTTGTAGTAAAATGCTTTTAAAATTGAATTGCCTTGCAATATGGTGCTAAAAAGAATAAATCGCAAGTGCATCATTAAAATCAGCATGGGGACATCTGTCCCAGCCGAGATCGGCCGATGTTTTCCAATTATTTACTCTTGATGCCTTACATAAATCATACGGCCTGTGCTATGTGCAAAAAGAGGAGAAGATTCTCTGTCGTTAACTCGTTGGTTCATTATTTTTCATACAGTCGCAATTTTTTAATCTATGATTGAACCAAACCAAACCAAAAACTTCAATATTCATGTTGATTTTCAACACCGAATATTTTTTTATTTTTGTATGGGTATAAGTAAAACGAAGTCATAGGTTGAATGAAGCATATTATAGTTATTATAAAAGTATTCACAATTTCTTGCAAAGGGGGATTTATTTCCAGACAAAACATAGAAATGTTGGACAAGGCAGTTTTTTTCTGTACCACAACTTTGACAGATAATTCTGAAGAATGCTTATAGCTTTACAAAACGAAGTTACACTTATCTAATATCAAATTTTAACAGGAATATAAAACAGGTCTTCTTTATACGATTCGTATAGTAGTTTCGGAGTAATCGTCGTTTTCCTGAAACGCTATATTTTTGTTGTGATGTAATCTTTTTCTTCGCGATCTCTAAGAGACACTAAAATAGAGTAGACCTGAAACTAAAAAAAAGAGAAATGAAAACGAAAAAGAAAAAAGAAAGAAAAAGTCATTAGAAAAATATCAAATACTAGGTAATAAATATTGTGAGTAATAAAAAAGATAATAAAATAATACCATTTCAAAATAAATAGAATGCATTGTCAAACCAATAAATATGAGATGAAATTAATATGATATTAAATGAAAGACAGCTAACGTCAAAAACACACTATAGATACTGAGAAAAATATAACGATTGAATACACGGAGATACGTATATTTCAACTCAACAGGGATCACGTGTATACTTCGGGTTGTGGTCCATAAGTATGAATTAACATGATGCGTAACGGTGTTGGCATAACGGTAGTTACCGTACCGTAATGTTTAAATATAAAGTTATTTGATTAGGCCGCGACCTTGGGATCTAGCGTTTAACATGACAGCATATAGTAGTATAGGTAAGGTTATAGTCGCACACATGAATCATGTCGAAACTACAGTATTCTGTTAGTTCCGTATTAACTGCAAGAAAAATGTTGATAGCTAAAAACGAGTAATAGATTTTTTTTTTTTTGTAATTCAACAAAATTACGATTGGAACATCGTTATTGTGTATAAAATCGTAATAACAAAATGGTAATATAAGAGTCAATCCAATAATTTTCTCGGTGAAAAACATACACCAAAACACACAGCTATTTTGGTGTTTGCTATTGGAAATTATATAAAAATAGCATACTTGGTTTTGCTTCAGAATGGCCAGGGGATGCTGGCGTCGGGCGACGTGATGCCGTCATTAAACAGGGCTCAGAATAATGACGGGGTCCCGGCTTGATAGCGCTATCGAAAATAATATCGCCGCAACGCCCGCCTCTACATAAACCTACAAAAATGTTCAATCTACAGGAAATTTATTCACTTATTTAGTCGAGGAAATTTGCTAGTGCTTAAGTAGGAATATAAAGTAGACTTGACTAAACATTGCATGCGTAAATATTATACAGGGAACCGTATTTTTAGGATTTTTTTGTTAATCCGAATAAATGCAATACGAAAATTGTCTGGAAAATTGTCTCTTCGGCGGGCGCGTTAGTATAAAATTTATACGAGAAACTGTAATTTCAGCATAAAATCCTTCCTTCAAAACCGATCTGGATATAAACGGTTTTTAATCTTGAAGACATTATCCCTTCTGCGTAGCTGGAGTGCGGTTGGTGGATTTTATGTTGGTGCAGCTTCTAGAAAAAATCTAAATCAAAATCAAAATGTTCTTTATTCATATAGACACAATTAAATATTATTTTTAATTTATGTTCTTATGATGCGTCCAAGCCTTACTCCCAAGCCATTTTGTCATTTACATAATCAGATATTGTATAGTATAATTTTTTATACAATTTTGCTTTGATGGTAGCTTTAAACTTATTTACAGATAGTTCTCTAAAAGTATGAGGAAGTTTGTTATAGAAGCGTATACAGTGTCCCAAAAAAGAATTGCTTATTTTGTGGAGACGAGTAGCACGTACAACAAGGTTATGCTTATGTCTAGTATTAAAATTATGAGTGTCGCTTTTTATTTTAAACTTGTCAATATTCTTGTGGATATACAGTCGTGGACATACAACGAAAGCTTTAGTTGTATTAAGAACGTCTTGTATATACTTTATACTGCGCGCCCGCTTATGTAAGTATTAAATATTGTTGTGTTCTATTTAATTATTAATTAATATAATATTCCTGCAGTTTGATATAATATTTCTACAAACAAAATTCCTGATGACAAACCACCAGCAAAGCGCGGACATTGTCATGAATGTGTATCCAGAAAAGAAAAATACTACAACGTCAATGAATTATGTTGTCATAATTAATGAATATATGATTTGTAAAACGTATGTTTATAAAACATAAACATATGTTTTACCCATTCAGTAAACATATTTTTTACCCATTTAGTAATTTTACTGGGTAAAAAAGAGTTATCTGTTGCATAATTTGTGATATGTTGCATCGTGTAAAATTTATGAGGCGCGCCCGTTCATGTTCAATTTTACAAGGCGCCCGAAGAAAAGTTAAAACAGAAAAGCACATACAGAACACATTCAGGGAGCAAGGGACCACATGGCTAAAAACGACTAACCTCGAAATATGACTTCAGATAGTCGTGTCAGGAAGACACTAAACAGGTTTTGTCATTATATCGTCTAGGGTACCACAAGGTCCCCATCTTTGGCCTTGGTTTCCGCCTTTCCCATATGTTACCATCATGCCGACCTTTAACCTAGCCTTGGAGTAAGGCGTTAAACTCTTCCGGACCTGTGGGCGTAGTCAGACGGTGGACGGTACTCTCATTAAGTCTCTGCGTTCATCCCACGGTTGAAAGAACGATCTAATGTCGTTATAAATGCATGGGTGTCGGATTAACTCATAGTAGTTGACAACTCGAAAATACTATAGCACATTACGAGTACTTATTCACATTACATTAGTGACATCTGCTCTAACTAAGCGAATCCAGATTTTTTAATTTTCATTTTTACTTTTTTTTATTTTGGGAGTCACACAAACTTATAGTGAATAATTTCATAAGGGGATATATTTAATAAAATCAAAATTAGATTTTTTCTTTATTTATTTTATTTAATAAAAAAAATGAAAAGGAAATATTTTTAAACAATGATTTTGCGTCACTCCCAACTAGCCTGTTCCAGGGAAAACACCAATTTTATATAATAATATTTTTAATTAAAAAAATTGTTTTGCAATCTTCCGGCTGCATCTCCAGACCCTTGGCATCATGTGTAATGGAAACACTTAAGACAACAAAACAAACGAGCCCAAACTCGAATATCTTAGCATTATTCATCAGAAAGTTTCAGTCCCTACATCCCGGCTCCATCATCAAATCCGATGGATGGTACTATAAGATTGCATTGTCACCGAACTTAAATAAGTAAGCTAAATTTCCGCTCAATCTGATACCAGTAAGTCGCTGAAAAATGGTTTGCAAATTTTGAAACGGACTACTTACATACGAACATTGAAAATTAAAATAAAGCTTGTAATAATAGGGAGAACATACTGGCGAGGCAAACTCAAGGTGAGGTCGATCAAACGCATTGTACAATAATAACTTCTATTTCTGTAACTCCCAACGTATCTATTTCTGTATCGCCGGCTACTACACGCCTTCTTTTGTGGCATCTATTACGTGGAACAGTATGACCTATTCGCGTAAATGCGGCGAACATCTCTGGGCAGCGGAGACTGAAAAAAAGCGCGCTCCGCAAAGCTCATTATGCGAGGCTTCAGAGGGATGCCATGGGAGGTAATCTACTTCTTTGCGGTACGCTTCTCGTGACGCTTGCTATTTAATTTTCTTCTCCTCGCATGCAGGTGCGAGAACAAGCGTTTAAGCGCTGCAACGTTAATAGAAATTTTGCGAGGATACGAACTCTAGTTATGTGTAGAATGGAACTTGGAACACTGCTCGGTAGCAAAGTGGTTAGGTCGCCTAATCTTCCATTGTAAAGTCCTAGGTTCGATCCCCGGCTGGGTCACCATTTTCTTTGGGATCACATTAACCGATTTGCATTTCAATTCCATCGATTGAATGCAATAACAAGACACACACTTATACACATATTACATGCACATGTACATATAAATACTTCATAGTAAATGTTGGTTGTAAGAAATTGTCGTATGATAATGAAACCGCCAATTGTGAATCACACTAAAGAATAGAAACAAAAACAAAACATACACCGCAATTTCAAATCCATTCATTTATTTATTAAAATATCAATAGGTTTCTAAATTATACCTAATTTTACTTACATGTTTAGCCATTTTCAGTATTTGAGAACACCCCGGTCAATGTTTCTTATTATATACATATATTTATTATATATATATATATATATATATATATATATATATATATATATATATATATATATATATATATATATATATATATATATATATATATATATATATATATATATATATATATATATATATATATATATATATATATATATTGATATTTTAAGGGTGTAAATTTTTTAAAATTATTTTCAATAATATATAAAATTAGATTCATGAAAAGTTACTTATCTGGGGTCCTGGTGGACCAGAAACATTTTACCGATAGTTAATGTCCTCTTTAAATACTTAGGGCAGCAGCACCTGTTTCCGCAATTGATAATTTATGATGTTCTTAGTTATTGCAGCCGAATTACTGTATGCCCTTGGATGTAATAAGTATAGGAGGATGGTTTCTGTAACAGAAATGGATGTTAGTAACTTATTTTAGAAGAAATTATATGATTGAGAATATTTCGACACAAGTATATATATATATATATATATATATATATATATATATATATATATATATATATATATATATATATATATATATATATATATATATATATATATATATATATATATATATATGTATATATGAAATGTCATAGTGAAATGTCATAGAGATGAATACGACTAGTGTCGAAATATTCTCAGTCATATAATTTCTTCTAAAATAAGTTACTAACATCCATTTCTGTTACAGAAACCATCCTCCTATACTTATTACATCCAAGGGCATACAATAATTCGGCTGCAATAACTAAGAACATCATAAGTTATCAATTGCGGAAACAGGTGCTGCTGCCCTAAGTATTTAAAGAGGACATTAACTATCGTTAAAATGTTTCTGGTCCACCAGGACCCCAGATAAGTAACTTTTCATGAATCTAATTTTATATATGATTGAAAATAATTTAAAAAATATATATATATATATATATATATATATATATATATATATATATATATATATATATATATATATATATATATATATATATATATATATATATATATATATATATATATATATATATATATATATATATATATATATATATATATATATATATATATATATATATATATATATATATATATATATATATATATATATATATATATATATATATATATATATATATATATATATATATATATATATATATATTTTCAAATTGAAATTATGTTTATTACTAAATAAATGAAATGATAAAATAATGAAAGGGCACTTATCTGGTCTGTGGTGACCAGGAGTGACTCCACGCCTTATTCTTCTCTTCCTTCAGCGCTTGCTAGGTGTTTCCTGCTGTGGTATTGGAACCTGATCAAAATGGTAGCGGCAACACAACAATGCGAGACGAGAATGAATGCTGGAAAATAATAGGCGATTAGTGTTTCTTAAATATTAATGATTGTTATAAAATGTATATCAATATTTCGGCTCAGCCGTCGTCAAGATATGTGACATTTCTGAAATCGAACAATTCGTTGAAAATTTAAATTCAAGGAATCGAACAAAAAGAAATGGATTAATAATATTTTACACGATTTAGTTAAGGTACCATAACCAACCGTGCAAAACGTTATTTTAAATGAATGATTATAAATTAAAATAAAAAGCATTTGATGATTATGATAATATGATAAACCTTATTAATTTTGCCTATTGAGACCGGAACCTTTGCAAGCGCCTAAAATATAAATATAAGCTAATTCCCAAGATTTGACGTCCCTTTCTTTTGCATTATCACCCAGGCATTTTATTATTTTAACTTTAAAACATTGATCAAAAGATAAATTATGCGCCCTGGCATGTAAAGATATTGGGAGTTGGCTTTCATTTCCTACACTAGCCCTATGATTATTTAGTCTAATATTAAGTGGTGTTGTTGTTTCACCGATATAAAAGGCATCACAAGTCCTGCACAGAAGTTGATATACTATATTTTTTGAAATACAACTACAATGAAAGGGAACCCTGTAACTATTAGTAGTATTTGGACTGGTAAAAAAAGGACTTAGATCTAACAGAGGACAAGTTTTACAACGTGGACGACCGCAAGGTTGAAGGCCAAAAGTATTATTACCAATAGAGAAATTTTGATTATTTTTTGTTTTGTTTAATATTGATCTAATATTAGGTGGTCTGCGGAAAGATAAAATTGGCGGTGAATCTAAGAGATCCTTAGTGGATGCATCATTAGAAATGATGGGGAATAAATCAGATAATATATCTCGCAGTTTCTTAGCACCAGGAAAATAAGTGGTGCTAAGGAAGATTTTATTATTATTATTATTTTTATTTGAAGTAATTTTAGGTTTTGGTATATATTTTACTTCAGAGTTTAGAATATGTTTATCCAATAGAGGAGCAGGGTATTTTCTTTCAAGAAGAGATTGCTTTAGATTATTGAGATATTTATCTAAATTTTCTTTGTTGTTAACTAAACGGTGTCCGCGAATGGACATTGAATAGGGAATGGATCTCTTGGTGTGAAATGGATGACAGCTATCAAAGTGTAAATACTGTTCTTTATTTGTAGGTTTTATATGAATCGCGGTTTTAATTTTACCTTCGGAAATTGTTAAATCAACATCTAAGAAAGTAATTTGTGATTTAGAAATGGTATGAGTGAAATTCAAAGGGCCAAAATTATTTAGGTCGTCAAGAAAGGTTGTTAGAGTAGTTTGTCCGTGTGGCCAAATCATTACTATGTCGTCAATAAATCTATACCATAATATGGGTTTTAAATTTTGCGTTTGAAGAAAATTTTGCTCGAATAATCCCATGAAAAGGTTGGCATACGAAGGTGCCATTCGAGTTCCCATAGCAGTCCCTTTAATTTGAAGATAAAATTCATCTTCAAAGGAAAAAGCATTACACGTTAAGATAAACTCGGCTAATTTGCAAAGAAAATCTGTAGAAGGTATTTGAGGATGAGGTCTCTCATCAAGAAAATAAGAAATGGCTTCCAATCCTAAATTATGAGGAATATTGGTATACAGGGATATGGCGTCAATAGTAACAAATAATAGGTCGTCTGACTTTGGAATTACAGTATTATTTAAAATATCAATAAAATGATAGCTGTCTTTGATATGAGAATTTAGATTTTTCACAAAAGGTTGTAAAAAATAATCTACAAAAGCCGAAATTCTTTCTGTCGGAGAGTTAAAGCTTGCGACTATCGGTCGTCCAGGATTATTAGGCTTGTGAATTTTAGGTAATAGGTAAAAATTTGGAGTTCGGATAGGATCAGGAATTAAAGTTTTAACATCTTCGTCTGATAATTTTTCATTTGATTTATTTTGTTCAATATATTTTTTTATTTTCACTGCAAAATTTTTGTTTGGATCTCTGGATAGTTTTTTATAGAAAGTTTCATCTCTAAGTTGTCTCAAGCCTTCAGTAACATAGTCAGTTTTGTTAAGTATGACAGTAGTGGAACCTTTATCAGCCGGCAAAATGACGATGCTGGTATCCTTGCTAAGACTCTCAAGAGCTGCACGTTCATCTACTGACAAGTTTGATGTTGGTTTGAGGCTATTTAGAAAAGATGGCTGTGTTACTTTGTTTAATAAAATAGTAATAAAATTTTCTACCGGATGATTTTTTGGTAATGGAGGGGGTTCTTTATTAGAGTGTGGACGAAATTGAGATAGTGCATTGTGTAATTTAATATTATTATTGTTATTCTTTTGATTTGAATGCCAAAATTCGCGCCATCTTAAATTACGACAAAATTTAACAACATCATTACCAAAACTAAAATGGTTCACATTTTGAGTCGGTGTGAAATTTAGACCTTTAGCTAATACTAAATATTCATTGTGGTTAATTACTTTGGATGACAAGTTTTTAACAGCATTTTTTTCTCTAGGAGATGGACCTTGTATATTATTAGAATATGATACTGATGGTGTTATACTGTTATTAATTTGGTTTACTAATGTGGCACGTATTGGTACGGAATCTGATACTAATGGAAATATATTGTTAGTAATTTGGTTTACTGATAGGGTGTGCATTGGAGAGGAAAGAGTACCTTGGTGAACTGCTGGGATAACATTTCGAAGTGAATTTGAATTCCTTGTTTTGTTAAAATTGGAATGACTGTAATTTGAAATGGAAACTGGATTCAAAATGTTTTGTGTATTGTTACTTGGGATAATGCAAATTTTCTGAAAGTTCTTTAGTAAATTAAGGAACTTTTTATCGTGTTTTAATCTAATATTTCGTAAATCTGTTACAGAATTGTTAACTATTTTATGAGCTTCTTGAAATAAGAAAGGAGAATGTGTTGTTATCATGTTAACATAAAAACACAGTGAGTTTAAATGTTTATCAACTAAAATTTGATATTCATTTCGCAAAACAGACGTAATTTCCATTGAATACCTTAAAACGGATTGCGGTGAAATCATATTGAATTTCTGTACTAATTGCTGCGGAAGGAAATTTTGGTAATAACCCTTTAGGGCAAATGTTGTTTTCTAAACATTTAGAAAGAAATTCAACGTGTCCCGTGAATTTAGCTGTCTTAAGTGAATGGTAATTTATTTGGTTTAACCACTGAGTGTACATAATGGATGTGATTGCAACATAATTAAAATTAGGTAATATTTTAATATTTGATTGTAAATGTGTAAATTATTATTTTTTCAAATTGAAATTATGTTTATTACTAAATAAATGAAATGATAAAATAATGAAAGGGCACTTATCTGGTCTGTGGTGACCAGGAGTGACTCCACGCCTTATTCTTCTCTTCCTTCAGCGCTTGCTAGGTGTTTCCTGCTGTGGTATTGGAACCTGATCAAAATGGTAGCGGCAACACAACAATGCGAGACGAGAATGAATGCTGGAAAATAATAGGCGATTAGTGTTTCTTAAATATTAATGATTGTTATAAAATGTATATCAATATTTCGGCTCAGCCGTCGTCAAGATATGTGACATTTCTGAAATCGAACAATTCGTTGAAAATTTAAATTCAAGGAATCGAACAAAAAGAAATGGATTAATAATATTTTACACGATTTAGTTAAGGTACCATAACCAACCGTGCAAAACGTTATTTTAAATGAATGATTATAAATTAAAATAAAAAGCATTTGATGATTATGATAATATGATAAACCTTATTAATTTTGCCTATTGAGACCGGAACCTTTGCAAGCGCCTAAAATATAAATATAAGCTAATTCCCAAGATTTGACGTCCCTTTCTTTTGCATTATCACCCAGGCATTTTATTATTTTAACTTTAAAACATTGATCAAAAGATAAATTATGCGCCCTGGCATGTAAAGATATTGGGAGTTGGCTTTCATTTCCTACACTAGCCCTATGATTATTTAGTCTAATATTAAGTGGTGTTGTTGTTTCACCGATATAAAAGGCATCACAAGTCCTGCACAGAAGTTGATATACTATATTTTTTGAAATACAACTACAATGAAAGGGAACCCTGTAACTATTAGTAGTATTTGGACTGGTAAAAAAAGGACTTAGATCTAACAGAGGACAAGTTTTACAACGTGGATGACCGCAAGGTTGAAGGCCAAAAGTATTATTACCAATAGAGAAATTTTGATTATTTTTTGTTTTGTTTAATATTGATCTAATATTAGGTGGTCTGCGGAAAGATAAAATTGGCGGTGAATCTAAGAGATCCTTAGTGGATGCATCATTAGAAATGATGGGGAATAAATCAGATAATATATCTCGCAGTTTCTCAGCACCAGGAAAATAAGTGGTGCTAAGGAAGATTTTATTATTATTATTATTTTTATTTGAAGTAATTTTAGGTTTTGGTATATATTTTACTTCAGAGTTTAGAATATGTTTATCGAATAAAGGAGCAGGGTATTTTCTTTCAAGAAGAGATTGCTTTAGATTATTGAGATATTTATCTAAATTTTCTTTGTTGTTAACTAAACGGTGTCCGCGAATGGACATTGAATAGGGAATGGATCTCTTGGTGTGAAATGGATGACAGCTATCAAAGTGTAAATACTGTTCTTTATTTGTAGGTTTTATATGAATCGCGGTTTTAATTTTACCTTCGGAAATTGTTAAATCAACATCTAAGAAAGTAATTTGTGATTTAGAAATGGTATGAGTGAAATTCAAAGGGCCAAAATTATTTAGGTCGTCAAGAAAGGTTGTTAGAGTAGTTTGTCCGTGTGGCCAAATCATTACTATGTCGTCAATAAATCTATACCATAATATGGGTTTTAAATTTTGCGTTTGAAGAAAATTTTGCTCGAATAATCCCATGAAAAGGTTGGCATACGAAGGTGCCATTCGAGTTCCCATAGCAGTCCCTTTAATTTGAAGATAAAATTCATCTTCAAAGGAAAAAGCATTACACGTTAAGACAAACTCGGCTAATTTGCAAAGAAAATCTGTAGAAGGTATTTGAGGATGAGGTCTCTCATCAAGAAAATAAGAAATGGCTTCCAATCCTAAATTATGAGGAATATTGGTATACAGGGATATGGCGTCAATAGTAACAAATAATAGGTCGTCTGACTTTGGAATTACAGTATTATTTAAAATATCAATAAAATGATAGCTGTCTTTGATATGAGAATTTAGATTTTTCACAAAAGGTTGTAAAAAATAATCTACAAAAGCCGAAATTCTTTCTGTCGGAGAGTTAAAGCTTGCGACTATCGGTCGTCCAGGATTATTAGGCTTGTGAATTTTAGGTAATAGGTAAAAATTTGGAGTTCGGATAGGATCAGGAATTAAAGTTTTAACATCTTCGTCTGATAATTTTTCATTTGATTTATTTTGTTCAATATATTTTTTTATTTTCACTGCAAAATTTTTGTTTGGATCTCTGGATAGTTTTTTTAGAAAGTTTCATCTCTAAGTTGTCTCAAGCTTTCAGTAACATAGTCAGTTTTGTTAAGTATGACAGTAGTGGAACCTTTATCAGCCGGCAAAATGACGATGCTGGTATCCTTGCTAAGACTCTCAAGAGCTGCACGTTCATCTACTGACAAGTTTGATGTTGGTTTGAGGCTATTTAGAAAAGATGGCTGTGTTACTTTGTTTAATAAAATAGTAATAAAATTTTCTACCGGATGATTTTTTGGTAATGGAGGGGGTTCTTTATTAGAGTGTGGACGAAATTGAGATAGTGCATTGTGTAATTTAATATTATTATTGTTTTTCTTTTGATTTGAATGCCAAAATTCGCGCCATCTTAAATTACGACAAAATTTAACAACATCATTACCAAAACTAAAATGGTTCACATTTTGAGTCGGTGTGAAATTTAGACCTTTAGCTAATACTAAATATTCATTGTGGTTAATTACTTTGGATGACAAGTTTTTAACAGCATTTTTTTCTCTAGGAGATGGACCTTGTATATTATTAGAATATGATACTGATGGTGTTATACTGTTATTAATTTGGTTTACTAATGTGGCACGTATTGGTACGGAATCTGATACTAATGGAAATATATTGTTAGTAATTTGGTTTACTGATAGGGTGTGCATCGGAGAGGAAAGAGTACCTTGGTGAACTGCTGGGATAACATTTCGAAGTGAATTTGAATTCCTTGTTTTGTTAAAATTGGAATGACTGTAATTTGAAATGGAAACTGGATTCAAAATGTTTTGTGTATTGTTACTTGGGATAATGCAAATTTTCTGAAAGTTCTTTAGTAAATTAAGGAACTTTTTATCGTGTTTTAATCTAATATTTCGTAAATCTGTTACAGAATTGTTAACTATTTTATATATATATATATATATATATATATATATATATATATATATATATATATATATATATATATATATATATATATATATATATATATATATATATATATATATATATATATATATATATATATATATATATATATATATATATATATATATATATATATATATATATATATATATATATATATATATATATAATATATATATAATTAGCAACATTAAAAATTTATTATTAAAACAATGAAAAGCAAACATGAATAGTGTTGAGGCTGATATTTTTTGATTTTTTATATTTATATTTAAAAAAATACTTAATTTTGGATGACTCTATGACATGATGTTTTAAATGTAAAAACCAATTTTCCATTTAGTTGAAAAAGAAAACACTTGACAAAACAGCTTCTAAAATGGATGATAATATTATTATGAATAGTGATAATAATTTGGAGTCAAGTAATAAGAAGTTTTTGAGAAGCGTATACACTTATTTTTTAATTATTTTGACTAATGTTGACCGCAATATTTCGCCAACTTTTATTAAAGCAGGAAATGAAAGTAGCTTATCCCTCCTTTATTTAATTTTACTCCTGTAAACATAAAAAAGACAATAAGACGAATAGATAAAAACTTAGCTTAATAATAAGTGAAAGTAAAATATAGGTACGTGTAAAATACATGAATAAATATATTTAACACTAGCTGCGCCCAGCTGTTTCACCCGCGTGGTGATGGAAAATTGTGATAATGATGATAGAAAACCATATATCTTTATAAATTATATGTGTGCCTATGTGTTATTCTATTGTAAAGTTTCATCAAAATCCATTTAGTAGTTTTTGCGTGAAAGAGTAACAAACATCCATACATACATACAAACTTTCGCGTTTATAATATTAGTTGGATAGTAGGATAGAATTTAAATTTCGAATGTCAATTTCTTAGATTTTTTTCCTACTTACTTGACAGTTATCGTTATATTTGAGATAATTCACGCTATATCTTTATAAATTATAGCCTATGTGTTATTCTGATGTGTAAGCTATATTATTGTAAAGTTTCATCAAAATCCATTCAGTAATTTTTGCGTGAAAGAGTAACAAACATCCATACATTCATACAAACTTTCGCGTTTATAATATTAGTAGGATACATACATATTTTATTACCGTTCGTCTTTTTTTGTAAACATTATCAAGAGAAAGAGTTTTTGTTCTGTCTAACCCAGACCAAAACACAGTATAACAGACAGTAGCTTCTCTTAGAACAAATTTGAAATCGAAGCAAGTGACGCCAGGAATCTTAAGGGCTACCACAAATCGTAATTACTCGTCTTCTTCTTGATGCATCGTCCCGGTCCCGGCGACTCAAATGCTATTATGCTACCGATTTATTCTCAGAATAACATATGGCGTCGACTCGTAAATCTCCACAAAATAGCAATAGTAAGAGCGCACGTAACTATGGGCCCCACATCCCACAGTGCCGTAACTATGGACCTAAGGACGCGACATGACTTACCCCTGGCCCTACTTTCGTCGCACCGTCTTCCCGCATTGCCTTGTAGCTCTTGAGTGAACTTACTGGGTGTTATTATACTGTGACCAAAGTAACTGAAGTTCATCTATAATACATGATATTGTCAATATGGCATAAAATTGCACTAAAAGTTTATCTTCCATCAACATAATTTCCTACCAATATCTTGGAAATTAGGTACCTAATGTCTAACAGGTAAGCTAAAAATGCTAGAGCCATTGCAAGTTGCGCAGAAATTTATATTAAAAATTATTCTACGTAGACCATATCGCCATCCCACTAATGAACTTTATAAGGAAGCTAAAGTTCTTGACTGTAGGCAACTTTTTCTAAAAACTTCCCTCTTAAGGCTATTTTTGGACAATAACTCAAATTTAGGAATAATTCAGAACCGGCGACCAACGAGACAAGTTTTAGAAAATAGCTCAATAATACCCAGAAGGAAAACATCATTTGGACAAAGACATTACTCTTTCATTGCGCCGAGATTTTACAATCTGATCAATATGGAAATAAAAATGAACTTGACATTTAGGGAATTCAAAAATAAACTAAAGAAATGGTTATCGAATCATGACAGACTAACCATACATCAAATGTTAGAAATAATAGTATAATAAAACTTAGGTGCACAAATTATTAACATATTTTTAAACATATATGTTAAGTATATTTTAACATTGAACTAACTACCAAAAATTATTTGACTTTGACAATGAAGTATACTTTTTAGACTAGGTAATTTTATATTAATAAATATTAATGACCGTTTCTTCCTTTTCTCACATATAACTTTATTTATTTTATTTAATCGAATTTTATATGATATTTGTTGCCGATTAAATAATGGAATTGCATTTTATTTATGATATTATCTTTTAATATTTTTTTATTATTATTATTTTTTTATTTTATTCTGAAGACTTCAATTTAGTGTCATTAGCTTTTTACTAAAACTTGTATATTTGTAAGCAACCAAGCAATCAAGCAAACTTGATTGTAATATTGGAGTCCTGTCCACCCTAGAACGGGCTAGTCCCAGTTGGGTGACAGAAACAAATAAGCAAAAGGTTAAGGTTTTGCCATTCGGTTCCTGTTATTTTTATAAGCTAATCAATGTTTCATGGTAAATAATTCTTAAATAAATAAATAAATAAATAAATAAAAGATTAACTTGATATTATCCAGAAGTTGTATTTTATAGATGGATGAATCAATAAATAAAATTGTATGCCTTTCTAACATTTCACATATACGAAATAATTAAAAAACAAAGACATACCTACATTTCTCAAAAATTTTATATTATTTTGAATTATTTTTGCAAAAACTACTACACCCTGGCTAATTTTGTTTTTCTTTTATTCTGAGAAGTTCACCTTTTCTTTAATGCCAATATAATAGGCTTTTGCCAGTCTTGATCAGCTTGCTAAATTTAAAACTTTTTGGATAGCACATTTTCTGTGTATTTTAAAATGACTTATTGTAAATTTTAAAATGGAATTTCTGTGCATTTAAAACACATCACATAAATTAATGAAAAATTTCTGAAACCGCATTGGATCCCAGAAACTATCTGCGCCTATGCTCCAATGATGTATGCTCAACGATATATGCTTCAATGATTTAGTAACCATTTGCGCCTATCGAAGAATCACTTTTCAAGGCTTTTATTTCTTAGAGTAAAGACCGGTTAGCATGCCAGCCTCTAATGCATATTCCTTGTCATCGATATTAGCTATCGGAATCTTTGCTCATATAATATTATCTTTAGTAAGTCAAGAAAAGAAGGTATTTTTTTAAATATTTTACGGCGTTGAGTGAAGTGTGTTTTAAAGAATTCTACTGCACTTTGTTGTTATCAAACTAACGTGGCAGTGCAGCTTGGGCCCGACAGCCTACTTGTATTTTTATGGCCGGCTCAAATCAATGTAGCCTCCTCGAAGAGGTATCCTCTATCTGGTAGCCTCCTCGAAGAGGGACTAACCTGGAAAGGTCTCTGTGAGCTTTGCCTGCCACTGCAAACCCAATCGTGAGCGGTTGTGGACTTAGTTTCGATCAGGAGGAATACCTTCGTCTTTTGTAATGTATGTTTCATAAGCAATGAGAAGTAGTTGTTGACAGGATGTCAGCCGCTTTTGAAACGATCGGCAGGCCACCAGGTCCTGTGTCATATTGACGGGCAAAGGGAACCCAGATCCTCGATAATTTTTAACTGAATTACCGCTAACATCAGGTATAGGCCGCGAAAGCAACTTCGAATCTGTGACTGGTTACAGGTCGCGTATTTTTCCATCCTCTAGTCTGGCCTAGAATTGTGGAATAAACCGTTCAACTCTGGTAGTAAGGAAGCAAGATTTGCCCGCTGGCTCCTCTTACCAGTGATAGGGGTTTAACTCCTACGGGATGTCGGCGTAACTTGACTGTGAATTGTTATTGTCCACAAAATATTACGCTCACTCCATAGAAAACAGAATGACATAATGTCGTTATTTGTTATGTATTTTATTTTATTTTTATGTTATTTTATAGCAAACTTACAGATAGTAAATATATGATACTAGTATCTTGAAAACATATTTAAACGAAACAAATTTACTATCCTATAAGTAGTATGCATTGCTTGCATTACACATTAACATAGAAATAACATGAACACGTTGATAGTAGAAAAAAATATAATAAAGCTAATAATAGTATAAGGGAAGAAAAGAAATAATTAAATAAGTTGTTAATAAGGTTATTTGTATAGAGCAAAATAGAAGTATGAGTAATTGGATAATAATATTTATTATATATAATATGATATAATACAATAGTATGTTATAATATAATAATCATATAATACAGTATATTAGAATGGCAGTTAGTGAAATCTTAAAAAGTAGGAGATGGGCTAGGTATGATCGAATCTTTTATTATATTTATGGAATCATAAAATACATCTAATCCTTTACATGATTTATCAAAAACGCGACATATTCTGGCAAGAGGTATATTCGATCCGATGTTGTTATTGCAAGCGACAACCGAAAATGTTTGAGAGCTCCTCGTTAGTCGCGGTGGCACACGAAATTGAACTTTTTCTAGACTAACTGGGCTGTCTAGTCGATAGTGCAAAAGCTCATGGAGACACGTTATATCAGTTATAGTCCTACGTGTTTTCAAGTCTATAAGGTTATAACTCTCTGGTGTGACCGTATCATCCGTTGTGATTACACACCTATTATGTTGCAACCAAGTTGTTTCATAGGGTTTTACATAATTAATGACATCCTTGTAGTAAGCAAATAAGTACGGGTGAAAAAAAACATTTTTTTTTGTTAAGTTTGTAAATCGTATATATTGAAGAAAAGTTTGAGAACCGTTGAGCGCGCTTCGCCATCTAGCGGTATGTAAAATATTGTTAATAAACAATGTTAGCGATATTTTACCTACAAATAGATAAAGCATTGTACGCAACGCTTTTTATACTATTTTTCAATTAAAAAACTTTAAAAAAAGATTTTTTTGTTTTTTAATTATTTTTTTTAATTGGCTTTGTATCTCGCAATGATGCACCCACTGCAAGGGCGTTACTAATTAAACATTCAACTGTAGAAATAAGCCATCACATACAGCAAGTACAAATTTTGCACTTTCGTACAATGTGATTAGTCAACGTTCTCCGTATTCTGACCGTTCACATCGCTCCACATTGTAAAACGACCTCGCTTGAACCAACTGTTACGCAAATACGATAGTTTTTCGTTTTGGAAACCCCTCGTATAAAAAAATCCAATTCAACACTGCAGAGAAATGTCCCAGCGATTCACAGAACGCGAGGCCATCGATGCAGCGAAACGTTCCCTGCAAATTGCTGTATTGAAAGATCATTTACGTATTTTCGTCGTTTGTGCCCCCCAGTGCATATTGCCAACAGAGATGCGCCATTTCTGACGTAGAATTGAAAACGGCGCGGCAGATACGAGAGGGTTATTGCTCTATCGCAATCTGCTTGGCCATAATATCGGATCCTTACCGAAGGAGTTAACGTTTTATATAAGATGTTTAAGAGCAAAAATTTAAATGAAAAATATATATTTAGCCCTAGAAATACAGTCTGCTTATAATTGAAGCAATCTTGAGCGAAGTATTGCATTCTCTTTCCAAATATCACTAATTACGAGCCGTGCATTCTAGACATCTCACTCGTAACTCAGACCTACCGTGAGATGTGGGTGTTGCTTAGATAAATGCTACTAATTTTGAAATATTGCCATAAATGCGAAAAAGTTTACTGTCGAAAGCATCATATGGACATATTATGCCAAAACAGCTTTAGGCTCTTCAAAAGATTTAAACTGATACTGGGCCCGATTGCGTTTCTTTGTAAACTAAAACTAAAATTAGTCCAAGCGAACGAGACAGAGCAATACGTTAGAGCGGAATATGAAACGAACGATCGTCGATAAATACTACCTGCCGAACTTATACTCGCCCGAATAAATTCGAGCATATTTCGTGCGGCGTAAGATTTGACCTTGGCGGGCAGTTTTAATGCGAAAAGTGACAACCGGTCATCTCACATTCCGCTCTACCGTATTGCCCTGTCTCGTTCACACGGACTAATTTCCGATTTTAGTTCACGAACAAACGCAATCGAGCCCACTATTGTCATTAATAGTTCTATATTTATTATAAAAAAATACCACTATCAAACAGCTAAAGGACAAAAATGTTACTGTTAGGCCATCCTTTCTATGATCTAATCGAATTCGAGGGCCATTGCCTTGCAAATATTGTACCAATTTAAATGATAATGATATTTGTACTTTAGTTTTTAAAAGTATGATTTAACTTTACTTTGTATAGTTTTAGTACTAATCGTTTTTTTAATATTGACTTTTTCAATTGTTTGGCTTCTGTTTTTTTTTTTATTGAACTTTTTACTAACTATTTTAGCTACAGTTAGAGTGGATTTTAGTAGGTACATTTATCATTTACTATTTTAATTAATAAGCCTTTATTTTGTTTTATAATAAGACTTTGCAACGAATAACTTTTAGTAGGTTCCAAAGTTTCTTAAATACTATTTTTTTCAACCTAATTGCTAAACTCTGGACAACCTATGCATTAAAATTAATGATTAGAATACCAATGAGACTTACTACCTAACCAAAAATATTTAGACAGGTCCAATAGCGGGGTTTAGCTATCAATTGGACACGACGTAAATGTAATGTAATGTTAAAAATGTTAATATGGGTAATTAATAATTAATATATTTTATTTGAGATAAAAGCTGTAATGTTGTGTAAATTTATTTAAATGTTAAAGAAGTTTATAGTTTCGGTTTCATTTTTTAAATAATTATTAATAGTTAGTACACATATTGCATATGCTGTTTATGTATGTATAATAAAAATACCTCTCACTTGATTTTTTATATTAATTATACTTAAACTCTCAAGTTCGTAATAATCGTGCGTCAATTTTTAGCATGATTATCTTTTATTTACATCAAAGGATGATTATATTTTTGAGGTTAATTAACCGAAATATTGGCCAATATTATCGAAGCATTTATGCCAATTTACAACTCCCGAAACAAAATAAATTCTGTTTCTATCACAACTCTTTAATTAAGCCGTCAGTCGCCAAAGAATAATCTAGAAAACTGCGCACACGACGATGTAGACGACGCGACGATGAAAGTGTACTGACAGCATCTCCTCTTTCCTTAGCCTTTATAACGACCAAAGCCCTAACCACCAAAGCCCTATTCTGTGATTGGTCGTTTCATTATTACAGGATGGGCAAAATAAAAGTGGACTGGACAATATTTTCAACCTATAACGCAACAAAAACTGCACACACGGTTTTAATATTTTAATAACCGATGTAATTATACATACATAAGACACCCGCACGTGATGGTGAGCGCCTCCGCGGAAGTTCCATCAACGAAGAAGAAAGATGTGTGATATAATAATAATGATAATAATAATACTAAAACTCTTTATTCTTATGAAAAGGCGAGCTTATTGCCTACAGGCAATATTTTAGAGCTAACCTATACTATTGTATAAACATTATTTGCGAGTAGACTACATAACTTAACCTAAATAAAGGGTATGAAAAATAAAATAAAAGACAATAGAAAGAAATATATACTTTACTCTTTGTGGGCACAGGTTTGCCACATCAAAATAATCTAACACCTATAAGTACGCTAAAGTTTTAAAAGGAGGGGAATCGGAGGGGAAAGGGAATTTATTTGGAGATTTCAAATGCTCTCTGAGTCTGTTTTTAAAAGTTGTTATGCTTGGCGCGGTTCTCACATTTTTCGGCAAAGCATTCCAAAGACGGGCTCCATGCACGGTGAAAGAGAATGAGAAGAAGTCACTGCTGTGACTAGGGATAGAGAGTAGCAGGTTGTCTTTTGATCTCAGAGGGCGTCCATGAGCCGATAGTAAAGAGAAGACTCACCAATAATCCTAAAAAGGAAGACATCTTGAGCGATTTCGCATAATAATAAAAATGGTTAGTTCCTCCTTTGATTTAAATGATATTAAGTAATATTTGAAATATTACAAATGTCGTTTCTCTAATTTCCTTTTTAATTAGTGCCGCTTTGATATAATCATTACATATTAGACGGTTAGTGCACTAACTTTCTAAATTAAACAATTATACGAATACAATAAACCAATACAACATTAAATAAATAAATAACAAAAATCATTATCCTTATGTCTATCACATGATAAATATTTAAAAAAACAACTTTGTTTTAAACCTTAGAGCAGACAATTATTTATCGCTTCGTCTTTCGACATTTATAAGCCGTTTTAACATTGTAATATAAATAGAGATAGAAATCTATTTATTGTCCGAACTATGGTGTAACATTTATGGTGATAATGAATGACAGTTTATTTCTCATAATTCCCTGTTATGGTAACAGATTGACCATTTTACTTCACCGTTCCCCCCCAAAACAACAGGAAGTAAAGTAATGTAAAAGAGCAAAAATTAATTACTAAATGAAGACGGATATTTGAGGCTTCCCCAAATTGCAAACGCCGTAAGCATTCGAATTCAAATTTCCAACGATCCATGCATTGCAAGCGTCGCCGCTTTTAAGAGCCTTGCTTTTAAATTAATGTACGGTGGACTTTTAATATTATTTGTGTCGCTTGTATACGAGATATTCCAACCAAATTACAATTTCACGATATCTGGTGGATCGATTTCAACCACAATCTTTTCAACTCTTACCGTGACCAAATGATGCTTGCATGCCGTAGGGCTATGGGGCTATCGTGGAGGAATACACACACACACACACACACACACCCTCAGCCAGCAGACATATAGAAGTGCATTTACAATACTTTACCTCCTCCACGATTGGTAGACCGGTAAAGTTTATGAGAGTGGCCACCCTTCACTAGACTCCAATTATTCGTGAGCGAAGGGTGGTTCTCATCAATAGGTTTTCTCCGTATTGAAAGTCGTTTTTGTTGAAGTTGAAGTGTTTATTCAGAAGGTGTGTGATCGGTTGCCAGTTTGTAACGCCGGTGTGTAGGTAGTGTGGGCTCGAGGTGATGTCGTGGTGTGTATCCGAAGTGTGAAGCGTCGCGGATAATTTATGACTGATCGATGTATGAGCTCGCGATGACCATCTACTAGAGGACGATCGGAGAGCGTGGTATAAACGCGATGACTACTGTGTAGAGGATGATGATGTATAGCCGCGGTAACTGTCCACTAGAGGAATGATATTGATCGATCGAAATGTACTGCGTTTTATATGGTATGTAATGATGTAATATCCACCGGTGGGGGAGAATAACTGTGTCAATTCGTATCGAGCAGAAGAAATGACATTAGTCATCAGCTATGTGTGCAGTAAATGCCGAATTTAGTTGGAATTCAATTGCAGTTGCCTCGTGTATATTTGAGCGTATTTGCGGTTTCGATTCTATAGAAATTACTTCTTTGTTGTGGGTATGTTGAACGAAGTGACTCCAACAAGTTAAACAATACAACATTTCACCTATACCTTATTTTTGTTCATAATTTCTCTTTAGTGTTTGTGGTTTTGTTTTTATAACCCTTATATTTTAATGAATGTGACTCTTTATTTAAAGAATGTTTGCTCAAGCACATGCTTTGCATATTTAGGCGAAATCGGACAGTAATCATCATGTAATAAATGAGTTTAGTTTCTTGGTGTGGATTAAATAATTTAGTGTATTATTTTATGTAATGTTTTAATTGTAAATTAAAATTTATTTGGGAAATTTCTAAATAAATAAATAGATTATATAAAAACATAAAACAAAAATCATTATGATTAAGTCCATCACACTATAAATAAAAAATATCAACTTTCTTTCAAAGCCTTACACTAGATTTTGTTATCGTTTCGAAACTTACGGTCGTTGGACTTTAACATTGAGCGATTTAAAAGAGTTTCGAAATGCGGATTATAAAAGTCAGTATTTTAATGACTTCTCATATCGGAGGGGTGCGCCCCAGCGCCGCGCCGTCAAATTGATCGAATTTCTGGCTGTGACACTTGAGCTGGTCGTCTAATTAGCGGCCCTTTGTTTTAATGAGGTTTTCGGGAATGACGTCATTTGCGGACAAAAGAATGAAAAGAACATCCCCAGGGCGGGCCGTTCCCCTTCAATTCTCCCTTTTCAAGCCTTATTGCGTTTGTCATCCTCGATGCCATCCAACGCTCTTGAGAAATGTAATAAGTTTTCATTTGTAAATGTTACAACGGCGAATAAATAATTCGTATTGCTTCGTAAAGACGCCCTCGTTCCGAAATACTGAATTTTATTAGATTGGAGAATGTTGAAGAAATTGTGAGAGGTTTTTATTAAATATGGTTCCTCGATTGCCTTTCATTCAATTCTGGAAACTAGGTAGGAAGCTAGTTAAAGGTATTTTTTAATTTATTTTGGGAATTTAGGATTCATCAATAGAACGAAAATAAAAAGTATTTTTTCAATTCATTCTATCAACCACTTTTAAAAGACAGAATATGAATAAAATCCAGCCAAGACCTAGGTCTAGCAAATAAGCCTAGGCTTATTTGCTGGAGGTTATGATAGGGTGACTTTGAGTGCGACTTTTCTGGCCATCTTGAACATATTGTAATATTTAAGCAGTTCCATTACTTAAGATTAGTCGGCACAGAAAGCCGCCCTCTTGATAATGTTTACATAAAAAGATAAGACGTATTTAATGCTAATATAATATGTATGTGTTTGCCTATATATCTTTTACACGTATGTTTCACTTTCACTTATTTTTTAATCTAACTATTTTTATTTCTTTTTTTTTTTACATTTTTATTGATTTTGTATATATAGAGGATTTTTATTGAATAAATGAGGGATTAACCAATTCGATCTTCTTTTTCCATAAATGTTGCGAAAATGAGTAATAAGTGGTGTAAATAAATTATATGGTAAATAGTAGCAAGTCATGAAATTGTTGCAGAGGCTGATCGAGTTTATGTAATTAGTATAATAGTATTAAGTAGTGTAAATAAATATGGTAAATAGTAGGTAAGTCATTTCTACTATTTAGGAATGTTTCATGGAGTCATGAGTTTATTGGAGAGGATTTTCGACTGATTTTGCCTACTCATGATTTACTTTATATACTTATGTAATTGGTTGAAATGTTGTTATTTTCCCTAAACTTTATTATAACTAATTTCGTTTTTTTTTCCCTATTGGTATCTCTTTGCAAACAGAAAAACACTGGTATCTCTTTCTAGAGGTGAGCTCTGGAATATTGTTTGTGCAGTAACGAAAATATAGAATATTGCCTTTGTTTGTAAATATTAGTATATTTAATTACCATGTAAAAGCTAGTAACAATATATGCTATTATTATTACATTTTATTTTTATTTATTTTATTTACTTAACCCCTAGAGCCCAGATTGGCCAATATCGGCCACAACACGATTCAGCGTGATGGCCCCGTTTTAATTTTATTTTAATTTAATTTGTTTTATTTTATTATGTTTTATTATGTTAATATGTTTTATTTTAATTATGGGTACAGTGGTTTGGCAGTAATTAATATTTTGGTGAGATATTGTCCTAATTCAATTTCTTTACTAATTTTTACTAAAACTTTTTGGGACATCAACTTGTCAATCGGCTGAGGGGCCGAGGCCTGAAGGGTTAATGTAAAGCACGAGCTACACATTTCTGCAGCATTACAAAATTACAAGAGCATCAGTAGCAAAAACGCACGCACACTGCGTCATCTTGATCACTACGTCAACGCCGCCTAACTAGGCCTAAGCTAGGGTACTAAGCCAGGGTACTAAACCAGGGTTCTAAGGCAGGTTACCAGAACATTATTTTACCCGTGCATACGTCTGTTTATACGTTAAAGAAACAGCAAAACAAATCAAATTAGGTCCTTATAAGTATTTAAAAATATGCAATACCAGTTTGAAAAAAATATTTAGGATGGAATAAGAACTAAAAAATTAGCTTAAAATAGTCAGTGTTTCAAATTAACAAATATCTAAATCATATTTTTTAAATTATCTTTGAAAATTGTAAGTAAAAATATTGAAATATAGTCAACATATTGGCCCGTATTCCGTTTCTCGCAGGTACCTAACTTGGGGTCTAAAAACGCGCTAAAACGACGCTTAATTTTGAACGGACGTTTTGGTATTCCCTTTCATGGGTCCTAACCAAAGCGCGCTTATGTAGAGGCTATCAGGCTCTTAAATTGATTTTAGGTACGGTCTAGACCATTTTTCGTATTCTGTTTCTACAAGTGTCATGGTGGATGGGTCTTGTTCGAAGTCTTAACTAAGAACGGTCTAAATCGAGCAGTCGCCGTGTAGCTCTTGGTTTTCTCCTGATCTTTAAGATTTTTTGTCAAGATTTCAAAAATGCTTGCTCAGCATTGGCTTCTAAATCGAGACGATGAGCTTAAAATAAATAATCGTTAATTAATATATTTATTTTACCCTGAAAATCCCATATGAATATTTTTTTTGTACATTGTGATAAATAACCTTGTATATTTTTTAACCTTGTATATTATATGATAAAAAGCCTTGTATGTTTTAAAACAAACGAAAACTAGGGAGTGACCGAGCTATCAAAATTAAGACCCCGCTTTGGAACGGCCATAGACAAAACCATTTATTTTTTATTTTTAGACCGCTTCCTAATTTTAATGAAACGGAATACCAACAAATTAACGAAGGTGCTTAAGTTCCTAATATTAAGAACCAGCTTCGTTTAACCCCTCAAATGTGAGGCGTCCCGATTGGGATATAAACTTTAATACGTTGAAATGTGAGGCGTCCCAATAACCACATCATGATGGAGGCGACAGTAGCCGTTTGGGAAAAAATCCATTAAAAAATAGAACTCGCTTCTATATTTTATCGTTTGATGCCAGAAAATAGCCAATGATTCGTTACCATTACTGTATACGATAGTATCATGCGATAAAATCTGTACGATACATGGCAACTCTGCCAACTCGTGGAAAATTCCGCTTCGCCAGTGCGACATTTCGTTCGACTGAGCGCCGCGCGACTCGTTACCGAAATTACAATTGTAAGTGTTTTTAGTTGGATTTTACCCGTAAAAGTGAGTTATATGCATTCTAAAATTGTGTAGGAATGATAATTACCGTTTGGAGAAGGCCATTTCCTTTTTTTCACGTAGTTTTTAGTAAATTTGTGAAATAGCGCAACACGTCAATGGCGGTCGCGATCAACATTTTTTTCAAAACGAACGAAATCTCGCGAGTGTAGTGAAAATATTGGTTTATTTCGCTTATAAAATCGTTATTATTCAATGTAGGAGGTATATACTCAAGGAATTAGATGTATTTTGATATTTACACGTCGTTTACAAACTGACCACGTTTCCAGAGTTCATAGTTTGGCGGCAAAAGCCGAAATTTTTCAATGTGTATAGAGAAGGCTTGAATTTCTATCGATAAAAACAACAACAAAAATACGGAAAAAAAAATTATTTTCGATATTTTTATTTTTGAGAAATTTGGTTATTTGAATATCGGATTTTATAGAGAAACTAAAATGCAGCTTAAAATAACATACAACTTTTTTTCAATTTGGGCTTATTTACTGAGGAAATCTAGACTGTGTCTCACCATGCGGTGTAAGATCGTTATACCAGCCTGGGGTGACGGGTTCGCCCGTTGTAGTCGACAACCCAAGTTGTTAGTCAGAGTGCACAGTCGATTGGCTTATGCCGCACGGTGCGCAGACCGTCCAGAAACGCCAGAAGTTTGATTCCTAGGGGAAACTGCCCATAAGGTGGGGGAATTCAAGCTGATTAGGGGAAGAGTTGATAATCCTAGCATAGGAAACTAACCATAGGGCCAGAGTCCTACCCAGGCTCGCACTTCATACGTGGAGGCCGTCGCATAGGTGTTGACCCGTGAGTGTGACCAACCCTGAACAGAATGGGTCTTCGTGGCCACCTCAGCGAGGGCCCATTAACTCCCTCAACGGTCAACTGCACAGACACGATTGGGTTACTATTTTGTTTTTTTTTTCCCGGTTCTCGGCTGCGCCGCTGCGCGCGGGGCTGGTTGCAGCCCTCCACCAGCGCGGGCGACTCTCCCTTCAGGCGGCCCACCATCCGCTACCCGCCGCCCAGATCCGAGCCGCGCTCGCCCGTCGGACCGGCCACGCTGGATTATTTTTCGCCAAACTATAGAGAGGTATAAAATACAAATACTTATTTATTTTCCAAAACTTTTCGGTACGAGTACTTTACCTTCCTAATAACTCGCATGAATACTCAATATCATTAAAACCATAGATTTAAGTAGCAAAATTACGTTTAAAAGTATCTGCATACGCGCACCGCACGGTAGGTAGTTATTATCCTTAGCGACCGATACCTCCCTTCATCTGCGCTGTGCACAAATCATCTCGGTCTTCGGCGGGTACGAATACACCAATTCTTCTAAGGACGGTCAGATTATCGACGATCCTACTAAGCAGTATTTTGTTTGTTACTTTTCAGAGATCGCCGCTGCGTTCGCGCTCTGCATCACCCGTCTGGCTTTCGCCGCCTAGCACTCTAAGGTCTGTATTTATTCATTTTTCTTTCTTACGGGCATGTGGCGGAGCTTGAAGGTGGACTGTTTTGTCCAAGTCTTCTGCGCTCACTTCACGAGAGATAGAATGACTATACGTTAAAACTTCCTGAGGTGACGGGCTCGCCCGTTGTAGTTGACGACTCTATTCGACCATATAAAATCGAACACTATCGCGGTTGTTTGACATTATAAATAGGATAGAAAACGAATTTACCGCGTGAAATTTGTAGCAGCCGACGTTTCGGTGACGTTGCAGCCGCCGTTGTCCAGGGTAGACAGGGCAGACTGGTATAACGATCACATATCATTATACCAGTCTGGGGTGACGGGTTCGCCCATTGCAGTCGACACCGTCCAACTATGCAGCTTTCCGGTAGCGAACGCTTTCGTTTAGCTCGGGCCAAAAGATCAATTGTAGGTAAACTCTGATTGGTTCAACACGATTCAACACCTATTCAGTTATTTTATTTTATTTTATTAATTTACTTTATTTTATTTTATTAATAACTTCATATAATACGTCATATAAACACCATTTACATAATATGGTTGAGTTGGGAGAGATTGAGCACATCCTATGGTGAAAATGTTTAACCGCATTCCTAACTAGGTCAGAGACCCGTATCTAGGGATGCTGATTTTTGTTTAATTGTATCGACGAGCTGACTCTTTTGATATTATGAACTTAAGTTGCATTGCATAATACATAAGAATATATACATACGCATACATACACACATACATAAATATATATATATATACATACCTACACATATATATACATAGCAAATAATACACGAGATTTGGTATTAGTTAGTAATTCTGCCGTCGATCATCATCCGATATTGGAAAAGTGACTTAAAACTATTAGCATACATTGATCTGGAAGTCTCTAACTATAGAACACCTTTGATAATCCACTATATAGGAATTGTGTCATAGTACATCAAAAATCAATATTATTCACCGACACGAGATTTTAAAAGTGTATGTTACCAGCCGATTCTAACTTATAAACCTCAAATTGATTCAAACTAGCTAAAACCAAGTGCATAAGGACCTAACAAATGGGTCTAGACACATAGAATACTCATTATTATTCTTCTTCTTCTTTTGGAGAATACATTTTAGTCAGGATAGGAGAATTTCATATATGAAGGAGCTCGTACAAGAGAAAACAGGGCAATCATCATCCGATATTGGAAAAGTGACTTAAAACTATTAGCATACATTGATCTGGAAGTCTCTAACTATAGAACACCTTTGATAATCCACTATATAGGAATTGTGTCATAGTACATCAAAAATCAATATTATTCACCGACACGAGATTTTAAAAGTGTATGTTACCAGCCGATTCTAACTTATAAACCTCAAATTGATTCAAACTAGCTAAAACCAAGTGCATAAGGACCTAACAAATGGGTCTAGACACATAGAATACTCATTATTATTCTTCTTCTTCTTTTGGAGAATACATTTTAGTCAGGATAGGAGAATTTCATATATGAAGGAGCTCGTACAAGAGAAAACAGGGCAATCATCATCCGATATTGGAAAAGTGACTTAAAACTATTAGCATACATTGATCTGGAAGTCTCTAACTATAGAACACCTTTGATAATCCACTATATAGGAATTGTGTCATAGTACATCAAAAATCAATATTATTCACCGACACGAGATTTTAAAAGTGTATGTTACCAGCCGATTCTAACTTATAAACCTCAAATTGATTCAAACTAGCTAAAACCAAGTGCATAAGGACCTAACAAATGGGTCTAGTCACATAGAATACTCATTATTATTCTTCTTCTTCTTTTGGAGAATACATTTTAGTCAGGATAGGAGAATTTCATATATGAAGGAGCTCGTACAAGAGAAAACAGGGCAATCATCATCCGATATTGGAAAAGTGACTTAAAACTATTAGCATACATTGATCTGGAAGTCTCTAACTATAGAACACCTTTGATAATCCACTATATAGGAATTGTGTTATAGTACATCAAAAATCAATATTATTCACCGACACGAGATTTTAAAAGTGTATGTTACCAGCCGATTCTAACTTATAAACCTCAAATTGATTCAAACTAGCTAAAACCAAGTGCATAAGGACCTAACAAATGGGTCTAGACACATAGAATACTCATTATTATTCTTCTTCTTCTTTTGGAGAATACATTTTAGTCAGGATAGGAGAATTTCATATATGAAGGAGCTCGTACAAGAGAAAACAGGGCAATCATCATCCGATATTGGAAAAGTGACTTAAAACTATTAGCATACATTGATCTGGAAGTCTCTAACTATAGAACACCTTTGATAATCCACTATATAGGAATTGTGTCATAGTACATCAAAAATCAATATTATTCACCGACACGAGATTTTAAAAGTGTATGTTACCAGCCGATTCTAACTTATAAACCTCAAATTGACTCAAACTAGCTAAAACCAAGTGCATAAGGACCTAACAAATGGGTCTAGACACATAGAATACCCATTATTATTCTTCTTCTTCTTTTGGAGAATACATTTTAGTCAGGATAGGAGAATTTCATATATGAAGGAGCTCGTACAAGAGAAAACAGGGCTATTTCACTTGAAATCTCAATTCTCTGCATACTTTGAATATCTTTATACATATATTAGTACATATATATATATATATATATATATATATATATATATATATATATATATATATATATATATATATATATATATATATATATATATATATATATATATATATATATATATATATATATATATATATATATATATATATATATATATATATATATATATATATATATATATATATATATATATTATTACATATATATTAGTACATATAGTAATACATAGCAAATAATACACGAGATTTGGTTTAGTTAGTAATATATAATTTAATAAAACAACTTAAATTATTAGCGAGAGCAATTGAGACTCCGCATACATTGGACCCCTTTCAAGCAGGTACTTCTTAATAAGTATTTTGAATGAATTTAAGTTGTTTGCATTCTTATAACTCTCATTTAAATTATTATAAAATCTCGGCGCAAGGAAGTAAAAATGCCTTTGGGCAAATGAGGACTTTACAATCGGAATATTATAATTCGACCCAGTAGCTTGCCTTGTATTTTTAGTTTGTTGGCTTCTTGTCTGCTGATCCTTGATTCTGTGAAACTCAATTCAGTAGCCTCCTCGTGTGAAAGGCTACCCCAGGTAAGGCTCTTGCGTCTCAGGCCTCACGGCTAGTGGATCGGTTTCTCCTGGTGGATTTCCCCGGGCGCTACTGGACGGTTTGCGTACCGTTCGACAATTTGAATATTACGATGAATAATTTTACTACATATCTTTTCTACTACTTATGAATAATTTTACTACGTATCAATTGATTTTATATTCCCTAAGGGGATTCATTTTTCACTGGACTGTTACGGGATGACATAACGATTCTAGTAATACCGCAGACTTCTAAATCGGTCTAAGCGTTTAGAAGTTATGATGGAATAAAGAAACAGAAATTTGCGGTCAGGGGAAATTTTCGATCACTACAACAGAATTAGGTTTTTGAAATTGAATTGAAATTTAGACAGGACGTGAGAACTAATAATATTGTTTTAATTTTCAGACGACCTCTAGCGGCGGCGGGGCGAGTAGCCGGCGCGCGGCGCGCGGCGGAGAGCGACGGGCGGCGTTTTGTTATTACTGTTTCATATAGAATAACGACGTTTCACTCGAAATTTTGTTGAATTACAAGGAATTTTGATGAAACTCCATTACTCGATTATATGTATCATTATATTTCAACGATGTAACGTGATGTGTGTTATGCACTTTTTTTGTGATACATTATAAATTTTTATCAAATGTGGTAATTTTTAAACGTGCATGTACTATTTTGTACTGGATATTTAGTACCAATAAAAAAAATTTAAAGCATAAGTCGCATAAAAAATAAATGATAAAATCCAATCTCTTATATTTTTCTATGTTTCTTTTGTATATAAAGAAACGAATAATTGTATACCTAATATACCAACTGATGAAAGTTTTTATTTTAGTCGGTACAATTGTTTTGTTTATTTTTGTGACATGTTTGTTTTATTTTTATCAAATGACTTACTGTAAAATTTTGTACTGGAAATTTATTCTATTTTTGATATTTCTAAATGATATTTTTAATATTTAGACAATGTAATGGTTGATTTTGTATAGTTTATTGACTTTCAGATTTCTAACTTGATTTAATTTTATTTTTGCCAGATATATGATCTGTTTAAAATATGAATATTATAAAAAATGTATTTATTAATTGTAAGTTCTATACCCTTACCGGGTTTTTTGGAATAAATAAACTTTGAACTTTGAAATAAAAAAAAAATGGTTTCTTGAGTTTTCTTCTAGAAAATAATAATTATTATACAAAAGTTGTTAAAAAACGAATATACCGCGTGAAGTTTGTAGCACCCGACGTTTCGGCGATGTTGCAGCGGCCGCTGTCCAGTCTACTCGGGACAACGGCTGCTGCAACGTCGCCGAAACGTCGGGTGCTACAAACTTCACGCGGTAAATTCGTTTTTTAACCACTTTGTATAATGCCTTTGCCATTATTATGAAATCAAAAACTTAACGCGTTTGTTTGACATTATAAATAGCTTTATAAACGAATTTACCGCGTGATGTTTGTAGCACCCGACGTTTCGGCGATGTTGCAGCGGCCGCTGTCCAGTCTACCCTGGACAACGGCGGCTGCAACGTCGCCGAAACGTCGGGTGCCACAAAGTTCACGCGGTAAATTCGTTTATAAAGCTATTTATAATGTCAAACAACCGCGATAATCTTTTTCATAATAATTGCAAAGGCATGATACAAATGTGGTTAAAAAACGAATTTACCACGTAAAGTTTGGACACCAACGTTTCGGCGACGTTGCAGCCGCCGCTGTCCAGTCTACCCTGGGCAACGTCGCCGAAACGTCGGGTGCTACACACTTCACGCGGTAAATTCGTTTATAAAGCTATAATGTGAAGCAACCGCGATAGTCTGATTTCATAATAATTGCAAAGGCATACAAAAGTGGTTAGAAGTTTTTCGAATGTATTGAAAACTTGACGCTTATTAGATGTCCAATAACTAATTATTATACTCCAGTCACATTTCATAGAAGAAACTAGAAAATCACACTCCTAATTTGCCTAAACAAATGAGATCGCACCGCAGCGATATTGCATAGACAGGCGCGCTGCCTAATTTTATCGATATTCGCGAAATCGCGGGGTGCGCATACCTATTTGTTTACGTAATTAGTATAGAAGAATTACCATATTTTGAGTGTGATTTCCTATAGTTTTTCTATGAAATGTGACTCTTTAGAGTATAATAATTAGTTATTAGACATATAATAAGCACATAATAACACAATATATTTGAAAAACTTTATCCACTTTTGTATTATGACCTGTCAAAATTAATGCCAAATTTTCGTCACCGACTCGCAAAAGTTTGGATTTTTCTGTAATATCAGACAAAGCTGAAAGAACTGGTATGATTTTATAAGAAGTGTAGTGTAGTGGAAAAGTTATTATGAAAGAATTTCATATAAATAAAGTCCCTAAGTAGTCAGAAATACAAAATTAAAAAAAAAAATTTTTACGAGGAGACATCAAATTTTTCTTGGTTATTATGACTGAAAAACTAAATATTTTTGTATGCAAAGAAGTAAAACAAAATAATGGTTTTGGTAAAGCATTTAATAAAGAACATAACTGTAAATACAATTTCCGCATAGACTTTCGTATTTTGTGATAAAAACATCGAAATGATAAATAGGCGAGTTTTTTCACTTCGCCAAATTTGTAATTTGTCGCCATTATTATCTTAATTGATTTACCAGATAAGGTTATAATGTTTTATATGTCAAATTTCAATGCGATCATTTTACAGTTCTTCTTTTTATGATCTGTATAGTGGTTTACAAGTTATGGTCGTTTTTATCAAGGTCGTCGATTTTGCGCGCAAAAAGATCGCGCGCGAATGGGACGGCTGAATTTTATTCCGCGAGGAGAGGGGTTAAGCCTGCGAGAAACGTAATATGTTCCAGTATAGCATGCATAATTAATTGTTTATATTATTTTTGTACTATTTTTTGAATTACATTTGCAAAGTTGAATCACCAATTTTATCAAAGCCATTTCACGCAACGCCAGTGACAGATCGGCTCGAGTAATCCCCGATCGATCTCACCGTATTCAGATATTTATTACTGAAGATTGATCCGATATCGGTTGCGATAACATAAAGAAGTGACGCGAAATTATTTGATAACCTCCATTTCCCGCGCCTTGCCGCATCTATATTGATAGCGTAGTGCTTAGTCCATGGTAGGGGGGCGCGAAAAAATCCAGATGTCATTCAGTCATAGCGGGAGTGAAAATTGCGTCGATTTATTTCCTTGCCATCATTGACGCCTGCTAACTTCGCAATGAAACCCTGACATATTTTTCGCTGAACACAATGCCGGCGACCGGGGAAAATAGTCGCTGAGTATTCGCGAAATTCCCAGGCACGTTATTTGGCGCATAGCCGTAGCATTCCTTCATATATAATATAATATTAATGTAATATTTTCAGTCAAAAAAAAATGAATTACATGAAAAATAAATCAATCAATTCAATCAGAAAAATAAATCAAGCAATAAAAATCTCTTTAACACATAACTACAAAATTAATTACCACGGAGCAACGGTTTGATGGTAGGTTTGTTGGGTTAGATAGAACAGTAAGGTTAATAATTAGTATTTTATATAATACGTTATATAAAATGTATTATATAACGTATTATATAAAGGGCTAGCTCTAAAACTGCCCTCTCTGCTCTACGCCAACTCCAGAATAACCAAAAATTCGATTCTAAGTAATTCCAAGTATCCGGCAATATCGAAGCACGTAGTAAGCGGCCGTAGTGAGTCAAATGATCTACAAGCCCGCGTTGACTTCCACAAAAAGTTCCTTACTGGAATGGCATGGCAGTACAACCATGAGCGATGTGGACTTGAAGAAGTCTCTCTTGCGGGGAGATTACGACAGCAAAAGTATGGCTCATGCTATTGGCCTTCAATGCCAGAATGATTGGACAACAATTGGAGACTTTTGCATTTCTCCTCCAATGCACTGGAAAGTAATGTTGTATGACTGGACGCCAGAGATGCAGAAATTTTATTTAAATGCCTTTCAGCATACACTTCCAGACCCCAGTAACCTCGCTCGTTGGAGCTATGCCGAGGATAGTTCATGTCCCATTTGTAGCAACACCCCTTGCACAGCTAGACATATTCTAGCTGGCTGCAAGGTGGCCTTGGATCAAGGACGGTACACTTACCGCCACGAAAAAGTCCTTTCTGTTATTCGCGAGGTACTTAGCCTCTCAGTGGCTCGTGCCAACAAGGGTTCCACAGTATCCTCCAAACCCCCAATACAGTTTGTGCGGGTTGGCTCTAAAGGCAAAAAACATCTCACTGCAAAACCTTTCTCAATAATCGAGAAAGCTTCAGATTGGATTATGGAGGTCGATTCGGTCTCTAAGCAGTATAAATTCCCTGAAAGTCTCGGATGCACAGCCCTGCGTCCAGATATAACTCTTTACTCTCTATCTCGGAAGATGGTCCTTATCGTAGAATTAACTGTTCCATGGGAATCAAATATCCCAAAAGACCACGAGTACAAATTAAATAAATACCATGACCTCGCAAATGCCGTCACCCGGAACGGCTTCACTGTTCACCTTCACGCGGTGGAAGTAGGCGCTCGTGGCCTAGCAGCTAAATCTTTGTTTCACCTTTTTAAAGATCTTGGTCTCTCCAGGAAAATAATCAACTCCATTCTAGAAAAATTATCTAAAACCGCTATTTCTGCATCTCAAATTCTATGGCTTCGAAGGGGGAGTGAATGGGTGGTAAGGTGAACGCTCACATGTGGCAAGACAGCTGTCCTAAACCTACCACAGCCGGTTGGTAAGTCCGGAATCCACTGCTCACCCCCCAGAAGTGTAAAAAAAAAAAAAATAGAATTATGATGGGCCCGACTCCGGTCGGTGAATTCCATGGCAGCTCCGTTTGTATTTTATTTTATTTATTGTTATATATAACTGTAATATAATCAATTTCCTGCTGACTACGCGTTTATAATGTACAGCTGTATTTGGACGTTAATTTGAATTTCAGAATATATCAGAACCGAAAACCAACGAGACAGATTTTACAAAATAATTAATGAAACGTCATCCAGGATGAAAGCATCATTTGGATAAAGTCATTGCGCCGAGAATTTACAACTCTATCAATTTTGATATAAAATGAATTTGACATATAACGTATTTAAGAATAAAATAAAGACATTTTTATGGTATCATGCTAGACTTACCATATATTATATGTTCGAAATTTTAAAGTAATAAACTTAGGTCCCAAAATTAAGATTATATTTTTTACACGACTGCCCAACAAAAAAGAAGTGTAATGTATTTAGGGTTCATCTATGTATGAACCGTAAATAAAATAATTATTTATACAGTAGTTCACTTTATGTAACAGCAGTCGTCTTTTTATTCCTTTAATAAATTTACTTGTTTAATATGTATGTTGATTATATTTTATAACCTTGAACTTTATTATCAAGAAATCTTAAATATGTGTTGTTATTATTGTTTTGATAATGCATTCTATTTATTTTGTCTAGGTATTGTCTATGTAAATTTGTCTAGGTAAAATTTCTTGTCCAGGAATTTTTTTATAATGTCTCGCTTAAAAGTAAAAAATGTCTAGGTAAGATTCTATTCTACTTACCATATATTTCATATTAACAACTTTTGTCACTACTCTTTTATTCTTCTTTAATTTCTATTTCTTTTGTTTTCTTTGTCATAACTTTATATTAGTTTTAGGTGTATTATATTTATCCCACTCTATATAAAGGAAATTAAAGTTAAATTTAAATGTCGAGTTTGTAGTGGAATCGCGATTTATTTTTGTAAGGACCACATTTTTTCGCCAATTCAGATTACGTTAGCAACTATATGCTAGATAGCGGTGAAATGATTGAAATCTTTGAAATTTTTTATTAACTATATTGAGTAAAAAATCGGTTATGTCACCCCTAGACTTTCCCGGCAAGCAGACAATCCCCCTCGCTCGACAAACCCCTTAAATTTCCCCCAACCCCTCACCCAACATCCCTCCCCCAAACCTCCATATCACTCTCTTCCGCTTCTCCCCCAATCCTCCCCTCTTCCTGCCCCCTTTCTAACTCCTCTTCAACCCTCCCTCTCTCTCTCTCTCCCCTTTCTCCACTCAACTTGGGGGGGGGGGGGGGGGCAATTCACATTTCCCTAACTTACCCCCCAACTACACCTCCTCCTGCCCACCCTTCATCCCCTCCCACAACCATGCCGCCCCCACCCCCCTGCCGGAAATCCATCAGATGGCACTATCATTTCTTATTTTTCTCTTTTGATGACTTTTATTTTTCTTTTTTGATCACATATCTACAGAACAAAAGTTTTTTTTAGACACCTCAACCAAATTGTTACACATACCCGTTCTCTTAAATTTTCGGTTACAGGAAAAACACCTTTCAAATTAATATATAGATTATTATTAGAGCCCTGTCCACTCTAGAACGGGTTATTTCCAGTTAAGTGACAGAATCGAATAAGCATGAGGTAAAATTTTTGCTCTTCATTTCGGCGCGAAAAAAACTATATCAGTCAGTCATAGCGGGAGTGAAACTTGCGTCGATTTATTTCCTTGCCATCATTGAAGCTTGCTAACAACTAAATGAAACCCCGACCTATTTTTCGCCGAGCACAATGCCGGCGGCCGGGACAAATAGTCGCCAGGTTTTATTTTATTTATTTATTTATCTTATATATAAAAATGAATCGCCGTGCGTTAGTCTCGCAGGATCTCGGAAACGACACGACCGATTTGAATTATATTTCTTTTATATTGTTTGGCTTGATTCAGGGGTGGTTTACCAAAAAAAATATTTAGAAAAAACCCAAAGGAACAGCTAAAAAATCGAAAAAATCGAAATTAGTACTTCTATTGATGGCCACTTCGTATTTCTGTCAATAGATGGCGCTCTCTATATTTTCTAACAATAGATTCTATTGTTTGACAGCTACGCCATTCATAATTCATTCCGCGCGACTGTGTGAATTTGTTATTACATTTAATGTCGTTTTTTCTTTTAAAAAAGGTAGTGGGATTGGAGAATAGATTTGTTCACTTTGATCAGCCATTATATAAAGGTAAATAGACTTTGCAGGCTTATACATAACTACAAATTTGGCCTTAGTCTGAGGATTTCAATATTGTTAAGTTCTCAAGGAATGTTCGACAGATTTGAGTGACTGAAAACAATTCCGTGTCTTTTTACAGTGTTCATTATAATGCCGAGGAGAATATGTAACATAGGTCGTCGAAGTCAGTCAAATGCGCGGCGATCTACTTCACGTGCAAGCCGCACTGATGACCAGCGAGCGACGGATAATGAAAATAGTCGTATTGGCATTGTCGGAATTATGTTTGAGAGCGACTGAAAATGAACGACAAGCGAATACATTGAGAATGCAACAATTTCGTGCACAACATACACAACGCCAGCAATCACGACAAAATCAACATGACCGATTGCGCCGTCGCAGTGTTCCTGTCAACCTGGAACAAGCGGCATTCCATTACGATCCGGAAATCGATTACGGTGCGGAGAGATCAGTAGCAAGACTTTCACCTTCCCTTCCCCGACAGACTTACTACTTCGTACATCATCCCTCAAACACTTTTGATGAAAAAACCAGTAGGGCAGTCCCCACCCTAAACAATGTAGTATATTCTGACCTTATATCGTCCCGGTCCCCTGGCTTGGACATCATATTTACAGACGGCTCTAAGGCAGAGGTTAGAAGTTGTGTGGGCTCGGGAATTTTCTACCACAACTGTAGAGTTGTCATGTTGTGGATTTATATTACTAAGTTTTCCTTATACACACATTTTAAATTATTTGATTTTGTTTGTATTTCTTTTGATAAATTATTGACCTATTTATCCTTTGCAATATGCCGTGTTAGTCCGTTTTATTCCGTGTTATTATTTATTCCGTGATATTTATGCCGTGTTAGTCCGCATATAACCGTGTTAGTCCGTTTTACAATATTTCTCATTTTTGCTTTCATGAGTGTGATTCTTGATTTCTTCCACTTCTTTGCTATGGTGTGGATTTGAAATTTTAACATCTTAGTCTGCTGTGAACATGCCCTTCAAATGATAAAGCTCTTTTCGTTTTCCTGTCAGGTCCTATAGATCGTAGACCACAGCCGATTTATTTTTAACCGACTTTAAAAAAAGGAGGAGGTCATAAATTCGATCGTATTTTTCTTTAAATATTTGTTACCTCAGAAATCCGTCATTTATGAATTGCTTTGGAAAATTCTTTTTATTTGAAAGGATGTACTTCCAGATTCGTCACATCTTTATCAAAATTTTGTTCTGATGATGTGATCCATGAGGAATTGAAGGAACTCCTCAAATATTAACATATGATGTTGAAAATTTACATGTTGGTTCAGCTCCGATGACAATGCATTTTATATAGGAAGCTTGCCCTGATTCTATACCCAGGATTAGCTCCCGACGAGGGGACTCCTCAGCGGTCAACAGCACAGTCACGAAATTGTGTATATGCATTCAATTATGACAGCCCGATCTAACTTTCATCAAGACAGGACTGCGGCGCCTAGAGATGGCTTCCAACGAGGGAACTCCTCAACGGTCAACAACACAGACACGAAATTTTGTATACGCATTTAATTATGATAGCCTGTTCTACGTTTCACCATGACATGGCTGCTGCACTTATTAAAAAAAATAACTCGGTTATTTTTGTTAACATTTTGTTTATTACCTGCAACTTTGCATTACAAAGATCTAGGGGCTAATTTTCTTGAGAAAAAATACGCTTTCTTTGATATGAACTATGGTCGTAGCTATACCGTACCACCCACGCTATACTTAATCCGTTTTCACCGTAAACATGGAATCGTCCATCGATTAAGACTTCTCCTCCGAAGAACAAATATGAGGGGCTAAACGTCGTCGTCATACCGGTTGTGTTCAAGGCATGTTATACAAGGGGTACCTACTTTTAATTCCTTCCATGACCTGATTTTTTCGCTTACTGTCCTTTACACTTTTTTCGCGTGTCCTTTCAGCAGTTTCATGTATATCACCTACGGTCTTTTTTCCATAATGTTTTATTCTATCTATCTTCTTATATCTTATATATAAAAATGAATCGCCGTGCGTTAGTCTCGCAGGATCTCGGAAACGACACGACCGATTTAAATTATATTTCTTTTATATTGTTTGGCTTGATTCAGGGGTGGTTTACAAAAAAAAATATTTAGAAAAAACCCAAAGGAACAGCTAAAAAATCGAAAAAATCGAAATTAGTACTTCTATTGATGGCCACTTCGTATTTCTGTCGATAGATGGCGCTCTCTATATTTTCTAACAATAGATTCTATTGTTTGACAGCTACGCCATTCATAATTCATTCCGCGCGACTGTGTGAATTTGTTATTACATTTAACGTCGTTTTTTTCTTTTAAAAAAGGTAGTGGGATTGGAGAATAGATTTGTTCACTTTGATCAGCCATTATATAAAGGTAAATAGACTTTGCAGGCTTATACATAACTACAAATTTGGCCTTAGTCTGAGGATTTCAATATTGTTAAGTTCTCAAGGAATGTTCGACAGATTTGAGTGACTGAAAACAATTCCGTGTCTTTTTACAGTGTTCATTATAATGCCGAGGAGAATATGTAACATAGGTCGTCGAAGTCAGTCAAATGCGCGGCGATCTACTTCACGTGCAAGCCGCACTGATGACCAGCGAGCGACGGATAATGAAAATAGTCGTATTGGCATTGTCGGAATTATGTTTGAGAGCGACTGAAAATGAACGACAAGCGAATACATTGAGAATGCAACAATTTCGTGCACAACATACACAACGCCAGCAATCACGACAAAATCAACATGACCGATTGCGCCGTCGCAGTGTTCCTGTCAACCTGGAACAAGAGGCATTCCATTACGATCCGGAAATCGATTACGGTGCGGAGAGATCAGCAGCAAGACTTTCACCTTCCCTTCTCCGACAGACTTACTACTTCGTGCATCATCCCTCAAACAGTTTTGATGAAAAAACCAGTAGGGCAGTCCCCACCCTAAACAATGTAGTATATTCTGACCTTATATCGTCCCGGTCCCCTGGCTTGGACATCATATTTACAGACGGCTCTAAGGCAGAGGTTAGAAGTTGTGTGGGCGTGGGAATTTTCTACCACAACTGTAGAGTTGTCATGTTGTGGATTTATATTACTAAGTTTACCTTATACACACATTTTACATTATTTGATTTTGTTTGTATTTCTTTTGATAAATTATTGACCTATATATCCTTTGCAATATGCTATGATAACCGTGTTAGTCCGTTTTACAATATTTCTCATTTTTGCTTTCATGAGTGTGATTCTTGATTTCTTCCTGTTCTTTGCTATGGTGTGGATTTGAAATTTTAACATCTTAGTCTGCTGTGAACATGCCCTTCAAATGATAAAGCTCTTTTCGTTTTCCTGTCAGGTCCTATAGATCGTAGACCACAGTCGATTTATTTTTAACCGACTTTAAAAAAAGGAGGAGGTTATAAATTCGATCGTATTTTTCTTTAAATGTTTGTTACCTCAGAAATCCGTCATTTATGAATTGCTTTGGAAAATTCTTTTTATTTGAAAGGATGTACTTCCAGATTTGTCACATCTTTATCAAAATTTTGTTCTGATGATGTGATCCATGAGGAATTGAAGGAACTCCTCAAATATTAACATATGATGTTGAAAATTTACATGTTGGTTCAGCTCCGATGACAATGCCTTTTATATAGGAAGCATGCCCTGATTCTATACCCAGGATTAGCTCCCGACGAGGGGACTCCTCAGCGGTCAACAGCACAGTCACGAAATTGTGTATATGCATTCAATTATGACAGCCCGATCTAAGTTTCATCAAGACAGGACTGCGGCGCCCAGGGATGGCTTCCAACGAGGGAACTCCTCAACGGTCAACAGCACAGACACGAAATTTTGTATACACATTTAATTATGATAGCCTGTTCTACGTTTCACCATGACATGGCTGCTGCACTTATTAAAAAAAATAACTCGGTTATTTTTTTTTAAATTTTGTTTATTACCTGCAACTTTGTATTACAAAGATCTAGGGGCTAATTTTCTTGAGAAAAAATACGCTTTCTTTGATATGAAATATGGTCGTAGCTATACCGTACCACCCACGCTATACTTAATCCGTTTTCACCGTAAACATGGAATCGTCCATCGATTAAGACTTCTCCTCCGAAGAACAAATATGAGGGGCTAAACTTCGTCGTCATACCGGTTGTGTTCAAGGCATGTTATACAAGGGGTACCTACTTTTAATTCCTTCCATGACCTGATTTTTTCGCTTACTGTCCTTTACACTTTTTTCGCGTGTCCTTTCAGCAGTTTCATGTATATCACCTACGGTCTTTTTTCCATAATGTTTTATTCTATCTATCTTCTTATATCTTATATATAAAAATGAATCGCCGTGCGTTAGTCTCGCAAGATCTCGAAAATGACTCGACCGATTTGAATGATTATTCTTTTGTTTTGTTTGCCTTGATTCAGGGGTGGTTTACAAAAAAAAATATTTAGGAAAAATTAAAAGAAACAACTGAAAATCGAAAATATCGAAATTGGTCTTTTTGGGAAATAAGCCCCTTTCAATAGATGGCGTTCGCGGCGATCCTATTGTTTGACAGCTGCGCCATCCATAACTGTTATTCATTGCGTGCGATTGTGTAAAATTTCAAAAAGTCGAAAAGTCGAAAAAGTCAAAAGAGTCGAAAAAGTCAAAAAAGTTGAAAACGTAGAAAAAGTCGAAAAAATCGGAAAAGTCGAAAAGTCGAAAAGTTGGAAAAGTCCAAAAAGTCAAAAAAGTCGAAAAAGACAAGAAAGTCGAAAAATGCAAAAAAGTCGGAAAAGTCGAAGAAGCATTATTATTTTATCATGTAAATTAAATTCATTGAATTTATTTTAATTATAAAACGATTTTCATTTAATCACCGAACGAAACTCAAACCGTACACGATTCGGCCATATTATAGATTTCAATTAATTGGATTTGGAAGGTTGATATAATCAATAAACGCTTATGAAGAGTTACAAACAAATCAATTTTAGGTGGTACAAAGTTCACCGGGTCATCTAGTTATATTATATATTTTACGTTGGGTGTTTTTTAAATATTAATCGCAAACTGATTTAGACTGATAGACGCATTGAAGCACCAATAGCTAAGTATTTAGATTAATGATTAATTTGTACCTACCTTGTTTATTACTATGCGTTAACTGTTATTAATATTTCATACCTAATTTATTTTTTAAATTATGTAATTTGAGGTATGCACAAGCCATTTTTAACCGACTTCAAAAAAAGAGGAGGTTAACAATTCGGTTATTTTATTTTTATCAAACCGATTTGAAAAAATCTTTTTTTATTTGAAAGAACATATTTGCTGATTTTCCCCATTTTATCTTATTCCTGTTCTGATGATGAAATCCATTAGGAATCGAGGGAACTCCTCAAATATTATCATTTGAAGTTGACAATGTACCTACATGTTAATTCAATTCCGATGACGGTATGTATGACCTAATTCTATGTACCCTGGGTTGGGTCCCAATGAGGGAAGTCCTCAACGGTCAACAGCACAGACACGAAATTTTGAATACTCTTTCAGTTATGATAGCCCGTTGTATGTTTCATCATGACATGGCTGCTGCACTCAGGGTTGGCTTCCGACGAGGGGGCTCCTTAACGGTCAACAGCACCGACATGAAATTTTGTATGGTATCCTCCTAGCCATGTTCGGCCATAGCAACTGCATTACAGATTCTAGTGAATTCATTGTATTTTTTTTTTTTTTAAGTTATGGTTGGGGGTTTTGTTGGTGCGCCCTCGGGTGACTGATGTAGCCGATCTTGGCTTTGAATGTGCGTGCACATTTGGCGCAAGTCAAGACACCATCGACGTAATTATACTTTATGGCCGCCGGTGGTCGGGCCTTTAGCTCGTCGCGCTTGGCATTTAAGTTGAGCAGCCTCTTCTTTTCAAAATCATCTACATTGCCCGGCACTAGCAGTCTCCATCCTGGGCGATCTTTCGCTTTACTCTTCCTCTTCTGAGCATGACACGTCGAGGTTAGTCATTAACCTTTGTAGGCCATCTGGGCTTTCGGATACGAAGCATATGTCATCGGCATACATTATATCCGTTATCGTGGCGTATGATACTTTTGTGTGGGGTTTAAGTCTTGCCAGATTAAAAAGAGAGCCATCTGTGCGAAAACGAATTCTAACACCTTCTGAGATGTGTTGCAGAGTATCACGGACTATAATTGCGAAAGACAAGGCAAACAGAGTAGGCGCAAGCACGCAGCCTTGTTTCACGCCACAGCTTACAGGAAAGAACCCTGTTTGTTCACCTTTGACTGACACACAGCATTCCATGTCATCATGCAGGAGTCGAATCAGTCTGACAAACTTCTCAGTGCATCCAACCTTTTCCAGAATCTTCCACAGTACGCTGTCTCTCTAGGTCAACAAAACATGGATACAGATTTTGACCCTGTTTTCTGGTTTTTTCCTTTTTTTGACGAACGGAGAAGATAGTTTCACAGGTTCCTCGATCTGGTCGAAATCCGAACTGGGTTTCTGTTAGAATCCTTTCCGACAGGGTCATCAGTCGGTTTAAAAGTATTCGGGCGAACACTTTAACAGGAGCAGAGAGAAGTGATATTCCGCGGTACGAGTTGAAGTCAGAACGGTCGCCTTTGTACAGCGAGCAAAAGAGAGAGACTTTAAAGTCTGCTGGTACACGTTGCTCGACCAATATTCGACCGAACAATGTCCATTCTTCGTGTGCAGCTCATCGCCTCCATATTTCAGTAACTCTCCTGGTAAGTTGTCAATGCCAGTCGCCTTCTTATTCTTCTGTTCTTTTAGGGTTGTAACTACCTCTTTCAAAGAGAGTGGGTCGTCTAGCTCGACAGCAGTAGGCAGCGCAGGAATTAAGCTGATGTGCTGCATTTCCACAGATCGATCCACGTTGAGTAAGGTGTTAAAGTGATCGGCCGACCTCTTCAGCACATCTTCCTTGCTTTTCATCAGATGTGAACCATCAGAGGATTTAAGGGGAATGCTATATAGCTGGGTACTACCAATCAGCTTCCGCAGTTCTGCGTAGAAGGCGCCGAGTTGGTTAGTGATGGCTAACCACTGCATGTGTTGGCTCTTTACTTGCCACCAAGTGTCCTTAGTTTACCTAGTCAGTCTACGTAGCTCAGTTCCACTTCTTTTCAGCTCGTCTGTGATGTTATGGTGATTGCGTCCTTGATGTTGCCGACGTAGTAGTTCTCGGTGATTTTTGATTGCCTCTGATAGTATCTCTTCATTTTCGTCGAACTAGTCCTCGTTCCGAACCAGTACCTGTTTCTAGCACATGAGAAGAGAGAAGGTTCCAGTTGGCTTGAAAATCACCGTCTTCAACGTTAATTAAGTGTACTCAACGCTAGGTGCATTGCAGAGACGTATCGTTGCTGCGTTTCTTTATTGTCCAGATGTTGTAGGTTTAGGCTAACACCTTTAACCCTCTCGGTCCTACGCGGTGGGTGTAGACGAAGTTGCAGCTTGGTAGGCAGCACGAGTCTGTGGTCCGTCCAGCAGTCTGCCCCACGCATGACGCGATTGACGTGCACCTGGAATATATCTCTTTGGCGGACTATAGCATAGTCAATCAGATGCCAATGCTTGGATCTCGGATGAATCCAGGTTGTTTTATATTTCGGTGGTAGTCTGAACATAGTGTTAGTTATGGCTAGTCCACTGAGCAAAAGCTGGCCGTTGCTGTTCATATTGCCGATTCCATGCCTTCCAAGGACTTTAGGTCACGCTTCGTAGTCCTGTCCAACTCGTGCATTAAAATCGCCTAGAAGTAAAACTTGTTCTTTGGGTCGTATCTGAGACAAATGTTGAGTTACTTCTTCGTAGAACTTGTCCTTGACATCGTCGTCCTTGTCCAGAGTTGGCGCGTATACACTAATCATGTTGAGGAAGTTTTTATTGTTTAAATGAAGGCGCAGGGAGGTAACGCGGTCTGAGATGTGAAGAAGACATTCCTTCAACTTGTTTGCGATGCTGTTTTTGACCGCGAATCCAACGCCAGATCGTCTGGGCTCAGACGCGGCAGTGCCCTTCCAAAATATATATATATATATATATATATACACCGCCGTGCTCCACTAGTTGCCCTTCGTCTGCAAAATGTGTTTCGCTGAGGGCAGCTATATAAACATCATAGCGACGTAGTTCTCGGGCTACTATAGCGGTTTTTCGTTCAGGGCAAAGGTTGGAATCGCGATCCAAAAGCGTCCGAACGTCCCATGCGCCATACGTCATTGTTTTTGATTTAATATTATTTTTTCTGTATCTTCGACCACGAGGAAAAGATGCAGTAGCAGCCGTAATTACTGCCAGCCTATGGGGTTTGGAGCAAGCGTTTTTTTGGGACACCTTTTCTAGTCCCCTCCTCGGCTGGGCGAGGGAAGCAGTGCCCCCTTGAATAGGGCTGCTTCGTCACTCAAACTTCACTTCGTCGAAGTCACTTCGTCGCTGCCGAGTCCCCACTGTTGCCCCGGTGCAGTGGAAAAGTCGACCACTATCTTTGAGTCGCCTATGTGCAGACGCTAGACAAAGCCCAGCCAGCATCATGAGCAGACCTCTCTACCATTTTCCATCGCGATAGGTCTTTTTAGTCTTCTCAGAGTCCATTGTTCGGGAGCAGTCAAGTGCGCAGGCTATATTATAGTGCACAGGTGGGCGAGCGACCACGGGTGCACTCTCTCTTCCTCCCTCTTCTGAACCCAATGGAACGGAGACCGTTACAACCAGAGAAAAGTTTGGATGCAGTGTCTGCCGACAGCCGCTGTAGACCCCTGCTATCGCCTAAGGACTTCCACCATGCCTTCGCTATTCCGCCAACTCCGCCAATAACCGTTGCTCATAAGCTGTGGTTTGCCTTCGTCACCGGAACAGACATCATGCACTGCGCGGGAGGTGTCCGCACTTAGACCCTTCCGCCAAAGCGTCCAAGGCCTTCCTCGACCAGGTTTTGACCACGAGCCGACGTGGTTTACCGTGGTGTGGCCGCTGCGTGCACAACAGCTACTTGGAGCTACTGGTGAGAGATTTGTGGAGCGCCTGTGGACCAGTGAGGTATACATCCTCCAGGTGGAGGGTCGGCTGTAGGGACCTGAAAGGTACTCCCACTAGACGCCCCATTATACCACAATTTTTTATATGCATTCAATTACGACAGCCCGTTCTAAGTTTCACCAACACAGGACTGCGGAACTCAGGGTAGGCTTCCAACGAGAAAACTCCTCAACGGTAAACAGCAAAGACACAAAATTTTGTATACGCATTTAATTAAGAGAGCCCGATCTAACTATCACCATAACATGGCTGCTGCACTTATGTAAAAAAATTAAGTAGTTTTTTTTGTTAAATGTTGTGTATTATTTACTTGGTCTGCTTGCATTAGTACGGGCCTAGGCCTAGTTTGGCGGCGTTGATATAAAGAAATACTGGGTTACGATGATATATATTTTGCTACTCCTGACAAGAAAGCCTTTACTAATAATGTAATAATGTATTGCAGTTGAAAGTATTACGCGTTGGTTTAAATAATTGTAATAAATTAAAATTGTTCGCTGATTTCCCAGGCATGTTATCTGTCGCATTACTATAGCATTCTTTCATGTATATTTAAACTAGCTGACCCGGCGAACTTCCTACCGCCTAACAGTCAATGAATGTCGTGTTACAAATTAGCTGAACTTAATTTATGATTTTATGAAAGTAATACAATGAATACAAAATAAATATTAAGTTCACTACTTTATTAAGATAATAATACAAAAAGAATATAAAAGTTTAAAAAAATAAGTATATCAATCGCGTGTCAGCAAGATATGATTGAATTAAACTATTTACATATTGTGCAGCATAGGGTGCACTCGGTTTAATTCTCTTCATTGAAGCACCTTGTGATATACGACATTTTTTTTTTTTTTATCAGGCGCAAGAACAAATAACGCGGATGATTTGCCGACACGTGAACATGCCACGTACAACTGACCATGAGAAAAACACGGATTTACATTTTGTATGGGATTTTTTTTCTTTTACTTCATTTTTTCGTTAATTTTCCAAATTTTTGTTTTTAACTGTTATCATAACTGTTATTATTGAATAGTTATTCTGCTATTCGAAACACAGACAAATACAACAAATCAAAAACTATGAAAATCGGTCTGGCCGTTCTCGAGTTATAACTGTTCGAACAAACCCGACTGGGACTACCACATCTATAGATATACTGCGTCGGTCATAGAGTAAATAGCCATTACACATCACTACTGCTTACGTGACGACACTAATTCCACTGCCCTCCTCAGCTTGATCAGTCCTTAGCTAGAAATCAGTCCTTGGCTAATTGCCAGGGAAGTCTTAGGTTGACAAATCCGATTTTTTCTTGGCGTTATCAGGTATCAAACGTTAGACGGCACGCGAGCGACTAGAGGTCAAAGATTTCGTAGTTTCCGTCTGCGATGCAATGAAATGCAGCAGCAGTGTCATGTTAATGCTGGCGATAGAAATAAGAGAACGGAACGCGCCTCGTCTTTATGCAATGGGAACAAAGCGCAGACTGACAAAGGAGAGCACTCTGCGGACCTCTTTGACTGGAATTTCTAGTAGATTTTGAAGATATCCCTTACACGAGGTGAGAAGAGAGCGGAGATTTAGAGACAGCTTTGTGTAAACGACACTCCGTTTCATAAAATCGAAGACTATCGCGGTTGTTCGACATTATAAATATGATATAAAACGAATTTACCGCCTGAAATTTGTAGCACCCGACGTTTCAGTGACGTTGCAGCCGCCGTTGTCCAGGGTAGACTAAAGAGCTGTCAATCCGTTGTTTTGCGGGTGGGCCACATACCGCTTCCGCTACTGCGTAGGTTGGGGGCCGGGCTCGGACCGCGGGAATTTTGAAAATCCGTCTTGCACACAACACTAATTGTATCCTGTTTTACGTCTTTGCGTTCGGCGCTCGGCGGCGGGAACATTTTGACACTCCGTTTATTTGGGGGCCAGCGACAAAGAAGTGCAAGAGTTTTGGAAAAGCCGATACTTTCAGATCATACAGTATTTTGGCCCCAGAATTCCGGGATCAGACCAGATTCCGGGACACCTGCTGCTGGCTGGCGTACTAGGAAAGTTGTAATTTTAATTAGTACCCCCCAAAGTGTTTTGTAATAGCTAAAAATTCATCAGTAGACAGTGGCCTCGATTGCGTTTCTTCATGAACTAAAATCGGAAATTAGTTCATGTGAACGAGACAGGGCAATACGTTAGAACAAAATGTGAAATGAACAGTTGTCACTATTCCGCATTAAAACTACCCAACGAAGGACACAGCAGCTAAACCTAGCACCGCACGAAATGTGTTCAAATTTATTCAGAGGTATATAAAATCGACAGGTATTTTTGGTGCGAGAAAACAAAGATCGTTCATTTCATATTCCGCTCTCTGTATCGTTCGGTTGAACTAACTTCCAATTTAAGTTCGCACAGAAACGCAATCGAGCCCATTGTATGCAAAAAAGAACTCGAAACATATGGCCAGATTGCTTCATAATCAACCGCTTGGCGTCAGCATTTCCAAACCATTATATTGCGCCTTTGCGATTATTATATCGTGCGGCACAACCGATGAATCATATACCGATGCGTGAAGTATATGGAGATGTTGACGCCACGCTTTCCACTTCAATAAGCAGTATGACAATATATTTCGAGTTCTTGGTGGCATTCACTGTACTAATTAATTTCAGATTTTACAAAACACTCTGGAGGTACTAATTAAAATTACACGTTTCCTAGTACGCCAGCGCCAGGTGTCCGGAATCTGGGATGCTGACTGTACCCTGGCATTCTATGGCCAAAATACTGTCTGTCGCTGTCACTTTTTTGTCGCTGGCTGTTGGTTACTTTGTAAAAAGACTGCTGTTTAGCGCGTAGGAAGTCATACTTAAAAAGCCATATACCTACTGAGCGGGATTCTAAATAAATCATGCAAGACATACGTTAACTACGATTTTGTACGCAATGTTTTAAAATTTAACAGTCGTTTCTGGTTGCCGTTATCCGGTCGCAGAATAGGTCATGGTTACTAATTGGGCCTTTGTTATCACTTTTCTAGCAATGAAATCTGTATTTAATATTTTTGATTGACACTGAAATGAAAATATGTTGGGAATTGCGAAGTTTAAGGATTATAATGTCATCTATGTAGTAAAAAATCATAAAATTTTATGTATCCACCAGTAGAGCGCGTTAAATTTATAACGCGTCTAGATGTTTTTATTGATCAGGTTTTACGGTGGTATTAACATATTCATAATTCATTAAACCGGATCAGAAAACTTGATATTAGATAAGTTATGGGCTAAACTTCAGCCACATTGGTACGCTTTCGTCTATGCTAATTCATTTAAAATTGTATTATTATTGGTTAAGATAGCGCTTTAGATCCAGTTATAAAAGCTCAGGTGATTAATTCCAAACCTTTTTGATGTCCTTCTGAAAATCTATTTTTTAAATATTAAATCTCGCATTTAGAAATATAAGGAACGCTGTAACCAAAACAGGTAATGATTATGTTTTCTAAGAGAACTAACATACAATACGGTCTTCCTATGTAACGTTATCATAGCTTCTGTAACCACCCATGGTATCTTAATTTGGCTTAAAACCTCACATTTACAGCCTTTCAAAAATTACAACACCTTTTCAAAAGGCATAAAATAATCCTCTAAACCTATACATATTATACCCAATTAAAACTTTGGATTAAATGAAATGAAATAGAAAATTTGTTTCAAACAATTATATATTCCTTCTAAATAATAATTTAACTCTTAGAGAACAATGTCATGATTTAATATTATAACCTTATACTGTATTATATATTTATTTATTTATTTTATTTATTTAGTACTTTATTCATTTTTTTATACATATAGCCACATTATTACCAATGTTATAAAGTAACTCGGAAACATTTAACACGCAAATGTAGCAAATAGTCAGTGCCCACCTAACTAGGACTGTAATGTCGTGTATCTAGGCGGGTCAGAGTAAACAATTAAAATTAGCGATTTAATTTTTAAACAACTAAATTGACTAACGTTTTATATTTAGAAATAGTAAATGTACCTAATTAAAATTTAAGATTTAATATAATATAATAATCTGTATAAATATTACAATGTATATACCTACCTAATCATCGCAAAAAGTGAAAGATCTTGGTCTAATTATCGATGAGCATTTATCCTGGCAACCACACGTGGACGAGGTAAGTCGTAAAATATTTGCTAGCTTTCACCCTCTGCAAACACTCAGAAGATTTCTTCCTATGGACACAAAAAAATCTCTTGCACAGTCTCTCCTCTTGCCTCTCCTTGACTATGCAGATGTGGCTTATCTCGATTTATCAGAGGAACTGCTCAACAAACTTGAACGTTTGCAAAATGTATGCATACGATTCATCTTCTGTCTACGTAAGTATGATCACGTGTCCGACTATAGGGCACAGTTAAAGTGGTTGCCAATACGCCAAAGAAGAAATGTTCATATACTGGCTCTCCTATATCGTGTACTCACCCAACTAATACCATCCTATCTCCAGGAGCTTTTCGAACCACTAAGTTCCCACGGTCTCGTACTTCGGTCAGCCTCTGACAGTTTATTAAAAATTCCGAGTCATAATAGTGATTTCTATTCCTATTCTTTCTGTGTCCATGGTGCAAGACTCTGGAACGATCTCCCAGCAAATATACGAAACTCGCCTTCTTTACCATCGTTTAAGACTCACCTTAAGGATTACTACCTTTCTAAGAAGTAACCAGTTCTTCCCTTTCTCTCCTGTTCCTCCCCCAATTTCCTCTCCTCGGGCACTATTAGTCTTAAATTCTTCCACTTGTCTGTATGTTATGTAATAATCTTTATTTTCACAATGCGCGCATGTACCACTATGTTTAGGTTAGCTGTAAGACATTGCCATGTGGCAATAAGCTCGCCTTTTTTGTATACTTTTTAAGTGCAAATAAAGAGTTTATTATTATTATTATATTTATGTAATAATATGGTAAGTACATAGATACCTAAATTCGATTATAATCTATATAATAAAAATGAGTCGGGTTTTATGTATGTTACCTAATAACTCACGATCGGCTAACCCGATTTGGATGATTCTTTTTTCGTTTTGTTCATAATCACGTCGGTCTTACTATAGGCAATAAAAAATCCAGCAAATCTCTCGGAAAAGTGAGAAAAATGTGAAAAACCGAAAATTATTTTAGTACTAAGCTTGATCATAGATGGCGTTGCTTGACAAGAATAAAAATTCGAAAATCAAGATGGCGGTACAGTTAACATTTGACAGTTAAGTTGAATTTTACGATTTCTTGATAGCGTTTTCGTGATTCTGAAGGTAAATCAACTGAATTAACTGAATTTGTGTAACTCGTGAAGAGAGGTTCGAGCAACTGAAAGCGATGAGCGTCGCCAAAAATTGAATAAAGCGGCACGGATCCGTAATGTTGCAGTGCGAAGACGATTGAATTTGAGACGAAACACATACAGAGAGGCAATCTATTATGACGTGACGAAACATTACAGCGATTATAAATGCATGCAAATTGGAGAAATGGACCATTTGTGCCAATATTGCAATGCATTGAAGTACCGCCACGAACCACTCGCTTTGTGTTGCGCAGGGGGTAAAATGAGATTGACACCATCGGTTCCATTAGGATCGTTCGTGTCTGGAAATGCACCAGATTCTAAGCATTTTATGTCTAACATTCTCTGTCAAACAAAATCGTACTTTTTACACACTTTTCTCCTCCATTTATGACACAACGAGCACTAGCAATCCACAAATGGCAATTGATGAAACTGCTCTTTTGGTGAGACAAAAAATAAACAATCAGACTGCTTTCAATGAAGAATTTAAACAAACAATGCAAATTTCAAACAACTGTCGATGAAAATTACCTATGTTAACGCCATCTGCTGCTAAGCGAACAAATTCGTGGCGAGACGAAGTTCGCCGGGTTCCGCTAGTAAATAATAAATATATTATGGTATAAACATATTTGTATTAGAATACAATTATATAAATACGATTATAAAAATATTGGGAGAAATAAGAAAGACCATTCGGTATATTAATATTATATGCATAATACTTTATCTATATGTATACGATATTAGCTTTAAAATCAACCATTATATAATATACGCTATACAAGACACGTTTTCGGATTTAGACCTCCCTAATTCAAATAACCATTTATTTATATTATATTAATAAACTGTTGAATGTTCTTTAGGTGGTTCCATTTCTCTTTTATGTCATTATATAACCTGGGCCCAAGGCAGATATAACTTGACATAACCGTGCTACTTCAATATGACTCAGGAAGTGAGCTCGCCTTAACACAGGAGTGCCTAGCAAGGCGGGCTCAGTCGCACTTTACTTAGCACATAAGAAAAATATACATCTAAATAATATATGCGCTATTTAACCTGGACTCAGACAGATATATACCTAAATTTAGACGGTATAAATTACGGATAATTCCTTAATTGTACATTATTTTTCTTTTCTGTTGTGCCCTTGTGCACTTCAATGTCTATGTAACCAATAAATAAATAAATAAATAAACAAATAAAGTCTGCCTCTTACACGATATACCCGACTTCGGAAGTGTTTGAGAATCTGTATGAAATGAGAAGAGTTTACCGTTACCCCTTACCGAATTTACCTCATTGATCAGACATCCGCTGCGCGTTTCATCAACAATTATACTTTTTTAGGTTCGCAACAACAAAATTTTATTTCCTATCGTTTTACAGTAGACCTATCAACATTTAAAGATGTCGACTACAATGGGCGAAACCGTCACCCCGGGAAGTTTCAACGATATTAATCGTTTTGTCTCCCGTGGAGTGAGTATAGAAGAATTTGGGGCGATACACATCTACCGTCCAGCAAAGCCACGAAGACGCCAGACTCCAACATCTTAGGGCGAGGCAATAGGATGGTAACCCAGTGTGCCACCTCGACCCCTAGCTGTCATTTTTGGCAGGATATCTTCGACTGGAATTTACCTTCAAAATACTCCATTATCTGGTTACAGGAACGAAGTCTTTTGCGCAGCCTCTATTGATCGCAGATCTAAGCGTCCTTTGCCCGTGACGCCACAGTCTCCACATTTCTTCAGTAATTAGTCAGAGTGCACAACCGATTGGCTGACGCCGCATGATGCGCAAACCGCCCATTAGAGCCGAATGGCAATCCCACAAGGAAAGCCGATCCACCATCTTGCGGTGTCGACTACAACGGGCGAGCCCGTCACCACAGGACGTTTTAACGATTAGTCGTTCTGTCGCCCTGCAGTGAACGTAGAAGACTTTGGACAGTACAATCCTACGTCCAGCTACGTCACAACCCGCGAGAGTCCAACGCCTTACCGCGAGTGAGCCAGGAATAAACCCGGCGGGCTCGAGATACTCGCGCCCTCACTTCTAATTGTGACCAGATTTCTCCGGTCTCTCGATTGGTTCCGAGTTCGAGGTCGCTTGCGCGGGCCTCTCCCTTACGAAGCGGTGAAACGGAGTGCAACGAATCTATCGCGGACCAAGGCGTGTTTTGCCCGACTCTGAACCGGGATCGGATGGCCAATGGTCATTTCAAGAGCAGTCGCCGTAAGGTAGACAACTACCCCCGCTCTATAGGAAACAATACAGTTCCCAGACTCCCCCGATTGTTAGTCGGAGAGCACAATCGATTGGCTTGCGCCGCTCGGTGCGCAGACCGTCCAGGAGCGCCAGAGGATTGATTCCCAGGGGAGACTGGTTGACCCAGTGTCCTACCCAGGCTCGCACCCCATGCGTGGAGGCCATCGGATGGGTGTTGACCCGTGAGTGTGACCGACCCTGAACACATGGGTCATTGTGGCCACCTCATCATGGGCCCTTTAGCTCCCCGGCCGATCCACCAGCCGGGGTAGCGCCTCTCACGAGGAGGCTACTAAATAGGAGCCGAATCATGTCCTCAGCCGACCCAAGAACACATTGGATCTTATGGCCAAAGCTGCACGAAACCATTCGCTAACGATTCCATCAACAGTATCGCCACCATTAATAAATAGCCTTTAAATGAAAAATTCGATAACAACACGCTATTAAACTCGCGTTGACATAGCACTAAAATACGTCTCCATACTTCCTCTTTTTAAAAAAACTGGATATAAGCATGGTCTTTAAACTGCGCATCCGTATAGAGGGGGGGAATGTTGCGCTGGCGCGCTTCTGAAAGTCATTCCGTGTGCGTTCTACAAACATATTTGCATTACTTGTTGAGCCTATCATCGTACAAGCAAAGCTACAATATAAATGCCGGTTAAATTGTAAGGTTAATTTGTTTTCTATAAACTGAATTGGTTATAAGTAATTACTTCTGATTTATCGCATGAATGGCATGTTAGGTCTCGCATAATGTAAAGACCAGATTAAGCTATACATTAATTCAGGTTCCTCTTTGTTTCAGTCTATAAACTCGAAATGTGATTTATATTAACCGCCCCGTAACCGAGTAGAGTACGCAACTGTTATGTTAGGACGATATGAAAACAATCGCTCACTGTCCGCGAGAATTTTCCGGCCGAATTCAATTTTCTTATGCTGAAATTTCAGGAATACGAAAACATTCGCCAACACAAATGGGTCTCTTTCGATAAACATAGGCCACTCTAGGAGAGGCCGATAAAGACAACATTATTAAACCGAATTCAGTATATTTGATAATATATATTTTTTTAAAGTCGGTTGTGTCACCCCAAGACCTTCCCAGCAAGATCCAGAATCACAGTTACTGTCATAGGAATGTTGGAAGACGCATTATCCCGAAGACGCATTATTAGAATCCCGCGCAGTAGGTATATGGCTTTTTAAGTATGACTTCCTACGCGCTAAACAGCACTCTTTTTACAAAGTAACCAAGAGCCAGCGACAAAAAAGTGTAAGAGTTTTGGAAAAGCTGATACAGATCAGACAGTATTTTGGCCATAGAATGCCAGGGTACAGTCAGCATCCCAGATTCCGGACACCTGGCGCTGGCGTACTAGGAAACGTGTAATTTTAATTAGTACCTCCAGAGTGTTTTGTAAAATCTGAAATTAATTAGTACAGTGAATGCCACCAAGAACTCGAAATATATTGTCAAACTTTTGGAAAATCGATTAAAACCTATATTATACCTATTTAAAAATATTTTGTTGATATTACTGAACAAAATCATATGTATAATTAGATAATAGAATATTGTATAACTAGATAATAGATCATATGTATAATTAGATAATAGAATTAAATAATTAGAAAATATTTGATATTTCATGACGATAGTACATTTTTTACGTTGAGATATTTTTCTTGATTTTCCTAAACTTTGATCAAAGTCACAAAGCGAATCATATAATGTTAAGGCGGCAATGAAAATCGTCTTCAAATTAGTCTGCATCAGTCTGAGCAGACTAATTTGAAGAATTACTCCTTATCGATATTTTTCTTGAGTACTTACTGTATAAAATAAAATTAATAAAATATCTAGACTGCGTTATATATAATTTTTAGGCTTATTCTCTAATTTTTCATATCTTTAAGCGCACTTTCATGTTTTTCGCCTAGAAACATTTCATGAATCACGAAAGAGGCTCTTAAGAGTTTAAAACTCGATTAAATTTGTGATCTTGTTTCATCTTGGTCCTTCTTGCGGAAGACTGTTTCTTAAGATATTTCGTCAAACATTAAAATTCGTAATTTTTCGGCAAAGCGCTCGTTGCCCGTTTGAAAAAGGTTTACATTACAAGTGATATAAAATTTATTTATTAAAAAGCACGAGATAAACCAGTTTGAGGCTGAACTGGCCGGTTTTAAGAGTCCTTAACCGGTTTCCAAATTAATAAAAAGGTACATACCGTCGACCGGTTTTTTTTGTATATGCTGTAGGAGCGCGGGTATTAAAATACGGATTTTAGCGTTCCAAATTTTTGTTCCCGAACATTGGAGTAATATTTTAGTTTGTCAAAAAATTACAATGATATCATATGACATTCATGAAACCTTGTCAAAATTGCGAGACTCTCTGAATAAAAGTATTGCAGGCAATATTTGGAATGACTTCTTTTTCCTCACCCTGGTTTGGTCCACTCATGGACGTAGGCCTCTTCCTTCTTCTTCCATATCTGTCTCTCAGCTGCTGCCCTCAGCCAGTTGGTCCCTGCTGCTTTTCTGATGTCGTCCAGCCATCGTAGTTGTGGTCTCCCTACGAAGCGAAGAGCAGAGTGACCACAAATAGCACTATTGTATTCTTAATTATTTTTGTTTATTTATCAAATATTTGTGTTTTTATAGAAAATTTGTGGTAAATATATTTATCTATACCTATAGATATATGTAAATTTCTGGAATGTATTCAATCAGATATTTCATTTCACCCTAAACACGATGCACATCTAGAGACGGGCCAAATTATCGCCTAGTTAGATGTGCAGTCTAGCTAGTTGGCAGTAAAGGTCATGTAAGATGTGTTAAACCTCCCTATATTAATTATTAAATAATTTACATAATTATTATAAGATTACATGACCAATGAACTGTATACCTAATCATAAGTACCTAAATAAATAAATAAAAAAAATAAAAATATATTAATTTATTGACATTCGGACATTTGGATATTTAGGGAACTACTTACTTGATATTTAGACAATTAAAGTATCTTATGTTACTCGGAATGACATATTAATCCTAAAAATACCGCATACTTTTAAATGGTTTTAAGACTTTAGTTACAGTGATTATTTATCCCACAAGTTTGTGTGGTCCATGTGTTCGACTGTAGCAGCAAATAAATATGGCCAAAAATAGACATATAATAAAATTATTTCTACCTATTGATTTAATCCAACTTTCGTACAATAACAAAGCATACTTCCGTTAGCTCTTATTTCAATATTATGAAAAATAAAATAACTAAAATTTAATACGCAGCCAATCACAGAAGTATGGCCCAAAGGCTCCTTTATGCAGCCTCACCTATGCAATTTCTATCACGAACTCTTAAATGTATAATCTGTCAGATGTGAGCTATGTAAACATGTATGATTGTCTTCAGAGTCTAACCTCCCCCCACCCCCCACCCCTTCAAATATCTCCAGTCGATCAAAGCACTGTTTCGTCTTATTGCTCACCATGCGGCGTCAGCTAATCGAATGTGCATTCCGACTGATAATCGGGGGAGTCTGGAAACGGCTTTGTTTCCTATAGAGCGTGTGCGGTTGTTTACCTTATGGCAGCCGCTCTTGAAATGACCATTCGGTTACCTAATACCAGGTGAACAGCCGACAAAAGATGCTGTGGTCCGCGATAGATTCAGTAGACACCGAATCACCTCTACACTAGGGAGAGGACCGCGCGAGCGACTTTAAACCTGTAACCAGTCAGGAGGCCAAAGAAATCTGGCCAAAACTGGTAGCGAGGGCACTTGGTCTGCCCGCTGGGTTAACTATCCGGTGTCGGGCGGTAAGGGTTGGTCTCTCGCGGGCTAGTTCGCGGAGCTAGAGAGTGGATTATCATTCTCTAAGTCTTCTACGCTCATCCCACGGGTGAAAGAACGATCAGATATCGTTATACTAGCCTGGGGTGACGGGTTCGCCCATTGTAGTCGACACCGCTCGACTGCCCGAATTTTTTAAAACCCATTTGCAATCCCAATTACTGCAGCACTTTTAAATAACCGTGATTGTACAGGTTGCAAAATTTAAAGAAGATACAGGCCTAAGCCTAGGCCTGTAATCTGAGTTTAGGCCTTTAATAAAGATATGCAATGATTTTTCTATTATATTTAAATAAAATACTCATTAAATCTTACTTTTAAATAAATACCTGACTATAAAATAAAATAGATAAAAGAAAATAAAGTATAGGAATATAAAATAGACAATAAAGCAATATCGAGTATAAATAAAATCTCTGGTTATTACGTACATATATGCTACTAGCTGACCCGTGCCCACTTCGTTGGGCGGTAAAACTTTTTACTTGTGATGAAATTATGAGTGTGGTTCGGTTTGTACTGAGTGCTATGATTTATTTCCTGACTGCCAAAAGAAGGGTGTTATTTTTACCGCATATGTATGTATATATTTGAATGCCAATTTGACTATATTACCGTTATTTGTGAGTGTCTTCTTGTGAGTGTCTTATTTGTGAGTGTCTTATATCTTTAACCATTTATGCAGTAAAAGGGAAGTAAATTTATCGTCTCACTTGAGACGATAAATTTACTTATTTTGAAATGAATTCATAATTGTTGATAATATGACCTAACGATTTACATTATTTTTATAATATAAAAAACTACTTTTTGTGACTTAAATATAAAATTTAGACATATGCTGTCGCTGACTTTTTTGTAGGCATTGTCAAGCTCTACAACTTTTCTCTAGAACTTAATCATATATCTCTCATCGTTAAGGCAGCGTTAGTTAGAAACGTTTTCGTTCGACCTTTTTTCCTCCGACTTACTTTGCAAATCCGACTACCACGAAAAAGTCTTTTCATTTTTCGGATAATTATATAGCATATGACACTCCCAAATAATGTGGCTTTCTATTGGCAAAAGAATTTTTAAAATCGGTTCAGTAGATCCAGAGATTACTTCCTACAACCTCACAAACTTTACCTCTTTATAATATTAGTATAGATAATGGAATTAAATTACATGTAGGCCTTTTTCCAATAGTATGTTTTCCCTTTCAATATATCGGTCTCGGAAAATCCAGGGGTCTGAATTCTCTCGCTCAGGCCGCATTTTTTATCGGCCTCCCCTGAAATTGTTTCCGGGAAAGTGACTATTGAAAGAGATAACGTTTCATTATTTCGTCCCGCTATGCATCTTCGATTCCCCATTCAGCGTCACGCGAAATACGAGAGCCATTCTCTGAAAGCGTTCACCTGATTCACGGCCCCCGTCGCGCTCCGTGCGCTCGTATCGTGTATGCCCGCCACTTATTTTACGTAGGTACATGCCTACGTACTGACGTTCCAGTGCCGTACACGGATCTCTCTAGAGTACGCTGCGTTCGGCTGATTAAAATGGCAGCGGCTATTTTTCTAGCGGAATAAAGAAAACGCTGCACAACAACTTTATTTAATCGTATTTTGTATTATATTTATTGCCGAATATATAATGGAATTGCATTTTATTTATTATATTATCTTTTATTATTTTTTTATTATTATTATTTTTATTTTTTTTATTTTATTCTGAAGACCACATATTAGGGCAATTTAGTGTTATTAGCTTTTTACTAAAACTTGTACATTTGTAAGCAATCAAGCAAACTTGATTCTAATATTAGAGTCCTGTCCACCCTAAAACGGGCTAGTCCCAGTTGGGTGACTGAATCAAATCAGCAAAAGGTTAAGGTTTTTCCATTCGGTTCCTGTTGTTTTTGTAAGCAAATCTATATTTTATAGTAATTAATTCTTAAATAAATAAATATATATATATATATATATATTTATTTAACTTAAATTATTCTCCTAAATAAATAAGCAAAAGGTTAAGGTTTTGTCATTCGGTTCCTGGTATTTTTTTAAGCTAATCAAAGTTTTATAGTAATTAATTCTTAAATAAATAAAAAAAAAAATAAACAACGATCTCGCGGGAATTGTCTAACATTCAACATAATTTCTATATGACTAATAAATTTGTTCTTTTTGTTTCCTTAGGTGATTCCAACGCGTTGATCTCTATACAGATTTCTTTGGCACTATGATTGGAATTTATCAAAGCAATGACACTAAAAATAACACTCAATTACGTTTCTACGTTTACATTTCTTATACGTGCGTTTTATCAAAATCAATTCAAAGTCAAAGTCAAATTTTCAGTTTCAAATTAATAAAATTTTGGCAATATTTATCAATGCTTGCGGTCGAATTAGTCAGCCATATTGTTTGTATAAGGCATTAGTTTGCTCAACGCACTAGTACGCTTTGTCAACCCTTCTACACCGGCGACACACAGGTATCGCTGATAGCATTGGCCGGGAGTTATAGGGCCCTTGCTGAGTTGGCCAAGAAGACCCATTCTGTTCAGGGTTGGTTACACTCACGGGTCAACCTATCCGACGGCCTCCTCTGGGTAGGACTCTGGCCTTATGGTCAGTTTACCCTAGGAATCAACCTCTGGCGCTCCTGGACGGTCTGCGCACCGTGCGGCGTAGCCAATCGACTGTGCACTCTGACTAACATATTGAGTTGTCGACTACAACGGGCGAGCCCGTCACCATAGGACGTTTTAACGATTAGTCGTTCTATCGACCTGCAGTGAGCGTAGAAGACTTTGGACAAAACAATCCAACGTCTAGCTACGCCACAACCCGTAAGAGACCAACGCTTTACCGCGAGATAGCCAGGAATGCTACCTGGCGGGCGACACTCGCGCCCTTACTACCAATTGTGACCAGATTTCTCCGGTCTCTCGATTGGTTCCGATTTCGTGGTCGCTTGCGCGGTCCTCTCCCTTACGAAGCGGTGAAACGGTGAATACCGAATCTGTCGCGGACCATGGCGTCCTTTGCCCGGCTGTCACCCAGGATCGGATGTCCGATGGTCATTTCAAGAGTAGTCGCCGTAAGGTACGCAACCACCCCCGCTCTATAGGAAACAATACAGCTTCCAGACTCCCCCGACTGTTAGTCGGAGAGCACAATCGATTGCCTTGCGCCGCACGGTGCGCAGACCGTCCAGGAGCGCCAGAGGTTTGATTCCCAGGGGAAACTGACCAGGGCCAGAGTCCTGCCCAGGTTCGCACCCCGTGCGTGGAGGTCGTTGGATGGGTGTTGACCCGTGAGTATGACCGACCCTGAACACATGGGTCTTCGTGGCCAACCCATCATGGGCCCGTTAGCTCCCTAAGGGCCCGTTAGCTCCCTCTGACTCTAACTCTGACTAACAACTTGCGGTGTCAACTACAACGGGCGAGCCCGTCACCACAGGACGTTTTAACGATTTTCTCGTTCTATCGCCCTGCAGTGAACGTAGAAGACTTTGGACAGAAACAAATCCAACGTCCAGCTACGTCACAACCCGCAAGAAGCCAACGCCTTACCGCGAGATAGCCAGTGTTACCTGGCGGGCCGACCCTCGCGCCCTTGCTTCCAATTGGTTCCGAGTTCGAGGTCCTCTCCCTTACGAAGCGGTGAGACGCTGTGCACCGAATCTATCGCGGACCAAGGCGTCCTTTGCCCGACTCTGAACCGGGATCGGATGGCCAATGGTCATTTCAAGAGCAGTCGCCGTAAGGTAGACAACCACCCCCGCTCTATAGGAAACAATACAGTTCCCAGACTCCCCCGACTGTTAGTCGGAGAGCACAATCGATTGGCTTGCGCCGCTCGGTGCGCAGACCGTCCAGGAGCGCCAGAGGTTTGATTCCCAGGGGAGACTGGTTGACCCAGTGTCCTACCCAGGTTCGCACCCCATGCGTGGAGGCCATCGGATGGGTGTTGACCCGTGAGTGTGACGGACCCTGAACACATGGGTCATCGTGGCCACCTCATCATGGGCCTATTAGTTCCCAACTCTGACTAACAGTCGGGGGAGTCTGGAAGCAGTACTGTTTCCTATAGAGCGGGGGTGATTGCGGACCTTACGGCGACTGCTCTTGAAATGACCATCGGCTATCCGATCCTGGGTGAACAGCCGGGCAAATGACGCTGTGGTCCGGGATAGATTCGGTAAACACCGTTTCACCGCTTCGTAAGGGATAGGACCGCGCAAGCGCCCTCGAACTCGTAACCAATCGAGAGACCGGAGTAGTCAATCGAGAGACCGGATCTGGTCTCAAGTGCGGTAAGGGCGTGAGTGTAGGCCCGCTGGGTAACATTCCTGGCTATCTCGCGGTTAAGACGTTGGCCTCTTACGGGCTTGTGGCGTAGCTGGACGGTGGACTGTTTTGTCCTCAAGTCTTCTGCGCTCACTCCAGGGAGATAGAACGACTAATCGTTAAAACTTCCTAAAGTGACGGGCTCGCCCGCCGAAGTCGACAACCCAAGTTGATAGCATCGGCCGGTGGAACCAAAAGCAATTTATGTGGCCATATATAATAACATAGATTTTAAAAATATTTCTTTTATAAAAGAATAGAAATTGTATAAGGGCTTATAAAAACCCAATAATTTAGCCTATAGTATCAATGAAAACATTCGATAATTAGTGTCATTTATAGTATTTTCTGCCCGCCACTTTTTGTACGTAGGTATGTATCCATTCCAACTCAAGTTTCAGCGCCCGTACGCGGAGCTGTCCAGAGTAAGCTGCAGTCGGTGGATCATTTTGGTAGCGAAAGAAAGAAAACGCTTCACAACCAATGCTCTCGCGGGAATTGCAGCTCGAAAAACACTCAACATATTTACTGTTTGACTACTACTTTGTCTTTTATCCTTAAGTTGAATCCAAAGCGTTGATCCTCATACAAATTTCTTTTCCAAAATGATTGGAATCTCTTTAAGTAATAGCCTTAAAAAAACAATCTCACGTTTCTGGCTTTAAATTTCTCATTTCAGCGATGTCTCAAAATCAATCGTTTTCAGTATCAAAATTACTATAATTTTGGCGATATATGTCTATGCGCGTGGTCGAATTAGGCAGAAACATTGATTATACAGAGTATTAGTTTGCTCAATGCTGTATATTGAGATGTCAACCACAACGGGCGAACCCGTTACCGCAGGACGTTTTAACGATTCATCGTTCTATCGACCGTGCAGTGAGCGTGGAAGACTTTGGACATAACAAATCCGACGTCTAGCTACGCCACAACCCGTTAGAGACCAACGCCTTACTGCGAGTAGCCAGGTATGTTACCTGGCGGGCGGCACTCGCGCCCTAACTACCAATTGTGACCAGATTTCTCCGGTCTCTCGATTGGTTCCGAGTTCGAGGTCGCTTGCGCGGTCCTCTCCCTTACGAAGCGGTGAAACGGAGTATACCGAATCTATCGCGGACCAAGGCGTCCTTTGCCCGACTCTGAACCGGGATCGGATGGCCAATGGTCATTTCAAGAGCAGTCGCCGTAAGGTAGACAACTACCCCCGCTCTATAGGAAACAATACAGTTCCCAGACTCCCCCGATTGTTAGTCGGAGAGCACAATCGATTGGCTGTGCTCTCCGACTAACAATCGGGGGAGTCTGGGAACTGTATTGTCAATTCTGTAGTACGTTTTGACAGGCTTTCTGCACCGGCAACATGCAGGTGACGCTACCAAATACATTCAGCCATCTATAATAACAATGATTTTTAATGTTTTTTATAAAGTACTGATTGATTATGAAAACCCAGTAGCTTAACCAATAATTACAATAGTAACATTCTATTATTAGTGCCATTTACAGTACTTTTGCCCGCCACATTTTGTATGTAGGTACGTTTCCGTCCCTACTCACATCGCAGTGCCGTACGCGGATCTCTCCAGAGTACGCTGCGTTCGGCGGATTCAAATATTAGCAGACATTTTGCTAGCGGAAGAAAGAAAACGTTTTATAACAATGCTCTCGAGGGAATTGCAACTTGTCTAACAATCAACATATTTACTGTTTGACTAATAATGTGTCTTTTAGTTAAGTATCCAACGCATTGATCCCCATACAAAATTATTTTCCAATGTGATTGGAATGTACAAGGTATTACATTTCTGCGTTAAAATTTCTTATACGCGCGATGTTTCAAAGACAAATTCAAAGCCAAATTTTCAGTTTTAAGTTAGTACAATGTTGGCGATATTTTTTTATCCGCCACATGATTGAAATAGGGTATTAGTTTGCATAATTCTTTAGCATGTTTTGGCAACATTTCTGCACCGGCGAAATAAAGGTGGTGCTGATAGTATTGGCCGACGAAACAAACAGCAATTTTGTTGGCTATCTATAATAACATTGATAGTGTTTTTTTTATAAAAGACTGATAGTTTATAAAAATCCAATAATTTTAAATAATGATAACAATGCTAACATTTGATTATTAGAACCATCTATCGTATTTTGGTATAGGCTGATTATATTACAGAAATAATATCAAAATATAGAATGCTATTAGTCTATCTTAACATTAAATGTATAAATATTAAGTATTGAAATCTTCATACCAAATTAAAAATTTATAACTTATATGATTTTTAAAAGTCTTTTTAAAAGTCCAGGCTTAATTATAGCGCCATTTACAGTCCACTACCATACTGTTATACAACGAACTCCGCCATATTGACTATAAAAGAAGTATTACCAATGTTTGGAACTATGAGTCTCATCTAGAAGTTGCATTTCATAATAAAATAATGGCTTCCAAGTCACAGTATGGCATTGAGTAATCCTAGGTATATCCCTTATATTCATGCAATAAATATAGTTGTAGCGGCTTTATGGGTCGCATTTTCATATAGGCCTCCCCCAAAATTGTTTCCGGGAAAGTGACCATTGGAAGAGATAACGTTATTATTGGAATATATTAAAGTAATTAATCTATTAAAGTATTAGCACTAGAAAAAAAACAAACAATTACGTTTCTGTGCACCAAAGTTCATATACCTGCGATGTTTCAAAGTCAATCATTATCAGTTTAGAATTAAGTACAATTTTATCGTTATTACCTATGCGCACGGTCGTTTTTTTTTTCTTTTTTAATACTTTATTTATTTATTTGTTTGTACATTTAGCCCCATTGTTATCAATGTAATAAGTAACTCGGAAAAATTAAACACCTAAATACAGCTATAATGCTCAGTGCCCACCTAACTAGGACTTAAATGTCCCGTATCTAGGCGGGTCACAGTAAATAATTGAAATAAGTAAAACAAGTTACGTAACAATTAGCCTAATAAAAGTTAAAAAAAAATTACTTTTATATTCAATGAATGTACTTAATTAGGATTGAATAATATATCAGAATAAATAAATAACATTATTATACAAATTAAAATACTAAATTTGTAAGAATATTACAATGTAGGTAATACAATATGGCAAATACACATATACGTAACTACGATTTTAATAAATAATAAATGCTATATGGTATAAACATATTTATAATTCAATAAAATATATAAATACATTTTTAAAAGTTCTGCTTAAAAATATATGAAATAATATAAATTAAAATATGATAATATTAATATATGCATAATAATTTATATAAATACACAATATTATTTTTAAATTAATTAAAATATATTTTTGAATTAGGCAGCAACATTTGTTATTTAGGGTAGGTATTAGGTTGATTAATGCCACTTACTTTTACACCAGCGACATGTAGGTGGCGTTGATAGCATTGGCCGGCGAAATCATTAGCAATATATTGGGCCATCTATATTAACAATGAAAACGAATAGTTTTTATGAAGGATTTATTGATTATGAAAACCCAGTAATTTAATGAATGATAAAATTTATAATATTTAATTATTAGTGCCATTTACAGTATTTTTTACCGTCACTTTTTGTACGTATAGGTAAATTTTCGCCCCTACTCACGTTCCAGCGCCGTACGCGGATCTCTTTAGAGTACGATGCGTTCGGCGGATTAAAATGGCAGCCGCCATTTCGGTAGCGGAAGAAAGAAAGCGCTACACAACAACATTCTTGCGAGAATTGCGGCTTGTTTAACATTCAACATACATAATATATACTATTTGAATAATAATTTATCTTTTATTTTTTAAATTGAATCCAACGTATTGTTCCCCATACAAACATCTTTTCCAATACGCTTGTAATCTATGAAAGTAAAAACCCTAACAAATTAAGAAGCTATTACTTTTTTCAAAATCACTTCAAAATCACTTTCAAATCACTTTCAAAATCACTTTTTTCAAAATCAACTCTTTCAAAATCAATCATTTTCAGTTCCAAAATTAGTACAATGATAGCCATATATGTATATCTATGCGCATGGTTGAATTAAGCAGCAATATTGATTATATAGGCTATTATATTGTTCAATGCTATGGTACGTTTTGGCAGCTTTTCTGTAACGGCAACATACAGGTGGCGCTGAGAGCCTTTAGTGATTTTCCATTAAGTTCTCATATATTGAGCAGTTATAAAATAGTTGAATTAAAAATATAATAAATTTTAAAATAACAGCTATAAAAATAGCTCAAAAAAATCGCCATTTTCGATTATCAAAATGTTTGTGTTTAATAATGTAAACAGTAAACAAAATAAATATATTTCAATAATAATAATCATGAAAGATTACTTTATTCAAACTCTCAAAATCTCTAATACAATATTACATAATTGTACTCATTTATTATGACTTAAAAAATTACACTTGTTAAACTGGGCGTTAGGTTTTTCGGGATTTTTTCATATATCAAATATCAATATCGAAATATTTGACTTAGAGACATACAATTTATTACACAAATACCTTGGTGGGTCAAAATCATATTGTAAAATTTTAGTTGGAATATCTCATATACACTGTGCACTAATAATATATAGCTTCTGCCATATATTTTAATGGAATATTAACGCCTAACCAACCCAAGCCCAGCCGAGAAGCAACGTAGCAAATGCAACGTAACCCATTGGTATAGAGCTATTATAATACCACGTTGTACCACAAAAAATACTACAAATACACTACATTTGCGTTCATAATCACGACGCAATCACTATCAGAGGAGGGGGGGTGTGATTGGCGAGGAGGAGATTAATTTTTCGCGGGGAGGGGGTGGTGGCGGTGTTTGGGGAGTTTTGGAGGGGGGGGGGGTGGAAAGGGCGGGGGTGTTAGCGCGCGAGAGGGGAAGGCTTGTCTGCTTTCCGAAATAAGTCGGGGTGACACACCCGTTTTTTCTAATGCAGCAATTTGAAAATTACACTGATTATTTAATTAAGAAACTATCCTTGACTATTCTTGATAATCTTATTAAATACATACTGAAAGAAAATTTATGCATGGTTTCTTTTTACTAATAAATTACTACACGACTGCCCAACAAAAAAGGAGTGTTATGTGTTCAGGGTTGATTTACGTATGTTTTCTATTTCTTTATTCCACCACAACTTCAAAACGCTTGAACCAATTTAGAAGTGTGTCATATTGCTGGAATCGTTATATCATCCCCAGTGGCATAAAATACATTAACTCTCACAATATCAAGAAAAAAATTGTCTTAATGTCTAAATGTCCAAATGTCAATAAATTAACATAAATATATTGTGTTTAGCGTCAAATGAAAGTTCTTTTTCAGAACATTCTGGAAATATACATTAGTATATATTACCCACATTTTTTCATTAAAAAAACCGTAATAAAAATAATAATATATATACAATGGTTCACTTTATCTAACTGCATTCATGGTTGTTATTCTTTTTAATATATTTTCCTGTTACAAATTTTAAATTCATAGTCGCTTATCCCTAACTTTATTGAAATTTAGGCACATTTTGTAAACGAAAAAAGAAATTTATTGGACTTTTTTCTCTATCGAGACTCTATAACTTCTGTGAAAAAGATTTATTTAGAAGAATAATTTAAGTTAAATAAATATATTTTTTTATTTTTATTTATTTAAGAATTAATTACTATAAAATATAGATTTGCTTACAAAAATAACAGGAACCGAATGGCAAAACCTTAACCTTTTGCTGATTTGATTCTGTCACCCAACTGGGAGTAGCCCGTTCTAGGGTGGACAGGACTCTAATATTACAATCAAGTTTGCTTGAGCTTGGTTGCTTACTGATGTACAAGTTTTTGTATAAAGCTAATAATACTAAATTGTTCTAAACTGTGGTCTTCAAAAAAAAAATATTATTAATAATAATAAATATCAAATGATAATATAATAAATAAAATGCAATTCCATTATATAATCGGCAATAATATTAAATTCGATTAAATAATATAAACAAAATAATTATATGTGAGATAAGAAAGAAACAGTCATTAATATTTAATATATGTTAAGTAATAAAGGATTTAATATAAAAATATCTAGTCATAAAAAGTACAATTCATTGTCAAAATAATATATAACAACAAAGTCAAATAATTTTTGGTAGTTAGTTCAATGGTAAAATATATTTAACATACATGTTTAAAAATATGTTTAAATTTGTGCACCTAAGTTTTATTAAACTACTAGCTGACACGTGCCCACTTCGTTGGGCGGTAAAACTTTTTAATTGTGATGAAATTATGATTGTGGTTTTGTTAGTACTATGAGTGCTATGATTTATTCCAAAAGAAGGATTTTTACTGCATATGTATATATGTATTTGCATGCCAATTTGACTATATTACCGTTATTTGTGAGTGTCTTCTTGTGAGTGTCTTAATTGTGAGTGTTTTATCTCTTTAACCATTTATGCAGTAAAAGTGAAATTATATGCAGTAAAAGGGGAAAGTATTTTGTTTTAAACACTAAGACGATAAATTTACTTATTTTGATAATAATTCATAATTGTTGATATAATATGACCAATAAACATGACCTAACGATTAAAATTATTTTTTTATTATAAAATACTACTTTTTGTTACTTAAATATTAAAGTTAGACAGCATATTGTCGCTGACTTTTTTGTAGGCATCATCAAGCTCCACAACTTTTCTCTAGAACTTAATCATATATCTCTCATTGTTAAGGCAGCGTTCGTTAGAAACGTTTTCGTTCGACCGTTTTTTCCGACTCACTTTGGAAATCCGACTACCACGAAACAGTCTTTTCGTTTTTCGGAATAGTATATAGCCTATAACACTCACAAATAATGTGGCTTTCTATTCGCAAAAGAATTTTCAAAATCGGTTCAGTAGATCCAGAGATTACTTCCTACAACGTCACAAACTTTACCTGTTTATAATATTAGTATAGATTATTTCTAACATTTTATGTATGTATGGTTTTATGATGGACTAAATAACCAGAAAGGTGACACGTTGGGCCAAGTTGATTTCTAATGGAAACACGTACTAGTTGTAAAATTGCAGTTGCGGTTTGCAAGCGAGAACACTTGTCCCTCGACAACTTGACAAAAATGAAATTGCACTACGTGACGATTTCGCTCTGAAAGAATCTACGGTGCAAACATTCTGAAACGCAATATTTCATAAAATCAAAACGTATTTGCTGAAATTCGCAATTTTACTATTAATATTAAAATCAAAACAAAACTAGTTGATAATAATGCACACTTTTTATACGTAGTTCAATTAAATTACAACATGTTCAATAAAAGCAACAGCACGTCACAGAGCATAAAAATATAGTCCTTTTAGAAATAGAAATAGAGATATATTTATTGTCCAAAATTGTAGTGGTACATTTATGGTGATAATGCGTAAAACTATGTCTCTCGCAATTACCTGTTATTATAACAGATTGACAAATTTACTTATCTGCTAATTATAATATCTTATTAAAATATGTAATTATTTCACTGGTTTGCCTATAATATCTAAATGAAAACAATAATAATTCTTATGTTCATTGAATGGCCTGAAATAAAATTAAAAAGAGAAATATTGAACATGAAAAAATTTAAACAGACCGGATAAGTAGCACTAACAGTAGAAGACAATTAATAAAAATAATTCAGCAATAACATAAAAAATAAAGAAAAAAAATCAAAATCAAGGAATAATCAAAAATCCACCTATAAATACGAAATATATATAATTTAAAATGTGTAATCTTCCTTATTAAATTATTGTAAAAAGAAAATTAAAATGCATGTCTATGTTAACGCGACTACTTCTCTCAAACAATGAAACATTGACATTTTGTATCCAATTTTAAGTGACTTCCGCATGCAATTGATTAATAATAAAACTATGAATGTTGTAGCAAATTTCTTAGTCTTCCATACTATGTTGAACAACTTTAATACTTTGATTTTTTCTCAATTAAAATGTACAAAATCTGAATTCGTCACTTTTTTGTAACTTTTATTTTCCTTGTAATCTATTATAACGGAAAACCTAACATTATGTTGGTGCAATTTTATGCCATATTTATTTTTTTTTCAATTTTTCATTATAATCTTTCAAAAACCCAAAAAACCATTTCAAAAGAATGGTGAACGCCCAAATAAATGTTTATAGGCTACCGATGGAATCAGTGATTTTTTTCCACGTCTAATGAGCCATCGCAGGCTGAGCATATTTTTCGTTTTTCAGACTTTCACTTTTGGCTTTTCATTTTGGTGCGAAAAGTCAAAAATATAGTTTTTACATATATTTATTTTATTTATTTATTTATTTACGTACATAGGATTAGGTATACAGTTCATTCATAGGTCATGTAATCTTATAATAATTATATAAATTATTTAATAATTAATATAGGGAGGTTTAACACATCTTACATGACCTTTACTGCCAATAGCACATCTAACTAGGCGATAATTTGGCCCGTCTCTAGATGTGCATATTTTTATGCAATTTTAAGAAATGAAGTGTTTTTGTTTAAATAAATTATTTGGGCCCACCACCTGTATATACACATAAATATACCAATTTTATAAAAAATATAGCTATGTAATAAATATATACATTTAGAGTTGTAATTTAATAAAATTTAATTAAGAAAAATAGATAAGTGATACTAAATAAATTGTCGTGCGTTGCAAAGAAGTTGATCAGATTTTACATATCCCTTGTTAAGTAGCCATCTATTAAGGTTTGCTTTAAATATTTTTATGTTAGGATAATTTTTCATGTCTTCACTAAGGGAATTATATAATTTTGGGGCTATGTAGTATATATGTCTCTGGGCAAATGTTGTCCTGACTGACGGAATTATATAATTGATACTCGCGGACATTCTTGTGTTCAGATTGTTTTTAGTTCGGGCGTGGTCATCTCTAGATTTGTAGAATGCAAGAAGCGCTTGCTTAATGAATAACTGTTTAGCTGATAGCACATGGGATTGGGAAAATAACAAGGCAGATGGATGACGCCGGTTTTTCCTGTGAATTACTCTCAATAATAATTTCTGCGCTTTTGTCAATCTATCCAGATTATCATTAGTAGTAGCGCCCCATGCCGCGACTCGGTATTAATTATCCATTTAGTCAGCTTACAGATCGCCGATTTGCTTATAAGAATTTCTTGTTATAGTATCTTCACTTATTGTATTATTACCTATAGAATCTATAATTTACATCTTCACTTAATATATTATTATGGTATTCTGTTATTATACTTAAATATAGATTCTTGTTGAGAAATATAGATTCTTGTCAAGCAGAATATGGTTTCAAATTCACAATTATCGATTTTGTTTATTGTCTCCCATATATATGTACTATATTCTATACAACGTATAGGTATTGTATCCCATAGTCTAAAGTGGTTTTATAGCGCTTAATTAACAGAACACACATGGTTTTACTAGGACAACTAATTTTACTTATTTTATTTTTATTTTAGATATTATTTTATTAAAACTTTATTTTTAATACAAATGTTTGGGTAATTTGAAGTGGTACAAATAGACTTTCGTAACATCCAAAGCAGCCAAATTTACCGCAGTAAAGAAGAGATTCGAATAAATTTAATACCTTTATTTTTATAAGGCGCGCATAATATATACCACTTCTATTAGATTAATTATTAGATAGAGCCGCGGAAAAACAAACTGACAGAAATTTAATACCTAGTAGTCGAAGTAAAAAATATAATATAAAGGTAATAAAAAAATATATATTATTCATATAGTTAAGTTGAAATTAGTTTAGTAACTGGAAATATGAAGTATAAGTAAACATTTATAATAAAAGTTTAATACTACTATTTTTTGTATGTTGATATAACTCTTTGTGTGTGTGTGTATTTGCATTATGCAAGAATGAATGTTTTGAACTTTATTCCAATAATAATTATATAACCGAACGTCATACCTGTCAGCTCGCAATATGCTAAGTTAAATATCAGCATCCCTAGATACGGGCATTTATGCTCAGTTAGGTATGCGATGAGCCAACGGCTATGGGTTCAACTTGTTTTTCCTGCACGTTTTATTGTACTGTATACCGAATATCATAGCCATTCATCTGTTATTTAAAATAAATAAAATAAATAAATTAATAAATTTATTAGATTTGATTTGATCCGCTCTACAGACAGGTAATCTCAAATAAGGTGACCATTGACCAGTCCTATTTTTAAATGGTATTGATTTCTAAAATATGCCCGTACTGATATCTCCAACTTCTAGTAGGTACTTATTACGTGAAATATCGACCCGTCTGCTACACTGTTAGGCATCGTTAATATGAAAATTAGGGAGATAGATAGTTTCGGCATGTCACCCGTAAAATTAACCCGGCACGGCAAAACCGCACGTAGCAAAGTACGGCACGCGGTGCCGTATTTTAATTACAAGGGTCCGCATGTCTGAGACTCCGCCGCCCGCGCCGCAACCAGTCGCCGAGCTGAACCTACTACAATCCTTTAATCTTATCCCCCCCTTCCCATATCTCCCCCAAACTACCCACTCGCGGAGATCAAACGCTAGCAGATATTATAATCCCCTTAAAGCTGGCCGTTCGTTACGATATGTTTCAATTTAACGAGTTTATATTTTATGTGAGCCCTTTTCGCCCACGGAGGTTAATTATTTAGAAACTACTGAAGGGTCGGTCCTTTCTTGCTGCGAAAACATCGGTATCAAAGTGTAAATAAGGGACCCGGAACTACGCCCAGGCTGCGGTTTGTGAAATTAGCTATTAACTCTTTCACTTGTAATGCTCCAGCCATAATATTGTTATGTTGATGTTTGAATGTTACTACTCTACATAAGGCACATTCAATTAAGAGCAATGAATTATGAATTTAATGAATGAATTATGGGTTACCAACATAAGCCTTAATAATTCAGTAGCTATAATAGGTGCAAGTGACATTTGTGCATTTAAAACAAGACAGAAAATATAACGAGCATTGCGATGAAGTTGGTAATGCAGGTAAGTGTATTCACCGCTATGCCATTTGCGTAGGAGTTAATGTGTCCTGTTGCAACTAGGGTTGTCGACTACAACGGGCGAGCCCGTCACCTCAGGATGTGTTAACGATTAGTCGTTCTATCTCCCTGGAGTGAGCGTAGAAGACTTGAGGACAAAACAGTCCACCATCTAGCTACGCCACAAGCCCGTAAGAGGCCAACGCCTTAACCGCGAGATAGCCAGGAGTGTTACCCGGAGGGCCTACACTCACACCCTTACTTCCAATTGTGACTAGATTACTTCAGTCTCTCGATTGGTTACGAGTTCGAGGTCGCTTGCGCGGTCCTCTCCCTTACGAAGCGGTGAAACGGTGTACACCGAATCTATCGCGGACCACGGCATCCTTTGCCCGACTGTTTACCCAGGATCGAGTAGCCGATGGTCGTTTCAAGAGCAGTCGCCGTAAGGTCCGCGACCACCCCCGCTCTATAGGAAACAGTACTGCTTCCAGACTCCCCCAACTGTTAGTCAGAGTGCACAATCGATTGGCTTACGCCGCACGGTGCGCAGACCGTCCAGGAGCGCCAGAAGGTTAATTCCCAGGGGAAACTGACCATAGGGCCAGAGTCCTACCCAGGCTCGCACTTCATGCGTGGAGGCCGTCGGATAGGTGTTGACCCGTGAGTGTGACCAACCCTGAACAGAATGGGTCTTCGTGGCCAACTCAGCAAGGGCCAATTAACTCCCTGTGTCCTCTTGCAGTTAGGGCATTAAGAACCATGTGTTAGGGTCGACCAAACTCACGGGATAACACCCATACGGCAGCCACCACGCAGAAATGCGAGCCCGGGTAGGACCTTGGCATGTGGGGGCAGTTTCCCCTAGGAATCGCCCTTCAAGCGCTCCTGGACAGTTTGAGCACCGTGCGACGTTAGCCAATCGATTGTGCATTACGACTGACAGCCGGGGGAGTCTATGTTTCCCATAGGGCGGAGGTAGTTGTTAACCTTACGGTAACTGCTCTTTAAACGAACCATCGGTTACCCGATATCGTGTGGACGGCCGGGGAAAGATACCGTGGTCCGCGATACATTCGGTAGACACCGAATCACCGCTACGCAATTAAGAGGACCGCGCAAGCGACTTCCAACCTGTCGGGAGACCGGGGAGCTAGGGAGCTAACGGGCCCATGATGAGTTGGCCACGATGACCCATGTGTTCAGGGTCGGTGACAATCACGGGTCAACACCCATCCGACGGCCTCCACGCACGGGGTGCGAACCTGGGTAGGACTCTGGCCAGCGAACCAGTTTCCCCTGGAATTCAAACCTCTGGCGCTTCTGGATGGTCTGCCCACCGTGCGGCGTAAGCCAATCGATTGTGCACTCCGACTAACAGTCGGGGGAGTCTGGAAACTGTATTGTTTCCTATAGAGCGGGGGTGGTTGCGTACCTTACGGCGACTGCTCTTGAAATGGCCATTGGCCATCCGATCCCGGTTCAGAGCCGGGCAAAGGACGCCTTGGTCCGCGATAGATTCGGTATACACCGTTTCACCGCTTCGTAAGGGACCGCGCAAGCGACCTCGAACTCGGAACCAATCGAGAGACTGGAGTAATTTGGTCGCAACTGGAAGTAAGGGCGTGAGTGTATGCCAACTGGGTAACATTCCTGGCTATCTCGCGAATACGGCGTTGGCCTCTTACGGCCATGTGGTGGAGCTTGACGGTGGATTGTTTTGTCCAAAGTCTTCTGCGCTTACTTCACGGGAGATAGAACGATTATTTCGTTAAAACTTCCTGAGGTGACAGCTCTAGTTTCCATTTGACAATGAACACGATATATTTATTTTAATTTTTTGACATTTCGACAATTAATAATTTGTCATTTGGACAGTTTAGGTACTTTATGACACCTGGAATGACAAAACGACGCCAACGATATCACACACTTCTAAATCAGTTTAAGCGTTTAGTAATTAGAGTGTAATAAAAAACGGAAAACATACATACATGAACTCTGAACCCATTACACTACTTTTTGTTGGGCAGTCGTGTATAAATAAACTATTCTTCAGAAAAAAACTGGTTTTTATCATTAACACATGCTGTTTTTTTTCCAAATACAATTACTAAATTGTATATTTTTCCAAAATTACAGAATGGAATAAATTCGTAAGAACCAAATACTGTCAAGAAAACATTGATTATATTTTGTAAAATGTAATAATGACCCATTTTGTATATTTTTTTATAATATTGTAAAATGTAATACGGACAATTTTGTATATTTTTTTATCATTTCTTTTTTTCTTTCTTTCTCAACATTTCTTTTTAATACTGGCCCTAAAAATTTTAATCCAGGCGGCCGCGAAGAAGAAGAATTAAAAATAATACAACCAACGCGTAACAGGGCGAATTATATCAAAGACGCTGCTTTCTCCTTATATGAGAGCAAGGGGTCATCGCAGGAACTCTATGACACTCGGGATGACATAACGATTCCAACATTATCACACATTTCTAAATCAGATCAAGCATTTAGAAGTTTTGGGGGAATAAAGAAACGGAAAACATATATACGTGAACCCTAAGCCCATTACACTCCTGTTTTTGGGAAGTCGTGTAAAAAGATGTCTGCTTGCCAGATGCACATCCCTATAACACCACGCTCACGTCACATATACCAGAAAACAATTACGATAACTGCCTACATTTCAAGCACATATGTGATTGTATTCGCCTTAATAGGACCGTCAGACAGCATCGACAGTGGCGTGTCGCCGTACCAGGGCCGCACTCAGTCGCAGCTACCACTGTATTAATTAAGTTCAAATCGGCCACATGTGTTTTCATTGTAAATTGCAGGCTTTGCCTTCCGGCGGGCGGCCACCCGCCCGCTTCTGCCACCCAGCATAGTTTAAAAAGGAAAACCATAAATTAGAAGTGTCGTGGTTTTCAAACCAGTCAAATTATCGCATTTTTATTCGTTTCTAGTGGTTTCGTGTAGCTTAAATGTTTTTGGCCAATTTTTAAGTTACCTCTTTATCTCACGGTTTAACTATTATCTGGTAGCCTCATCGAAGAGTGATTTAACCTGTCAAGGCCGCATTGAGCTTGCGCCATGGCTGTAATCTGTAGTCGGAGGCTGATGGGATCAAAAGTTTGCGGAATCATGGGAACACTTAACGTGGAACTGGGCGGTTGGTGCACTAGCCTGTAGGGGGCCTGGAGACCTATGTTTCCTAGAGAGCGTGGTTAGTTTACGACCAGACGTCATCTATCCTTGAAACGATCCGTTATCTACCCGATCCCGATAACGACCATTACGGGCAAAAGTCGCGATATATTCAAACTGAATTAACGCTTACATCAAGTAGAGGCGGCGCAAGCGGTCGAATTTGTGGCTAGAGGACGGAGAAATTTTCTATTCTCCCTGCTCTCTCAAAAGTTTTGGAGAATATATGGTTCTCTCAGCTACAAGATTACCTTTCTAAATTCAATATGTGTACTTCCTATCAGTCCGGTTTCTCTACCCTTGTCAAAGTAACTAGCGACGCACGTAAAGGTATGGACTAGAGACAACTCACTTTGGTTGTTCTCTTAGACTTTAGCAACGCCTTCAACTTTGCTGACTTCCACTTGCATATTGAACGGCTACAAACTATCAACTGTTCGCAAACCGTTAATGATTGGTTCAGCTCCTATCTCAGAGCCAGACAACAGCGAATATTTCTCCTAGCAACCACGAGGTAAGTCGCAAAATATTTGCAACTTTTTACCCTCTGCAAACGCTCAGAAGATAGCTTCCTATGGACAGGAAGAAATCTCTTGCACAGTATCACTTCTTATCTTTTCTTGACTATGCAGATGTGGCTTACATCGATTTATCAGAGGAACTATTCAACAAACTTGAACGTTTGTAAAATGTATGCATACGATTTATCTTTGGTCTACGTAAGTATGATCACGTGTCCGAATATAGGGCACACTTAAAGTGGTTGCCAGTACGCCAGAGGATAAACATTCATATACTTGCTCTCCTTTTTCGTGTACTCTCCCAATCAACACCATCCAATCTACACGAGCTATTTGAACCATTAAGTTCCCACGGTGTCGTACATCGGTCAACCTCTGACAATTTACAAAAATCCGTGTCATAAAATGATTTCTCTTCCTACACTTTCTGTGTCCATAGTGCAAGACTCTGGAGCGATCTCCCGGCAAATATAAAAATTCGACTTTTTTACCATCATTTAATACTCACCTCCAAATTACTACCTTTCTAAGAAGTAACCAGTTCTTCCCATCCTCTCCTCTTTCTCTCCAAATTTCCTCTCCTCGGACATTCTTAGTTTTAAATACATTTACTTGTTTGTATTTTATGCAGTCGAACGTAACAATCTTTATTTCCACAATGCTCATTCACCACTTTGATTAGGTTACTTGTAAGTCATTGCCTTGTGGCAATAAGCTCGTCCTTTTTGTATAATAATTAAATGCAAATAAACAGTATATTATTATTATTATTAGAATTCCGGTTAAATCTGGTAGTGAGGATGCGGGGTTGGTCCGCTATTTTCACTTTCCAGTGCCTTGCAGTAATGCGTTGGACTTTTACGGGAATATTGACGTATTTAGACGGTTTAATGTATTGTCCCTAAGTTTCTGTGTTCACCCCACGATTAAATGAATGATCCAATATCGTTATATCTTCATGGTGAGCGGGTTCGCCCGTAGTACTTAAGAGTTGTTAAATGACAACTTTCAAGTGTCGCCAAACTATTATATTCGAGATAAATATGCCACTGCACATTGAGATAGATCAGGTCTTCCAGCAGACAGAACGATCACTATCGTTAAAACTTCCGGGGCTGACAGGTTCGTCCGTTGTAGTCGATACCTTCAACTGTCTTCGATTGCAAGCGGCGGCAGCTGCTGGTAGAGCTTACTACAGCATCTTCTAAAAGTGTACTGGATAAGAGCTGAACCGTGATTTGGGCGCACTAAGGTATCACAAAGAAAACCACAATTACATACGCTGCACGGAAACATTAGAAACCAGGTCGGAGGAGCAACTGAAGCTGTCAACTACAATGGGCGAACCTGTCACCTCAGGACGATATTTGATCGTTTTGTCTCCTGTCAGGGACGAAACCAGTCCACTGTCTATTTACGCCACTCGCCCGTCAGATACCAACGCCTTACCGCGAGATAACCAGAGAAATCACCATTCATGCTGACACTCGCGCCCTTACTTCCAGTTACAACCAGATTATCACGGTCTCCCAACTGGTTATAGTATAACTTTTATTATTTAAAAAGTGTTAGTAGTACGTTGTTAGAAAACCGCTTGCTGCGAACCCCTGAAGTCGTTAATCACTAGTCAATCAGTTCAGTTGCGTTCAATACGAAACTATCTGCCTACCTGCATTATGGATAGCAATATTTACAGGGAAACGAGCGGAACATATGAATACGACGCGACAATCACCTCTATATTGCAAAAGAGGGGATTCGCGCTTGTAGTTTTTATTCTGCGGTTTAGACAATTGCTTAAAATAAAAAAAAATAAAAAAACAAAATAATAAAATAAAATAATAATAATATTAATAATGATTATAAATTAAAATAGAAATAATTAAAAAATATATATTTTAGATCTTTCCTTGACACAACCGTGGCACTCTAGTGTGACTCCCGAAGTGAGCTCGCATTAACACAGGGGTGCCTAGCAAGGCGGGCTCGGCTGCTCTTTGCTTTATTATATACTAGCTGCGCCCAGCGGTTTCACACGCGTGGTGAAGGAAAATTGTGATAATGATGATAGAAAACCATATATCTATATAAATTATAGCCTATGTGTTATTCTGATGTGTAAGCTATATTATTGTAAAGTTTCATCAAAATCCATTCTTTAGTTTTTGCGTGAAAGAGTAACAAACATACATATATACAAACTTTCGCGTTTATAATAGTCAGTGGCGGCGCTAGACCACACTTGGACGTCGGCGAAATTAGGTTCGCGAGGCCTTTTTTATTTCCCAGTCAAAAAGAAAGCGTTAGATTACATGAGCCGAATTATAGTGAAACTAATGTATGAGTAAACGAGTTTTATTGCCAATCAAATGATGTTAAAAATTACACAAATAGAAATTAAAATAGACAAACTTTTCGGCGTTTGGCCTCACTGAACTTTTTCAGGATTATGTTATAACTAATACTAGCCGCTATTTCAGCTTCAATTGATAGAATTGATAACGCAGATAGCCTCTCTTGGGTCATCGATTGATGAGTGAATTGGCCACTCCTCTAATTCCGTGATGGTTTAGCTTGTCTACCAGGGTATTGATGTTTATACAGTCGAATGCTTTGCTTAGATCGCAGAACTTTTATACACTTTTTTTATACACTGTTAGCTTAGATCGCAGAACTTTTTATACACTTTTTATTATAATTTGAAATGTAATTTCATTTGTAGAAATACTATTTTTTGTAATTTCGTAATGTTATTATATATATAATATTTTTTCGTAATGTAATTTCTATACCCAGAGCGGGTTTATGAAAATAAAATTTTCTTATTTCTCTTATTTCATCGTGCTTCTCAAGTAGGTCTTAACCCTTCAATCAATCAATTTTAACTTTGAGAAGCTTCTCTCAGCGGAAGCTGTACTGACGGGAACTGTGAGCATGATTCTAATTGCTTTGTAAACATTTGGATATATTTCTTCCAAATTATTTTCTAAAATGTACTGAATGAGTTGTTTAGCGTCGTTGACAGAGTCAAGTGAATTTGCTTTTAAAAGCTGTAGATCTTCATATAGCTCGAAAGGCTGTATGTCACTGTTTTCGCCGTCGCCTCACCGCAGTATTGTACCTAAATCATTACAATGCTTGAGAAGGTCCTCTTTTGATATCGATTTCAAATAACTGATATCATAAATAAAATCAAATTGTTCAAAATATTCATTGAGCGCTTTAAATCGACATTCGGTGACGACTATAATAGCACCTATCATTGTTTTCTCGCGCGCGAACTTTCATAGTGTTGCCAGAGGACTCTGTATAATACCCCTAAAGTACTACTCACTCACTTCACTCACGCAAGTGTATGAAAATAAATAAGAATAAATAAATAAAATTTAAATAATTTGTAAAACTTTTGCGAGGTCCCCTCAGGTGCGAGGCCGTCGGCGGTCGCCGACGTCGCCGACGCCGACGCCGACGTCACTCTATATCTTTATAAATTATAGCCTATGTGTTATTCTGATGTTTAAGCTATATTATTGTAAAGTTTTATCAAAATCCATTCAGTAGTTTTTGCGTGAAAGAGTAACAAACATCCACACATACATACAAACTTTCGCGTTTATAATATTAGTAGGATTAATAATGTATGCGCTATGTAACCTGGGCTCAGACAGATGTATCATGTGTATATAACTTTAAAAGCATATGACTGCGTTTTCTAAATTGTCATTTCATTTTCTGTTGTGCTCATGAATTTGAATGTAATGTAAATAAATAAAAAATAAAACATAGGTTCGAGGTCGCTCGCGCGGTCCACACCCGTACGTAGCATAGCGGTGATTTGGTGTCTACCCAATCTTCTTCTTTGCCCGGCTGTTCACCCGGTATCGGGTAGCCGATTGGTCGTATCAAGAGCAGTTCTTGGTAGATCTGAAGAATTCCCACGAGTGTCACAACTGTTGTAAATAAGCTCAAATTGTAGATTAATATGTGCCTTCGGTCCGCCCGCGCCTCCAGAACAGCCGCCACCGCGGATTATTAGATTAAGGCTCGTCAACGTTGCCACCGCGACATCTGTGTGCAAATCAAATGGACGAGCTAAACTTCGTTTTCCGTGTTAGCCTGTTATGCCATAACAAAATACATCAAGAGGACATTCTATTCAGAGGGACGCGGCTTTGCCAGAAATTCATTAAAAAATCAACCGGCTTTCAATTACAACCTGCGGCGATCGGAAGAGCTACAACTTGAGAGACTGATAAATAAAAGAATACACAAAATTTTTAATAAAAAAAACCGTTTCCATTTTTTAATAAGTGCAGCAGCCATGTCATGGTGATACTTAGAACGGGCTATCATAATTGAATTCGTATACACAATTTTGTGTCAGTGCTGTTGATCGTTGAGGAGTTTCTTCGTTGGAAGCCAACCCTGGGTGCCGCAGTACTGTCTTGGTGAAACTTACAACGGGCTGTCGTAATTAAATGCATATACGAAATTCGTGCTGTTTACCGTTGAGGAGTACTTTCGTCGGGAGCCAACCCAGGGTGTAGAATCAGATCATGCTTACCACAAAAAAATATATTATCATCGGAATTGAATCAACGTTTACATTTTTAACTTAATATGATATTTGAGGAGTTCTTTCAATTCCTCATGGATCCCACCATCAGAACAGGATTTTGATAAAAATGAAACGACTCTGCGTGTTTATAATTTTAAATAAAAAATGTTTTTTTCAAATCGGTTCATAAATGGCAGAGTTCTGTTATGGTGACGAACATTAAAAAAAATATACAACCGCATTGATAACCTCCTTTTTTTAAGTCGGGTAATAAACAAGAAAAGTCGAAAAATCCTATTGATCTAAAATTTGGCATGCAGGCGTCATTTGGTTATGGCTAGTCCAGCAGGGTGTGACTGGTCATAGTTCAATCTCGAAACATTAGACTTTAAGACTTAAAATTTGGTACACAGATAAATTTTCGGCCTAAATCGGCCCATTGTTAAATTTTGTTTGGAATATCTCATATACAAGCTACACTAATAATATTCAAATTCCGCCATACATTTTAATAAAATATTGACGCTACCAGTGCTTGGGCCATCCCCGCCCTAAGCCATGAAAAACCACGTCGCACGAGGCGACTGCAACGGAGCCCTTCCGGGTTCGTCCGCCGGCCGCAGGGAGGTCGCTCACTGATTTTATTTATGAAATTAATAGTTATTTAAAATTAGGGGGTGGGGGGAGGCGTCGAATTTTTTCTTATTCCGATATTTTATCATCTTCCGTAGGTTCCCATCCCGCTGTATCTCGAATGCTTTAACTTTGAAGAAAATATATTAAGTACTCAGGATGTATAAAGCTGCGGAAGAAAATATTCTTCTTCTTTCAATATTCTTCTTCTTCCGTGGGTTCCTATCCCGCCTTATCTAGAGTGATTAAATAGATACCAAAGGGGGGGAGGTTGGGGTGAAGGGGGCTTGGGTGAGGGAGGGGAGGGGTTTGGGGGGAGAGGAAGATTGAGGGGGATTGGGGGCAAGTGTTATGTAGAATACTTTAAAAGATAGGTACCCAAATACTCGGGATGTATTAAGTTTTAGACAATAACATTTTTCTTCATCCAATGTTCTTCTTCTTTCATTGGTTTCTATCCTGCCTTATCTAGTGTGTTTTAACTTCGAAAAGATAATCCAAATAGTCAGGATGCATAAAGTTTGGAATAGAATAGAATTTCTGATATTCTTTGTTTTTCGAGGCTTCATATCCAGCCCTTATCTAGAGTGCTTTAATAGATATCCAAGTACTCAGGATATATAAAGCTTTCTAGGATAATGCTTTCTTCCGATATTCTTTTTCTTCTGTGGGTTACTATCCCGCCTTATCTAGAGTGCTTTAACTTTGAAGAAGATAGACCAAGTATAAGACGAAAATATGAAGGACGTATAAGACGAAAATATTTTTCCAATACTCTTCTTCTTCCGAGGGTTATTATTCTGCCTTATTTCGAGTGCATTAACGTTTAAGAAGATATACCAAGTACTAAGGATGTGTGAGAGTGGCCACCCTTTACTAGACTCCAATTGATTGTGAGCGAAGGGTGGATCTCATCGTGAAGTTTTCTCCGTGAATGAAAGTCGTGGATGTCGAAGTAGAAGTATTTAATCAGAAGGTTGAAGTGAGTCGCCAGTTCTTAACGCCTTGATTGTTATTTCGCCTTTGTGTAGTAGTGTGGGCGCGAGGTGAAGCCGTAGTAGTGTGTCCGAAGTGTGTAGTCGAGGAGCGAGGCTTGACGATCGGTATCGCGGGTAATGCAGGTACTGCTTGATAATGAAGCGTAGTCGCGGTAACTCAAGGAAATGATCGTAGTCGAGTAACTGTCCACCAAAGGAATGATGCGTAGAGCGCGGTAACTATCCGCCAAGGAAATGATATCGATTGATTGAAATGTACTACGTTTTATACCGTGAGCGGTGATGTAATAGCTATGAGTGGGGTGCGACATGTGTATCGATCAGAAGAAATGACATGAGTCATCGCTTGACTGTGCATAAATTGCCGAATTTAGTTGGAAATTAACTGCAGCTGGCTCGTGTAGATTTGAGCGAGTTTGCGGTTTCCATTCTGTGGAAATTACTTTTTTGTTGTGGGTATGTTGGACCGACAGGGCTCCAACAGATGTATAACGTTACAGATGATTTTTTTTCATGATATTATTCTTCTTAAAACGTGGGTTCCAATCCCGCCTTATACAGAGTACTATATTGGATATCCAAGTACTCAAAAAGTATAAAGTATCTGAGGAATATATTCCCAGATTTTTTTTAGTCTCTAACTCAAAATCAAGCAATAAAATCATGCAAATGAATTGGACGAGCACTAAAGTTCACTTTCCTTACTAAAACCTGCTATGCTGTAATGAAATACGCCTAGACGACTTTCCCGAGTATTGATGCGGCTTTGCCGGGAATTCCATTAAACTCGACCGGGTTTCAATTATAACCTCTGGCGATCGGGCGAACTATTACACTGAAAAACAAAACCATCAAGAATACCCGCGCCATGTGAATAAACGAAATCATAATAACTAAACCAATCTGCATTGGCCATCTGTTTTTCCCGGGGATTTTTTCTGCTATTGTCATAAAACTCAATTTTTAATAATCAAAATGAGTTTTATATGAAAGTAATATAGTACCGACGAGTAAGACGAGTAAGTTACAACTTAGGTTGTCGACTACAGCGGGCGAGCCCGTCACCTCAGGAAGTTTTAACGATTAGTCGTTCTATCTCCCTGGAGTGAGCGTAGAAGACTTGGGGACAAAACAGTCCACCATCTAGCTACGTCACAAGCCCGTAAGAGGCCAACGCCTTAACCGCGAGATAGCCAGGAATGTTACCCGGCGGGCCGACACTCACGCGCTTACTTCCAATTGTGACCAGATTTCTTCGGTCTCTCGATTGGTTACGAGTTCGAGGTCGCTTGCGCGGTCCTCTCCCTTACGAAGCGGTGAAACGGTGTTTACCGAATCTATCGCGGACCACAGCGTCCTTTGCCCGGCTGTTCACCTCGGATCGGATGGCCGATGGTCATTTCAAGAGCAGTCGCCGTAAGGTCCGCAACCACCCCCGCTCTATAGGAAACAGTACTGCTTCCAGACTCCCCCGACTGTTTTTGGGTTAACGGGCCCATGATGAGTTGGCCACGATGACCCATGTGTCCAGGGTCGGTCACACTCACGGGTCAACACCCATCCGACGGCCTCCTCGCATGGGGTGCGAGTCCTGGGTAGGACACTGGGTCAACCAGTCTCCCCTGGGAATCAAACCTCTGGCGCCCCTGGACGGTCTGCACTCCGTGCGGCGCAAGCCAATCGATTGTGCTCTCCGACTAACAGTCGGGGGAGTCTGGGAACTGTATTGTTTCCTATAGAGCGGGGGTGGTTGCGTACCTTATGGCGACTGCTCTGGAATTGACCATTGGCCATCCGATCCCGGGTAAGAGGCGGGCAAAGGACGCCTTGGTCCGCGAAGATTCGGTGCACTCCGTTTCACCGCTTCATAAGGGAGAGGACCGCGCAAGCGACCTCGAACTCGGAACCAATCGAGAGACCGGAGAAATCTGGTCACAATTGGAAGTGAGGGCGCGAGTATCTCGAGCCCGCCGGGTTTACTCCTGGCTTACTCGCGGTAAGGCGTTGGACTCTCACGGGTTGTGACGTAGTTGGACGTAGAATGTACTGTCCAAAGTCTCTACGTTCACTGCAGGGCGATTGAACGACTAATCGTTAAAACGTCCTGTGGTGACGGGCTCGCCCGTTGTAGTTGACACCGCAAGATGTTAGTCAGAGTGCACAGTCGATTGGCTTACACCGCACGGCGCGCAGACCGTCTAGGAGCGCCAGAAGTTTGATTCCCGGAGGAAACTGACCATAAGGCCAGAGTCCTACCCAGGCTCGCACTTCATGCGTGGAGGCCATTGGATAGGTGTTGACCCGTGAGTGTGACCAACCCTGAACAGAATGGGTCTTCGTGGCCAACTCAGCAAGGGCCCATTAACCCCCCTTAGCCCATTAACGAATAAGTTACAAACGGGTAAGACCCTACCCCAGGTAAGACTCTCGCGTCTCAGGCCTCGCGGCTGGTGGACCGTTTTCTCCTGGTTGGATTACATCCCGGCGCTACTGGACGGTTTGCAAAGCGTTCGGCGACGCCAATCTGTTATGCACTCTGAGTAATTGCTTAAGGAGTCTGGAGACTATGGAAATATACTGTCTCCTAAGCAGCAGGGGTGGATGTTAACCTGTCGTCAACTACTCTTGAAATGGCCATAAGGCTACCCGATCCTCAATTCGAAGCCAGGCAAAAATTGCTTTTGGTCCGTGATAGACTCAAACCGAATCACCGCTGAACACACGAGGCTGCCCGCTTGTACCTTTTCCGGTGCCTCGTTGGCCTCGAACGGACATGTTGGCGGAGCTAGACAGTAGATTATCTTGTCTCTAAGTCTTCTACGTTAATCCTACGGCTGAAAGAATGATAAGATATCGTTATACCAGCCTGGGGTGATCGACACCGTTGTAGTCGACACCGCCTTACTGGTACAAACGACTGGTTCCTAATAGTTCCGTGTAGCTTGGTTGGTGTTAAACAAACTCTTTCTGTCATCTGGCCTCCCCAACTCACACTTCAACTCCTATCTGGTAGCCTTATAAAAGACAGGCTTACACTATTAGGGCCGCTGTGAGCTTCCGCCACGGCTGTAATCCTGCAGTCAGAGGCGTTTGGATAAGAAGATAACGAATTCGGGGGAATACCTTGGGCGGAACTGGGCGGATGCAGCACTATTTGCACTTGCGGAAAATACGGAGAAAGCCCCAACCGGCGAATAACCAGGAGGGTCTGGCGACGTATGTGTCATATGGCAGCGGAGGGTAATTGTCGACCTGACGTCTTCAACCCTTTAATCGATCCGTCGGCCACCCGATCCCAAATGACCATGGCGGGCAAAGGGCATAGCGGTTCACAAAATATTCAAACTGTATAACCGCTTACATCAGATATAAGCTACGCAAGAGACCTAGAACCCTTGACTAGACCGGGGATTGGAGAAATCCAGCCAAATCTGGTAGTAAGTGGTGGTTGGCCCGCTGGGTTCACTTTCCAGTGCCTCGCGGTAGATCGTCGGCTTCTTATGGGCATCTTGGCGGAGCTGGAGTATAAACTGTGTTGTCTTTAAATCTCTGGGGTAATTACCTCACGGCCAGTCTCCAATAGGAGTCAAACTTTGGGCACTCCTAGACGGTTTGCGCACCGTGCGGCATCAGCCAATCGATTGTGCACTCCGACTAACAGCCGGAGGAGTCTTGGAACAGCAATGTTTCCTATAGAGTGGGGGTGGTTATTAATCTTATGACAACTGCTCTTGAAACGACCATTCGGCCACCCGATCCCGGGTAAATAAGCCGGGAAAAGGATGCCGTGGTTTGCGATAGATTCGGTTGACACCGTATCACTGCTTAAGGAAGAGGTCTGCGCAAGCGACCACGATCTTGTGACCAGTCAGGATGTAGAAGGTTTTCTGAAGGTTAAATCCAGACGGAGATATCCTTCCAAACTGGATGTCAGGGGGCGAGGCTGTCTGCTGGGTACCTTTCCCGGAGCTTCGCCGTAAAGCGTTAGACTCTGACAGGCATGTGACGTAGCTAAACTGTGGAGTGTTTTTCTTTTCAAGTCTTCTGCGCTCACCTCACGGGAGACAGAACGATAAATTTAGTTAAAACTTCCTGAGGTGACGGGTTTGCCCATTGTAGTTGACAGCTCTCGTTGCGGTTCTGTATTCAACGCCTATGCATTATTATAAGGAACGTATTTTAATCCAGTATCATAGAAAAAATGTTTTGCTACGTAGTTACAATCAGCTTCTACGTTTATCTCTATCTTTCATAATCTCTATTCCACGTTTATCTCTATTCATTCCGAAGTGAACTCGTGCATAACATTGATTCGTATAAACTCACCCGATTTCCTCTAAAACCACTCGTATGCATGCCTATTCAAATAACTCTCATCCCGACGGCAATAAAAATGCATGGAAAGTGGGGAGATAAATTCGGAGCGCGGCGGGGCATGTTGGCAAGTTCACGTATAGTAGTAGCGGCCGCACGTAAACGATGAGGCGAGCTCTCATCTTCCGGACGGACCCCCTTTCTTTGGGCCACGCTTGTATACATTACGGAGATTTATGGCGTTCATTGGTATTTGGTTGTTTTATAACGGCGGGTTGTTCTGGTCTCGAAAATCCCATATATCAAGTGTCGCCGTGTCGACCGCCCGCTTCGCTTACTCATACCGCCGAATATGTGGCGGCGATATGAAGATCATGAATATTAGCAAACGATTTTATGGCATGTTAGAATGTGTGTTAATAATATTCTCGGTATATTCGTCTGGGCACATGGGAGATTACCGATTCCTATTCAGCTTGAGCTATATAACATGCGCGATATTCTAGGTCGGCTCAACTCACGGTTTAACTCACATCGGGTAACCTTGTTGAAAAGGCTTAAACCTGGGTCAAGTCATGTGCGTTGGATCCTCTAAGGGATTACCTATGGGAGCTGCTGGGCAGTTTTCGCAAACAGCTGTGCACTCCGGATTAAAACCGTAGAGTCTGTAAATGACATTATACGTTTCATATGAATCAGGGGTGGTTGTTGATCTGTTGTCAGATACTCTTGAAACGAGCCGTTAGCCACCCAATACCGCGTGAAACTGGCATATGGCACCACATCTTGCGGCGTCAACTACAACGGGCGAGCCCGTCACCACAGGACGTTTTAACGATTTTTCGTTCTGTCGCCCTGCAGTGAGCGTAGAAGACTTTGGACAATACAATCCAACGTCTAGCTACGTCACAACCCGCAAGAGACCAACGCCTTTACCTCGAGATAGCCAGTAATGTTACCTGGCGGGCCGACACTCGCGCCCTTGCTTCCAATTGTGACCAGATTTCTCCGGTCTCTCGATTGGTTCCGAGTTCGAGGTCGCTTGCGCGGTCCTCTCCCTTACGAAGCGCTGAAACGGTGTACACCGAATCTATCGCGGACTAAGGCGTCCTTTGCCCGACTCTGAACCGGGATCGGATGGCCAATGGTCATTTCAAGAGCAGTCGCCGTAAGGTAGGCAACCACCCCCGCTCTATAGGAAACAATACAGTTCCCAGACTCCCCCGACTGTTAGTCGGAGAGCACAATCGATTGGCTTGCGCCGCTCGGTGCGCAGACCGTCCAGAAGCGCCAGAGGTTTGATTCCCAGGGGAGACTGGTTGACCCAGTGTCCTACCCAGGTTCGCACCCCATGCGTGGAGGCCATCGGATGGGTGTTGACCCGTGAGTGTGACCGACCCTGAACACATGGGTCATCGTGGCCACCTCATCATGGGCCTGTTAGCTCCCGTTAGCTCCCAATATGGCACCACAGTCCGCGATAAATTCGAAATAAATTACAACTAACATCAGGTAGAGGGCGCTCAAGCGACTCCAGACTGGAGGACCGAGTAATCCGGCCAAATCTTTTAGTGAGGGCGTGAGGCTGTCCACTAGGTTTATTTCCCAGTGCCACGCAGTAAGGCGTAATTGATCTCTCACGGGCGTGTCTCTCACGGAACGTAGGAGAAAGAATGATCTAATCTCGTTAGCATTTCCTAGGGTGACGGGTTCGCCCGTAGTAGTTAAATATAGCATGGCAAACGTGTTAAAAAAACAAACGAAATTGGTTCGGCTTGTGGTTTACAGAATTGTTTTCTTCTATTCTCGTAAATCTCTATGTTTCTTTATCCGAATGAGTGTGATATGTAAATCATTTTTATCTCTTTTTCTAACAGATATATATAATACGGAATTTGGTTTTAAGTTACATTTGAAATTCTGTTTTACCACATATTCGTGACAATTCTTATTATTTCCCTGTGATATGTTTTTTTACAATCTTTAGATCCTTTATGTATGTGTGATGTTATAATTATATCTAATATTATTAAACATAGGTTAATTGCATTTTATTTTATAGTCTAAAGATTTTAATATTTATATTAATCATGGTCGAATAAATACTGTAGCGCGAAGTTCCTCTTCAGCTTACACTCTGAAGACGGTCTTGAATTCGTCGCCCACCTTAGCAATTCTTTAATTTTGCTGCATCGTTGCTACGCGACCGTGGCGGCACTTTCCGGTCTGCTGTCTCTCTCTTCGGTACATTAAAACCAAGAACTTTTCTTTTCAGAGGTTTATTCTAAAACTGCGAGCGTACGCTGGTAAAACGCCGCCAAATGCAATGTACCTAACACGTGCCCTTCGCTCGGGCTGTAAAAATGCAGACTGAAAATATTTTACAGAGCGCCCTCCGCGTCCACAGCGTCCATAGAGACGCTCTGTATTACATTGTACATATCGTACGCTATCCTACATTATTTTAGCATATCGCAAATCTAATTTTAACAATATAACCATATTCTAACTTAATTAACGCTCGTGAAATAAACATACGGTTTATTTCCTCTTATTAATCTACTCAGCGTTTACATACATACTCTAAATAAACAATTACACAATTACATAATACTCGCAAAAGGACGATCGCCAGCATCTCATGCCAACACACATCCCTGCATAGGCATGCAACAGCCGTGTAATCCGATATTATGAGGGGTGCCGAAATTCGTAGAACTGCCCTCGCCCCAGTAGCCATCGCATATCTTTATTCGGTGGTACATTAACCCCCTCAGTGCCAAATCAAATTTGCACTCATGCCTACTGTGCCACCGATGCCCCCGGCTCCTCTACGTCTAATTTTGCTAGTCGGGCAGCAGATCTCTTGTAAAACCTTCCCCCTGATTGAACTTCCATTCGCGGCGGTCGCGGCTTCGCCATTCTGTTTCTACAATACTGACACCGCGCCAGTTCCTTCCTAACTGCTTGACGCCCATTGACTATCCAGTATCTCTCGCGGGTGCAACTAAGCACCTGTTCCACCCCAGCGTGGTTCATTGCTCTGTGCACCTTGGCTATTATTAGCCCGGTGATGCGCATTTTGTCGTGTAAAATAACCGGATACACTTGACTCAATGGGACGCCCCTCGTTGCCACGATCCGACTACCTACGCAAACAAGTTTCGCCTGATTTAAAATGGGTGTCAGTTTTACTAAGCTGCTCGATTTGTGTATGACCCCGTCCTTAGTAAGATTCCTTATGTCGTCCTCGTAGTACTTTAGTTGGGCATTCTTTATCAGCGCGACTTCAGCCTCATCCAGATCGACAGCCGTGAGTTCCGGCGGCGTCGAACGCTTACGACATTTAGCGATGAATTTCAGCGCGTAGCCCACTGCTCTCAACATACGATTATAGTTGGAGAATCTTTCCTCCCTAACGATTCCACGGTCGCCTATCACTGAAACTAACACCGCCTCCTGTTTCCGTTCTAAATCGCAATCGCGCGCCGTCTCGCATAAACCAGCGAGTTTCGGCCAGCTCGACGGGTCTTGTCTCAAAAAGTCAGGCCCCTCCAACCAGCGACCGCCTGCGGACAGGTCTATCGTGGTTGTACTTCTCGTAGCTTCGTCCGCGGGATTCATCTTTCCTGGAACCCATCTCCATTCCGATGGAGCTGATAGCTTCATGAGAGCCTCCACTCTATGCGCTACGTAAGCCTTGTAGTGCTGCTTGCCTGTCGTGGCCCAATATATTACATTTGAGCTATCCGCCCATAGGAACTTTTGGTCGAATGTTATGCTGTGCTCGTCGCTTAGCTTCTTGGCTAATTTAACAGACATAAGAGCTGCGTTCAGCTCCAACCTCGGGATAGTTTGCTTTTTAAGCGGGCTTACTCTGCACCTACTAGCTATGAAACTTACTTTCACCTGCCCCGCCGTGTCTACTTGACGCAGGTAGGCCACCGCGCATATGCCCTCTGCACTAGCATCTGAGAACATGTGTAGTTGACGCGAGCCTACCTGCATTAAACCATCACTATAATATCGTGGAACACGTATCTTGTCCATATCTTTCAGCCAACCTAACCAGTTAAGCCAACGCTTGTATAAGGGCTCCCCGATCAAAACGTCCCAGCCAGAGCCACCCTCCCATACCGCCTGCAGTAGCATCTTCGCTTTAGCAAGGAGAGGACCCAAATATCCTATCGGATCGAAAATGGACATGACTAGTCTTAAAATCTCTCTTTTCGTGGGCCACTTTCTCCCCGATACTAGCTCTTCGTCTAAGCCGATGAGGTCCAACTTAAAATAGAAAGCATCTTCTATCGGCCTCCATTGTAACCCCAAAACCTTATTCACAATCTCGTCTCTCGATTCTAAACGCACCTGATCGCTAGACTTACTTTCAGAAGGTACGTCTATCAGCGCCTCGGCGACATTCGCCGCCCACCGCGTTAGCTGAAAATTTCCGCTCTTACAGATAGTGAACGCCTCCTTCACCATGCGTCTCGCGTCATCTACGCTGTCGACACATTGAATCCAGTCGTCCATATAACACTGCTTTTTCAACGCTTCCACGGTGAGCGGATAAGACTCTTTAAAACGTTCTGCGTTGCGATCCTTCACGTATATAGCGCTCGCCGCTGAACTGCGCGAGCCAAAATTTAGAGTACGCATGCGCATTATGTTAGGCGGCCTGTCACGGTTCATACCTCTCCACAAAAACAGCTGACTGTACGCGTCTTCGTCGTTCATTGCCACCGCAAGTACATGTCTTTTATATCACTGACGAAAGCAATACTTTTTTCTCTGAATCTGAGTAGGATGCCTACTAAATCGGCGTACAAGTCGGGACCTGTGAGTAGGAAATGATTCAAAAAGACCCCGCGAGACACGGCGCGCCCGTCGAAAACCACCCTTATTTTACCTGGCTTGTGTGGGTGTGTGACAGCAAAATGGGGCAGAAACCAGGCTCTAGGTTTGCCCTCTAACTCTTTGCGGTCCACTATAGACGCGTAACCGGCATCTATATAATCCTTTATTTTGGCGCAATAGGCAGCGGCGAAATCTGGATTACTGTCCAACTTTCTCTCTAATGACATAAGTCGCCGATAAGCCATCGCCTCGCTCTCAGGCAAACATATTTCAGGGGAACGCCAAAGCAGGCCTGTCTCCCATTTATCGCCCTTGAGAATCGTCGTACTAGATAAGAGCGCCATAGCTCTTTCTACTTCCGGAGATGCGCCGTCACTGTCTCCGTCCACCCCGACGCTATCTAAAACTATACTTTTCTGAACTAATTCCCCCAGAGCGTCGTCACTTTCGCACTCTCGTATGTGACAGATAGGCTCCAACGCCGCGCTGTCGCTTTCAGGAACCTTTCCCAGCGGTACGAAACCTAACTTCGTTCTAGAAAGCGAGACACTACATCCTTTCTTGGTTATTATAGACCTTGAAATAATTAAAGCCCAATTATCTTGACCGATGATAATTATTGGGGCTATAGACGTCCCGTTACATGACAATTGCGCTAAATGGGGGTACTCATTCACGTAATCCGATGGAACTGACGGTAGCGGAGGCAGGTTCAAATGCTTTACTGTCCGCGCAGTCATTGCAAATGCTCTCTTCATGCCCAAACCTCTAATTTTGAGCGACACGGTCTGAGAAGCAGCTTCCTCTATTGAGGCGTTTCCTATACCTACTAAATGCAAACCGTCCTCGGGGCCCGCTAGACCTATTTCTAAAGCTAGGTCTCTTTCTATCAGCGTTACCGCGCTGCCGTCGTCCAATAAACAGCAAACTAACACTTTCCCTTTTGGGCCCGTTACAATGACCTGTACCGTTTTTAAAAGCGTACGGTTCGCACCAGCTGTGCAAAAAACCACATTACCCTCGGGACGCGTGCCGGCGCCGCTTGACCCACATTCTGTTTTTTGCTCAGAAGAAGCGGCGGCCGTCCTTTCCCTTTTTTCGATGCCCGATAACAATGGATGATATCGGCGCTTAGGAAATTTCTTTCTACTCGCGCAACGGAAGCGTCCGTGGCCGGTTCCTAAGCACAAATAACAGGTATTGTTTTCTTTAGCAAAGGCCCATCTGGCCTCCAAATCCTTTGCCCTGAAGGACTCGCATAATTGTAGGCTATGTTCGCCTTTGCACAGTACACAATGGCGCGTAACCGCTGTACGAATTATCACTTGCATTATCTAATATGGGTGGCTGTTCGCGAGAGATCGATTCTTAGAAGCTTATATTCCTCTTTCACACGCTCGAGCCACCCCATAACAGACATAAATAACAGACACTGAAACAAAATACGGCTCATTCAAATATTAAAATCATCCGCAAGGAAGTCCTAACTAAATACGCAGGACAATATTCCATGAAAGGTCCTGGTAATAATATATCGCCGTCTTTAAGGGCCGAAGACCCCTAATTAATTATCAGCCTGTCATTTCTCGCAGTGGATATATCGAGGGTGTCGACCGATAACAAAAAATCGTAAACGCGGCAAGCCGCTCGCGCAACCCTCTTATATTAAAACAAATGTGGTAATCTCAAAATAATCGCAATGTTTGAGGTAATTAGGAGGCTATTAATTATTCGACTGAAAGCTTGGATAAAATCAAATACTTATAATTTTGCTAGCTATTCGAAGGAATTTTAAGTACTAAATATGATGTATTGTTAATGTTTAATCTACATATTTTCGCTATAAACCTAATGATAATGTAGTAGTAATACATATTATAGAAAATTACCTTCAATTAAGGTGAGATTAATTTAAGTTAAAAATGTAAGCCTGATTGAATAATATGTACTCTCGCTAAGCCACACCCCTTAACCCTCAGTAGGCCGGTCTCTTACCGCCGCCATTGCCTTTTAACCAATCACGGGTTAGAGTGGCGGGGCTTTAGCGAGGCTAGTGAACGATTTTGGAAAATCGAACAGTCACAAAAATACCGAGGTCGAGAATGAACGACCCTTAAGCGGCGGGATAATAGTTGTACATACGGCAGCCCTTGGCTGGTCTCGTACTCGCGCGCATAATTTAAGTGTATACTGTAACTCACGAGTAAATTGAGGGACAATAAACGTTCTTTTGAAATAAACTCTTTCACTGTGTGATCATCTAATAGAGTGTGAACCAGATACGGGAGACTACTCGGCGGCCAGGAAGAACGAGAGAACGCGAAGGTAAATAACATTTACAGTCCACAAAAACCACCCTTCAGCAGTGGGAGAAACTCACAGGAAAATAACTGATGGATTTTATAACCATAAGTGATCCATCGCAGCCGGATGAAAAATAAAGAAAAGAACCTTGAAAAATAAATTGTACGATGGAGTCGACCGCAGAAAAATCGAACGTATCGAGGCGGACCTGGTCACAAAGCAGCAGGAGGAGTGAAAGAGTTCAGGAAGTGAAAGAAGCATCAGAACAGCTGAGGCGGGTCACCAGAGAACAAGCAAAGGTAGCCGCGGAAAAGAAAAAATTGGAATCAGAGGCGATAACGCAAAGGGAACAACTCCGTGCGACCGAAGAGATAGCGACGGCAAAACGCAGATCGGAGGCGGCAGGGGCGGCGGCTGCGATTCAAGTGCAACATGCAGATTTAGAAGCTGAATTGCAGATGCTAGAAGCAGACCGTCAGCACGCACTTAGAGTGTTAGACGTAGTTTCCGAAGCTTACGACTCAGAAAAAAGCGGAGAATGGGAGACAAGAAGTTACGCCGATCTTGAAGAAACAGCAGGTCGTACTACGCTGTGGGCAGAGACGCAAGCACCGCTGACTTCATATAGTGAACCCGACCAAATAAAACCACGAAATGAAGAGCGATACCGCGGCAGGAGAGAAGAAGAATCGGACGAGGCGATGCAGCTCGAGGCGGGCGCGGCGGCACCTCACGGGGCAACACATCGCGCGGCACACGAGGGGATGCGGCTCGAGGCGGGCGCGGTGGCACCTCACGGAGCAACACATCGCGCGGCGCACGAGGGGATGCGGCTCGAGGCGGGCGCGGCGGCACCTCACGGAGCAGCGCATCGCGCAGCGGGCGGCGAAATCGCGACCGAAGCGGACGCGGCGGCCACAGACGCCGCCGCGGCCGCTGGCTCCAGCACAGGAGACGGGTCCGATGACAGCGCGAGCAAAAAATTAATAAGCCAGGTATGTCGAGTAATTTCAATAGCCTCCTCGAAGCCGCAATATAACAAAGAACTTCCACCCTTTAGTGGAGATCCACTTCAGTTTTTAGCCTTTAAATCGATTTTTAACCAGTCCACCGAAGTTATAGGTCTGAATGACGAACAAAACTTACTTCGCTTGCAATCCGCGATACGCGGACGAGCAAGAGATTGCGTTTCAGGGTTACTTTTATCCCCTGCGAACGTTGGCGAAATAATGAAAACATTAGAGACGTTATTTGGAAATCCAAATGTAATTATTCAGCGCACACTAGCTGATTTACGTAAAACCAGGGACCTCTCTGAATTTATAGAAGCAGAGGAATTGTTGCAATTTGCTTGCCAAGTTAAGAATCTGGTGGCCACAGTAAAATCAGTAAATAGGATTGAGCACCTATGGAACCCAGAACTTTTAGGTTCTCTTGTAGCGAAGTTGCCAAAAAACTTATTAACATTGTGGCTAGGAGATAAAGGAAGGGGTAAACCAGACGAACCGGTTATCATACGATTCGCATCTTGGCTAGAAACACTAGCGATAGACTCGCAAGATGCGGGAATAGGTCCATTAGACAGCGGTAGAAAAAATCAAGTAGTAGCGCGCGATAAAAAGTATAAACAGCAAAATCATAAAAATTACGTTCTTAACATGACTGAGCAGTCTCGTATGAAATGCCCAAATTGTACCGGCGATCATTTTCTCAGCAAATGCGAAAGGTTTAAAAAACTTTCCCTAGACTCTCGCTGGGGAGTCGTAAAATCACTTAAGCGATGCTTTAAATGCCTTGCACCTTCGCACGGCAGGAAAAACTGCCCAGCCTATAAAAGGTTTCCTCGATTTAAGTATCATTTCTTACTTACTGCCGCGGACGCGGCGCTCGGCGGAACCGAGATAATTACGGCAACAGCCGAAGGTGAAACACAGACCGGGGCTATTGTCGCGCATACAGTAGCCAACAACAGAGTCCTCTTGCAAGTTTTACCGATAACGTTAATAGGACCAAAGGGGAGAAAGGTAGTTTACGCGCTTTTAGACAGCGGATCGACGGTCTCTATAATAGACCGCGAAGTCGCGCAAGAGCTGAATATTAGAGGGCCTCCCACCAATATGGAGGTATGTGGTATAGGAAGTATGAAAACTTCTTCTAAAGGGGCTGAAACAGTCTCGTTTCAAATAAGGGGGGAATTGGGCCGTAAGGTTTTCGACGTGCAGGCTTATAGTATTGCGGCGTTAAACCTTCCGAAATTAAAAAATTTATCGGCGGCCGCCTCTGATTTTGACACTTTGACTGCGGTGAAAGTCGACAAAATATCAGATGTCCAACCGCGCCTACTAATCGGGGCTAATTGTTGGGAATTAATCGTTTCACGCGGATTAAGGCGCATTAATGACGAATTATCGTTGTCAAAAACACTACTGGGCTGGGTTCCAGTGGGACGAGTATCTGTAGATAGGCAAAATGACGCATTACATAGCTTCTGCCTAAGTGATAGCGGTAGCAATGACGCGTCTCTTCAGAGATTACTCGAGGAAAACCTCAGATTAGAGCAAGACTGGCCGAATAAAAAGCGAGAACTTGCGGACTCGGTAAGGTCTAAAAAATTATTAGAATCCACTACTTCGTTAAACGGCGGGGTATGGCACACGGGGTTGCTCTGGCGAGATGACAGACGTGTTCTTCCTGATAGCCGACCTATGGCGCTAGCTCGACTTCACGCCGTCGAGAGAAAAATGGACAGAGATCGGACTTATGGAGACGCTTATTGTCAGAAAATGGACAAGTACTTAGCAGAAGGTTACGCCGAAGAAGTAGACCCTTCCAAATTAGCCGGCCGAACTGATATATGGTTTTTACCACACTTGGGTGTCTGTAGCGCCGCCAAAGGAAACAAGCTTAGGATCGTGCATGACGCTGCTGCTAGCGTAAAGGGAGTATCTCTAAATAGCTTACTGATAACGGGGCCAGACTATAATCAAAGCATAACAGGTATACTTTTTAGGTTCCGCGAGCATCCGGTGGCTTTTACCGCCGATATTGGGGACATGTTCATGCGTATTAAGGTGATCGAGGACGATACCTATAGTCAGTTGTTCCTTTGGCGGGGATATCGGCGCGATATAGAACCTCGTATCCTAAAAATGTCCTCTTTAATATTCGGTTCTCGGTCATCCCCGACATCAGCCCTCTATATCCGAAATAAAAACGCTGAACGTTTCAAGAATCAGTACCCTCTAGCAGTGGAGGCTATCACAGACCATCACTTTATGGACGACCTTGCTTTCGGGTCTTCTTCAATAGAAGAAGCTCGTAACGTGATAAAAAACATAATTTACATCCATCAACAAGGGAATTTTTTCTTAAAGGGCTGGGCGTCTAATTATCAAAGCGTTTTGAATGAAATACCCGAAGAAAGGAAAGCTACCCATAATATTGCTCTGGAGAAAGGAGAGATAAGCTCTCAACGGCTTTTAGGGTTAGAATGGTTGCCAGAAAGTGACCAACTTACATTTAATTTTAGGTTAGAAAAACTCGATGACGCCTTAAAAACGGGCCAGAGAGTGCCAACGAAACGAGAGGCTCTTAAGGTAGTAATGTCAATTTATGACCCACTCGGGGTATTAAGCCCAATAACTATCCGAGCCAAAATTCTAATGCAAAAGGTGTGGACCAGCGGTGTAGCCTGGGATGAGGAGGTCACACAAGATATTTTCAAAGGTTGGGGTGAATGGATAAATGCCCTTCGCTCGGCGAAGGACGTAAGGATTTCACGCTATCACGGCGTAACAAAGAATCCCTCCGAAAATAGACAATTACACATATATTGTGACGCGTCTCAAGAGGCTATGTGCGCTGTCGCGTATATGAGAATAGCCAGACCAGGCGAAGAACCGACCACATCCTTTATCGCAAGTAAAACCAGAGTCGCGCCGTTAAAAAAAATGACAATACCGCGTTTAGAACTGACAGCAGCACTATTAGGCGCCGAACTAGCGAAAAAAATCACTAGCGAGTACAAAATTAAATTTCATGAAAAGATTTTATGGACAGACTCGATGAACGTACTTTGGTGGATACGTTCACGTAGCTCCGACCACCAACAATTTGTCTCTAACCGTCTGGGAGTATTGGACGAACTGACTACCCCGGAGGAGTGGAGATGGTTAAGCGGAAATAGTAATCCTGCAGATGAAGCTACGAGAGCGAAGTCAAAAATTGACCTCTCGCCCGAGAGCCGTTGGCTGAATGGTCCTGAATACCTTAGACAGCCACCAGAGGTATGGCCGGCAAAGGTTCCCCATCAACCCGGGGAAAAGGATAAGATATCCCTCGAGTATAAACCATTGGCGGTATTTGCGCTACACGCTGTACCTACGAGCACAATAGATGTCGCGAGATTCTCCCAACATCGCAGATTATTGCGCGTAGCCGCATACGTTAGGAAGTTTATTCAACTATGTAGAGGTGCCACGAATAACTGCATTTTAAACGGACAAGACATTGCCAGCGCTGAAATAATATTATTAAAGGAGTCGCAGAGTCGTTCTTTTAAGAAAGAAATAGAACTTATACGAGTGAAAGGGACTTTACCTAGGAATAGCCGTTTGATAGGTTTAAATGCGTACTTAGACGAGCGGGGCTTAATAAGAGTAGGCGGCCGCATCGCAAATGCGCCGGGTATACCACACGACACTAAGTATCCCATAATACTTGACGGCCGGGATCGCTATACACAACTACTGGTGGTAAGAACTCATGAGGAGATGGCTCATTCCGGGGTTGAAACGACATTGGCCAGCCTACGCCAGAGGTTCTGGCTAATTAGTCCCCGTCAAACGGTCAAAAAATTTATATACCAGTGTATGCTGTGCAAAATGAGAAGGGCAAAACCAGTCACAGCGTTGATGGAACAACTCCCGATGTCACGTTTGCAGCATCATACGAGGTGTTTTAACGCCGTAGGCGTAGACTACTTCGGGCCGGTTCAGGTGACTATACGAAGAAAAGTGGAGAAACGATATGGCGTGTTGTTCTCTTGTCTAACCACACGAGCGGTTCACATTGAATTAGCATATGATTTGTCTACTAATTCGACAATACAAGCGATAAGAAGATTCATAGCCCGGCGGGGCAAACCAAGGGTGATAATGTCAGATAATGGATCTAATCTAAAAGGTGCGAGTGCCGAATTGAAGAAGGTCGTTTCAGAGATTGACGATGAACGTATCCGTGAACGTTTAAGTAACGACCAGATTGACTGGAGGTTTATACCACCTGCTTCTCCCCATCATGGCGGCTGCTGGGAATCGATGGTTAAGTCAGCCAAAAGAGCTTTGTACGCCATATTGAAAGAAAGAGCGCCTTCTGTGGAAATGATGCAGACTTTATTGGCTGAAGTGGAGTCAATCCTTAATCAGCGGCCTATCTCGCACATTACTATAGACAGTCGAGACCAGGAGCCACTTACGCCGCAAAACTTTTTGTTAGGACACTCTAACAGCACCGCTATGGGTAAATTTACCATTGGAGATTTATGTAACCGTAAACAGTGGAGACAGACCCAAGCTCTAGCTGACTCTTTTTGGAATAGGTGGTCTAAAGAAGTACTACCTATGCTAGTCTCTCGACCTAAATGGAAGGAGGTACAACCTCCACTAAGGGTGGGGGAACTGGTGTTAATATTGGATCCCTCTCTAGAAAGAGGAAGATGGCCTCGCGCTATAGTAACGGAAGTCTACCCTGACAAAACAGGTGTTGTCAGGATAGTAGATGTAAAAGTCGACGGAAAAAATTATCGCAGGTCAATAAGCAAACTAGTTAGATTAGAATTGTCCGCCCGAATAGAATAAGCCATAGATATAAATAACGTAGATTTAAGGTAAATAATTCGTAAAATAAGTTAATGGCACGTTGCCATGAGCGGGGAAATGTACGAATTATCACTTGCATTATCTAATATGGGTGGCTGTTCGCGAGAGATCGATTCTTAGAAGCTTATATTCCTCTTTCACACGCTCGAGCCACCCCATAACAGACATAAATAACAGACACTGAAACAAAATACGGCTCATTCAAATATTAAAATCATCCGCAAGGAAGTCCTAACTAAATACGCAGGACAATATTCCATGAAAGGTCCTGGTAATAATATATCGCCGTCTTTAAGGGCCGAAGACCCCTAATTAATTATCAGCCTGTCATTTCTCGCAGTGGATATATCGAGGGTGTCGACCGATAACAAAAAATCGTAAACGCGGCAAGCCGCTCGCGCAACCCTCTTATATTAAAACAAATGTGGTAATCTCAAAATAATCGCAATGTTTGAGGTAATTAGGAGGCTATTAATTATTCGACTGAAAGCTTGGATAAAATCAAATACTTATAATTTTGCTAGCTATTCGAAGGAATTTTAAGTACTAAATATGATGTATTGTTAATGTTTAATCTACATATTTTCGCTATAAACCTAATGATAATGTAGTAGTAATACATATTATAGAAAATTACCTTCAATTAAGGTGAGATTAATTTAAGTTAAAAATGTAAGCCTGATTGAATAATATGTACTCTCGCTAAGCCACACCCCTTAACCCTCAGTAGGCCGGTCTCTTACCGCCGCCATTGCCTTTTAACCAATCACGGGTTAGAGTGGCGGGGCTTTAGCGAGGCTAGTGAACGATTTTGGAAAATCGAACAGTCACAAAAATACCGAGGTCGAGAATGAACGACCCTTAAGCGGCGGGATAATAGTTGTACATACGGCAGCCCTTGGCTGGTCTCGTACTCGCGCGCATAATTTAAGTGTATACTGTAACTCACGAGTAAATTGAGGGACAATAAACGTTCTTTTGAAATAAACTCTTTCACTGTGTGATCATCTAATAGAGTGTGAACCAGATACGGGAGACTACTCGGCGGCCAGGAAGAACGAGAGAACGCGAAGGTAAATAACATTTACAGTCCACAAAAACCACCCTTCAGCAGTGGGAGAAACTCACAGGAAAATAACTGATGGATTTTATAACCAACCGCCGCAAATACGTGCTTTCGCCTGTCTCCCTTCGCCAAGCTATTGCCCCGCTTGGCCTCGAAAACAGCTTCCATCTGAGTAGCTCCTGAATATTTTAAGTCTGACAGTATGACGTCCAGCCAGTCATTAAAATGATGAACCAATTTAGCCCGGTCTTTCGGCTTACCTGTCGCCACCACCCAAGATGCTATCAGCGTACGGGGTAATTTATTTACCAGAACAGCTAATAGCTCTTGATTAGTGAGCCACTCAGATCGATCTAGAGACGCAAGCGTGGCGATTAAATTTCTAATTTTGCAGGCGTACTTCACTAACTCCTTGTAGTTTAAATCTTCCGCTAGCTTCGGGTAAGCACGCGCTTCTCTAATTGCATTATATGCGACTTCGTCACAGTCGCCAAATAAACTCTCCAGCGTGTCCATTATGATACCCACGTTTCGCGGCGAAAACAACAACGAGGCTACCGCTTCGCGTGCCCTACCTTGCAGACTCTTCTTCAATCTGAGTAAATTAACGCTATCTGAAATTCTCCCTACTTCAGTCGAATGCCGATAAATTCCTTGAAAAGCTACCCATTCTATCGTCTCCCCAGAAAAATGCGGCAATTCTCTCAGGTGTGTGTTAGCATGAAATGATTCAAAGGACTGGCGTACCTCATCTAACACAGCCGTAGTCGCGGAGTCGCTGCCGGGCGTCGTGGTTTTCTCGGCGACAGCGCCGCGAGGCTGAGCGAGTTCGTTCGCCGAGCCCGCAGCTGCCAAGTCGCCGAGTCCACCGCGCCCTCGCTCCGCGGGCGGTCCTACGCGCGCGGCGTCCGCCCGCAGCGTCGTCAGCTGCGATTCCCGTTCGGCCGCTTCCCCTCGGGACGCGGCGGCGACGCACGCGACCCCCGTCGTGTGTATCGCGCGCTCCGCGCCCATGCTCTCACGCTGGCCATCAAAGGCGGCTCCTGAGGTCGCCGCGTCTTCTAGTGGCGCTGTTCGCGCGGTCGTCGGTATCGCACGGAGAGTCTCATCTTCGTCCAAGCCTTCCGCAGACTCCTCGGCGCAGCGCAGCTCGGAGGCCCAGGTTCTCACTCTTTCGCTCGTCGAGAGAGCCTGCGAGCCACCAGATAGTTGGTAGGCTCGCTGCGCGTGCTCGATCTCCGCCGTGGCTTCTTCTTCTTCCGCCTCGATGTCCGCCTGCTGCGCAATCATCTCCGCTTGAAGGGCGGCTTGTTGCGCTGCCTGCCTCGCCAATAGCTTTCTCTTCTCGGCAGCAATCCTCGCTCGCTGCCTCGTGACGCGAAGCACCTGGTCTGACGCTTGCACCTGCGCACTGCTCTGGCTGAAGTGGCTGCTCGCTGATGCTCTCGACCCAGGTCGAGGTTCTTCTCCAGACGTCCTGATGTCCATGTTTCTTCTTCTTGACTGCCGCGTCGCGTGCTGATCCGGCTCGATAGGACCAGCTGATGTAGCGCGAAGTTCCTCTTCAGCTTACACTCTGAAGACGGTCTTGAATTCGTCGCCCACCTTAGCAATTCTTTAATTTTGCTGGATCGTTGCTACGCGACCGTGGCGGCACTTTCCGGTCTGCTGTCTCTCTCTTTCGTACATTAAAACCAAGAACTTTTCTTTTCAGAGGTTTATTCTAAAACTGCGAGCGTACGCTGGTAAAACGCCGCCAAATGCAATGTACCTAACACGTGCCCTTCGCTCGGGCTGTAAAAATGCAGACTGAAAATATTTTACAGAGCGCCCTCCGCGTCCACAGCGTCCATAGAGACGCTCTGTATTACATTGTACATATCGTACGCTATCCTACATTATTTTAGCATATCGCAAATCTAATTTTAACAATATAACCATATTCTAACTTAATTAACGCTCGTGAAATAAACATACGGTTTATTTCCTCTTATTAATCTACTCAGCGTTTACATACATACTCTAAATAAACAATTACACAATTACATAATACTCGCAAAAGGACGATCGCCAGCATCTCATGCCAACACACATCCCTGCATAGGCATACAACAGCCGTGTAATCCGATATTATGAGGGGTGCCGAAATTCGTAGAACTGCCCTCGCCACAGTAGCCATCGCATATCTTTATTCGGTGGTACAAATACTATCGATATAGTTTTTTTTATGAATTCCCTTTTGTTACCTAGACATTAATCTTGTTAGTCGTGTATATTATATATTTATATAATATATATGAGGTCCGGCCGAAAACGGTTAAGCGCGGATCTGTCAAACGATGCCAAGTGCCATATGCACTGATGGCGTCCGACGGATTAGTCATTTTATTTCTTATTTTATTATTTTTAAGGAAACATACAGCTGTTACAATAAATTTGTTACAGAATTATTAAGTTAAAAAAAATAAAGCTAATTACATGTTTCCACTTAAACATTCATAATTTAAACACAACAATATATTTTTTTTGAAGAATATATTTATTTTTCATGATAACTCTCTATGGTAAGTAGTATTTTGGTAGGTCTACGTATAGTGGTATTGGCTTCACGTAAACGATGAGGCGAGCTCTCATCTCCGACGGACCCCCTTTCTTTGGGCCACGCTTGTATACATTACGGAGATTTATTGCGTTCATTGGTATTTGGTTGTTTTATAGCGGCGGTTGTTCCGGTCTCGAAAATCCCATAAATCAAGTGTCGCCGTGTCGACCCCTCGCTCCACCTTCTCTTTCCACCGAATATGCGGCGGGGTATAAGGATCATGAATATTAGCAACGATTTTATGGTATGTTAGAAGGCGTGTAATTAATGGAGTATTCATGGCGTATTCGTCTGAGTACGTGAGGTCAAATTATATGTAAATGAAATGGACATGCTGCTGAGTTACGTCAAGATTCCATCAAGGGTCGGACATGGAAATTCGATTTAAGCTAAGTAGTCAAACTATTGAAGTTCCCTGCTAGCATGTAAAATATGCGGATTCTAGATAAAAAACAGTTATTAGGGGATTCAGAATGTGAGAACCGGCAGATGACGTCACACATTTGGTTTTTAAAATGCAGCGTTTGAAGTTGTTGTTTTTTTTAAACTGTTTAACGTGAACGGCCACCAATGTAATGAAAAGGTAGTTAAAATATGGCGATTCCACGACTGGTTTTCAAACTGGATGTTTTGGCAGTAATAGATAGCGAAGTTTTAAAGTGCTTCTAAGAGGACTAGGAGTTATATTCTAGAACCAACATAATATCGAAACGTACATAATTGAAGTGGATGACTTCCGTATAAAGATGGATGCATCAAGGTTGGGACCCGTTTAATAATGGGCATGAACAATCGATTTGGGTTGAGTAGTACAATTATGCCTATCCACTGCCAGTACGTAAAATATGCGGACACTAGATAAAATACCGTTAATAAGGAATTAAAAATGAAGACACCGGTTTATGACGCCACAGATTCAGTGTTTTAGTGTAGCGCTTGAATTGGATGTTTTATTTCTCAAGGTAATATTGTGTAAAAGCTAGTTTTTTTTTAAACATTATATTGTGCGTTATAGACTGGTTGTGAGGAGGGAAGAAGGTATTGGGCTCAGCAAGTGTTAAGGTCAAGCAGTTTAACCAACATATAAATGCAAAAATGCAAGTCGGTCAAATTGAGCGATGTTTCCATATAGGTTGTGGTAGGATATATAGGTTCCATATAAGATGTATATCCTATAGGTTCCATATAGCATGTGTCCTTAAAGGTAGGAGCGATGTTTCCATATATTAAAATACGATGTACCATTTTCTTAAAGTGAACTTTTTCAAGGCCCTTGATGCATAATGACAATTTATTGTAAAGTAGGTTAGATATATTAAGAAAGCTAATTCGAACCTTACTCAGTCGCATTTTAAAATGACGTAAGTCTTCTTTCTTTCGGGAATTATGAAAATAAGTATTTTGAAGTTAGTTAACATTATTTAAGCTATAATGGAAAATAATCGCGACTACATAGTCGCAATTATTTTCCATTATAGTCAAAAATATATAAAAAGGCTTAGCGGTTTTTTTGTTGTAAAATGTTATTATTTGTCAGCAAGTATCAAGGTCAAGCAGGTTAGCCAACATATAAATGCAAAACATTTTTTGGAGCGCATTGAATTTTATGTTCCTCCCCGCCCTGTTCGATCGCATCGACTATTTCATCTCCCTGTGGTGGAAACCAACGCATCTCAAAATGCATTTCTATACAGAGCGTGTCATAGATATAATACAGACTTTTTAAGTGTGGACATCTTACAGTCATCACAAACCTCTTATAAGAACTCAATAAAAAAAAAATCTAGAGTCTATCTAGATGATCACAAAACATTTATACATTTTATATTTCATTTAATTTAGTTCAAGGACATAATTTTATCTCAAGTATATTCATTTTAATACCTATATATATCATACCTAAAATTAAATATAAATATATTTATATACATACATAATATATTTTTATCTATTTTGTCTCTCCCTTTCACCTCACTTCCCATCCTGATTCCCCCATTCTCAAGCGGAAACAATATAAAATTATATTGCGTTCATCTTGTATACTTTATATTCGGAATCACATTAATGGATTTTTGTCACTTTTAAATAGGTTTTTATTGAATTTTATGTAGTTCTGTTTGGTTCCAGAATAAAATTAAATTAAATTAAATAAAAATGCAAGTCGGTCAAATTGACCAATGTTTTCATATGGGTGTTAATTAAAATACGTTGTACCATTTTCTTAAAGTGAACTTCTAAAAGGCCATTGATAAATATTGACAATTTATTGTAAAGTATGTTAGATTGACCATGAAAGCTAATTCGAACCTTACTCAGTCGCATTTTAAAATGACGCAAATCTTTTTTCTTTCGCGAAGATGAAAATGAGTATTTTGGAAATAGTTTATGTAGTCGCGATTATTTTCCAATACAGCCAAAAATATATAAAAATGCTTTGCGGTAATTTTTGTAAAATGTTATTATTTGTATTTTTTTTTGTCAAAATCAAGTTTTTAATAAGAAACTTTAGAACACAAATAAGTTCATATCAATCATAGGGTAAACCAAGCTAAGTATGTTCGAGTAAGATATCCGATTTATTTTTTATTATTTTATGAAAAATATTTATTTGAAGCTGTTGTTACAAAAACCATATTATAGGTACAAAAAAACAAAAACACAGAGATTAAAAATTAAAACTGTTAATAGACAAAGACTATATAATAAAACTACAAACGCTGCAAATTAGGGGTATCCTTAGGATATCTCGTATGGTGGTTTTTAGGACATACCTATTAATTATTGTTACATATGATATTAAAAGAAAATAACCAAATCAAATAAATCTAAAAATAAAAATATACAAATCTAAATAACCATAATCAAATCAATCCACAAATCAAAATATACAAAAACAAAATATCTAACAGCAATAAATATTAAAATAAAATAACCAGATCAAAAATCTATATAATCACTTCCTAGATCACTTTCTAGACGCTTAGCTCACTAGGCGTCTAGGAAGTGATTATATGGTGAGTATATAAATTGTTTCAAAACACTCAGAGCGAAAATGAGAATAACAAAGAGTATAATTTAAATACCTATATCCTATCCTACATATATCTCATCCCTCACCTTTCCTATCCTTGCAATAGTTCGATTGTAATTTAATTTAATTTAATTTAGTGCAATGCAACTTTTGATTTACCGTATAAGAAAATAATGTAGGAAAAAATTAATCGGCCAGCGAAACACTGTATTAGAATAATTAGTAATAATTAATGAAGCGCTGTATGTTTCCCGGAAATAAAATAAATAAATAAATAAATAAATCTAAAAATCTAAAAATAAAAAAAATTATAATCAAAATCAAATAAATCCACAAATCAAAATAATCAAAATCAACATATTTAACATCAAATAATCATGATACAAATTTATAGAGAATCAAAAAGACAATAGTAATAATCAAATTAATAAATAATTATTTTTTTATAAAATCAAATTACCCCTGGTTGTCGAGTTATTGTCCGTCTGACAGACAGATGTTGCCTCTTATAATTGGGAAAGATGACAATTACCTATTTGTGATCTACCCATACTACTAATAGACAGTTCCTTTATTTTAAAGTATTTATCAACCTCAGATTTCCTTTAATATACATTGCTTCATGTATGTTAATATCTATGCTAACATATTTTAATTGACAACTAGTTTCTTCATAATATATAATTAAAGTAGTTTAAATTGTCCTCGATTAAGTGTGGCTGCGTATCGAGATCTCTTGAAACGTACTCCTTAAATTAATTCGCAAAGCTTCATGAGAGCGAATGCAAATGATGCCATTATACTTGAGCGCAGAGGACCCCGCAGCAGTCAAGTGAATGACTCACAGATTGAGTTTTAGTTATCGAAATAGTCACCGACTCAAGTCTTTTTGTTCGAAGATGTTAGGTTTGTAGAAATCCACCAATTTAGTTCGCTATTACAACTAGAACTGTCGACTACAACAGGCAAATCTATCACCTTAGGAAGTTTAAACGAAATTTGATCGTTCTGTCTCCCGTGAGGTGAACGCGAAAAACTTATGGCAAAACAGTCCACCGTCAAGTTCCGCCTACATACCCGTAAGAAGCCAACGCCGTACTGCGAGAAAGCCAGGTATGTTAACCAGAGGGCCAACACTCGCTCCCTTACTTCCAGTTGCAACCAGATTACTCCGGTCTCCCGACTGGTTACGAGTTCGAGGTCGCTTGAGCGGTCCTCTCCCTTACGAAGCGGGGAGACGGTGTCAACCGAATCTATTGCGAACCACAGCATCCTTTGCCCGGCTTTTCGCACGGAATCGGGTAGACGATCATTTCCAGAGCAGTCGCCCTAATATCAACAACTACCCCCGCTCTATAGGAGACAACTAGAGCTGTCAACTACAACGGGCGAACCCGTCACCGAAGCGAGCGCAGAAGACTTAGGACAAAATAGTCCACCGTCAAGCTCCGCCACATGCCCGTTACGCCGCACGGTGCGCAAACCATCCAGGAGCGCCAGAAGATAGACCCCTGTGGAAAACTAACGCCGAATGGGTGTTGACCCGGTAGTGTGACCAATCCCGAACAAATAGGTCTTCGTGGCAAACTATGCCCATTTTTTGGTTCCATTTATATAATCCGTGTTTCCTACATGGTCAATTATATGTTACGTGCTCTCGCGTAGACAAACCATCGTTTTTTCATTTATACACCTTAGGGATTGACGAAAAACATTGTTCATCAACTTGCATTAGGATTTATTTATTAAACTTTATTTCTTTTAGTATTAGGATAAAATATTTATTTTAATGCGTCTAATAAAAATAGGACCGCCATTAGTCGAGTTTTTTTCTTTGTTTGCTATTTTAATCAAAATGAAAATCGTTACAATACTTTGCTACTCGTAGTCCACTTCGGTGTACATAAGGTTCATTGACTACACAGCGTAGAAGTGTCCATTTTTAGGAATCGCCATATCTCCAGACGCCTGTATATCAATCATGAGCTCACGGACAAACCGAGTTCCACGCAGTCTTCTCCACATAGCTCAAACATGAAATACACAACTGTCAAATATTCACCCCCAAACAAAAACAGAAATATCTTTTTTTTTAATTACATTATTGTACTTACCGTCAATCTTACGGAACGTACTGCCTCTTTAGCCAAATGTTCTAACGATAATCACCAAATACCGTCCGACCAAGACACGACAATCGAGCGGCGCAGGATAAGGAAGAATTTCACGTATTTTTTAATTTTGCTTTGGGCAACAGCAAATCGCACAATGATGGAATGAAAAGATCCAAAAGTCAAACTCAATATTGAAAAGATTGAAATAGCATACTTGGCCTGTATTTTTCCGGTGTGTTTGCATAGGAAGATTTTGGAATGGGAATAATACAGTCATTCTTCCAGACAGAGGGCAAGTCGCCAGATGAGAGCGAGAAGTTGAAAATGAAGGCAATCACTTCAGCTAGTTCATCGAGCAAAAGGGATAAGGAGCGGTAAACTTATGCCATCACAACCTACAGCTTTTTCACCTCGAAGGCCGACACGAGAGAGAAGTCAAAAGATGGGTAGTCAGGTTTACGGTGACTATGAATCATTTCCAAAGTGATATCCTTAATATCATTATCTACAATTACAGGCGGAGTTGTGAAATAGGCATTTAGAACGTCACTATCTATGCTAGGGTCAGTGTTAGGGTGCGACTTACAGATGCCGAGAGAACGGAAGAGCTTCCACATTTGAGCTGGGGAGGCCGACTGGAGCAAGGATTTTATATGAACCCTCTCGGCATTTCGGCAGAGCTGACTGTATCGATTGCGAAGTATTCTATTTGCATTCCAAGTGTCTGGATGGTGATCGCGCTTAAACTTGGTTTTTGCATTATCTCGCTTCTTCATAAATGCACGGATGGTGTCGTTTATCCAGGGAGCAGGCAGATGTTTGACCCGGCGAGTTTTCAAAGGTGCATGTAGTTCATAAAGATTAATTACTTTATTATTGAATTCCTGGGTCATAGCATCAACATTGATCATATTATAAAGGGGTGGCCAGTCTAAGGCTGACGCATCTGCCCTGAGAGCTGGAAGAGACACATTTTTAAAGTCGCGATATTGAATGCACCTAGGACGTAGTTTAGGGGCCATAACATTATAAGCAATATAAATTAAGTCATGGTGGGAGAAGCCACTTGGATATAATTGCCCATGGGTCTTTACATTCGATTTTTTTTGATTTGCGATCCGCGAGCTCGAGTTAAGTAGGAGCGATAAACAAGATGAGGTACATAGATTAACAAGCTTGGTAGATCGAGAGTCATTTTTATTTAGACATGTGTTCAGATCACCCATCAAAATAACATTGTCATACGATAGGATAAAAGTGTCCAAAATTTCCTCCAATTCATTAAAGTAGTTAATAGTCGGAGGGGCAGTACATCGCGATTGAGAGAAGTTTCGTATTTTTCAGATAAAGCTCCAGTATAATGTATTCTGCACCCGCGTGACACAGTTGATGACATTGATGACTTTCCGCGTTAATCTGGCAGGCTAGGAAGTTCGAAGGGTATCTGCAGTGCAACGCCTCCAGTATTGATGGGAGAGATTTCAAATTATCGCAATCTAGGCTGCAATCAGATACAATTGGGGAACTGCCAGGGTCGAGGTGAGTAGTGTGATAAATAGACCTGTCAGGACTCAAAGAACAGTTAAGAAACTCCGAAGACGAAGAGTTGATGGACTGGAGAAAGGAAGGATTAGGGCTGCTCATTTTTCGTCTTATAGGAGCGGACATAATTTAAGTAAAAATGTATTAAAGCACTATAATAAAATCGAAGAAAAAAACTAAATAAAGTTGGAGGAACTTAAGGAAATTAGGGAAAATTAACATTCTTGAGTTGGAGGAAGAATGTCCTTTATTAGCTGCTGAATAAACATACAATTGAATCGGTAATATCTAAAACAACATAAGTACCAAACAGTGAACTTTACAGTAGGGATAACAAATAATAGTCCTAAAGTATTACAACTTTATGTTTTGCAATTTTTATTTTAAATGCGTTATTACTTCAAAGAAATATGTATGTCATGAAAACGGTCGAAAATATAGTACTTCTAGAAAAAGGTAAGTTATGTTGTTTTCAAAAGATATGCCTCAAGAGGTCTTTGTTTTATGTGGTGTTATAAATGAATTCATACAATCAACTATAAGAAGTTCACGTATTCTTATATAGCAAAAAAATTGTTAATTTGATTGTTCCATTTTTAAATATTTTTTTATTACGATTACAGCGTAGATTTCATTTCGTTTAGTACGTTCACAATACTTTACCTCCTTGTCGGTTGGCAAGCCGGTAAAGTGAAAGTGCTGTCTTGTTTCTTTTACTTTTATTTTCTCTGTGGTCAGTGATACAGTAGCTATCGGCTCGGCAGTGCACAATTTCTCCAGCATATCTGCTGCCGTTTATCGCTTCCTTAACCCCTCAAGCCCCGATTGGCCGATATCGGCCACAAACTGATTCAGCGTGACGGGCCCGTTTTAATTTTATTTTAATTTAATTTGTTGTATTTCATTATGTTTTATTATGTTAATATATTTTATTTTAATTATGGGTACAGTGGTTTGGCAGTAAATTATGTTTTTGGTGAGACAGTGTCATAATTCAATTTTTTTACTAATTTTTACTAAAAATTTTTGGGACATCAACTTGTCAATCGGCTGAGGGGCCGAGGCCTGAAGGGTTAAAGAGTCCCGCTTCTCCCCACTCCCCCTGCCTCCCTCTCTTTCTCTCTCTCTCTCTCTCTCTTTTCTCTGCCTATCTGGCGGGTAGGTCAGAACCGGTTTAGTGGAGTCGGTCGCCATGACGGCCGGTTGACCGGTGATTTATGCCGGGCATTCTTCACGCGCCGAATAAAAAGGGTCGCCATGCTTCGTTATCTTTTGTTTCAGTATATAGTTAACAGCTGGGGCGAAGCGGTCACCGCTTCCACTTCTACCCACCCCCCCTCCACCCCCATCCACTCTCCCCCTACCAAAACCAAACCACTATTTTTGTGGCACGCACGACCATTCAATAATAAAGCGCCGAGCGGCTTTCATGGAAGGAAAATATTTGAAGATTTATATGAGTCTGATTTTAAAAAAAATGTTTGCTACCCAAGGACATCCCCGGCAAGTATCCAGGGACCTACTACATCTGAATATATATTTGATAAATAAATTCGATTAACGAAAATTCCTACTAATATCGACGCAACCCCATGAAAAATCTGTCTGTATCTCTCTGTCGGTCTTTCTGTGTGTGTGTTGCAACACCCTGTGTTGCAACCATCTACGATGTGTCCTTTCCTCTCATAAGTAATAGATAATATTAAACATAAATAAATAAAAGTTAAAATAATTAAAGTCAAACAATGAGTCCAAACGCTCTCTATAAATAAATTCAGACGCGCTCTACGCACTAATTCATTTGGGAACATTCTAGAAGGCCATTAGGTAGGTAGAAATCGTATCCGATAGTTGCGAGCCGGACAAAGAAACATACGTGCCGGTCATTACTTCTGGGTTGAGGGCGGTCTGAGGCGGGCGCGCCTCGGGCCGCCACTCAGATAGAAGAAAACCCTACTTCGAGTCACTCTAGTTTTTGCGGATTAAAAAAGAATTTTAAATGTGTTAGATTCAGTGCTCAGATTTCCAAGGTAGGAATTTAATTATATATAGAGGATACTTAGCTCATGTCTCCAGAAACTATAAGGTGTTTTTCCGTCATTACAGAAACGCACCGTTCGGTTCGGGGACTGGTTTTTTTTTTTATGTTGGTTCTTCTTCTTTCTTTGGTTAATTTTTTAGGATTTCATTTTTCTCTTTATTTTTTTTTGGGAATTATTCTCATAGCATATATCATGTTCATTGTCTTTATATAATTAGATCTCGTTATTTAGATCGGAATACTGGGGTATTCGTTTTGTAATTTTGGCAGGCCGTAGGGCCATATAAGTATTTAATTATCTAGAAAAATAGTCAATACATTTTTCTTCATTATTCAAGAGAGGTAGCGCGACACAACCCGGTTGGGGCTCACACATTTTTTTGCATATTTTCTGTTCTTGGTTCTTTCACTTTCTCCATTTCTCTATTTAAAAAATAATTAAATTACATATATAAAACCGGCTATACAAACCGGACATAAGGTAGACGGAGTTTGGCTAGGGGTCTTTCGGAAGGAACGTGACCTACCTCGCATATAAAAAAAAAATAATTAATAAGTACCTTATTTATTACAATGGTGTGATTTCCAATACGCTGAAATAGGTATCCCTAAAATTCTTTATATCTTACCCAAATGAAACTTCTAAAAAATTCTCACGAGTTCCGGTAAGGTTGGTGCGATAGGTACGGTGCGATAATAGTATTAAGCAATCGTAACTTCTAAAAAAACAAGAAATCAAGACCCATTCTGTACCATAAATAGTAATAATAATATTCGCCATAAAAGAGCGAGATTAGAAATAATGGTCATAACCCGCTGGGGTGAAAGGTCGTAAAATAAAATTGTAAAATATAATTTTAAACATCGTTCTTAAATATTTTCTATCTTGATTTACATTTCCTCTTCCATAAAAGGAAACTGTAAAATATAATTTTAAATATTGTTTTAAACATTTTTATCTTGATCTACATTTCCTCTTCCATAAAAGGAAACTGTAAAATATAATTTTAAATATTGTTTTAAACATTTTCATCTTGATCTACATTTCCTCTTTCGCAAAATGAAACCGTAAAATATAATTTTAAATATTGTTTTAAACATTTTTATCTTGATCTACATTTCCTCTTCCATAAAAGGAAACTGTAAAATATAATTTTAAATATTGTTTCAAACATTTTCATCTTGATCTACATTTCCTCTTTCGCAAAATGAAACCGTAAAATATAATTTTAAATATTGTTTTAAACATTTTTATCTTGATCTACATTTCCTCTTCCATAAAAGGAAACTGTAAAATATAATTTTAAATATTGTTTTAAACATTTTCATCTTGATCTACATTTCCTCTTTCGCAAAATGAAACCGTAAAATATAATTTTAAATATTGTTTTAAACATTTTTATCTTGATCTACATTTCCTCTTCCATAAAAGGAAACTGTAAAATATAATTTTAAATATCGTTTTAAACATTTTCATCTTGATCTACATTTCCTCTTTCGCAAAATGAAACTGTAAAATATAATTTTAAATATTGTTTTAGACATTTTTTTTATCTTGATTTACGTTCGCCTCTTCCATAAAGGAAACTGTAAAATATAATTCCTTTAAATATTGTTTTAAACATTTCCATATTGATTTACATGTCTTCGTTCGTAAAATAAACTGTGAAATATAATTTTAAATATCATCTTAAATATTTTTTTATCTTGATTTACTCTTTCCTCTGTTGCAAAATAAAATCGTAAAATACAACTTTAAACATTGTTTTAAATATTTTTGGCTCGATTTACGTTTCCTCTTTCGTAAAATAAGACTGTAAAATATAATTATGAATATTCGTTTTCAATACTTTCCTTGATTTTACCTTTCATATGTCGTAAAAAAATAAAGCGCATATTTTAAACCACTTTAACATTGAGTATAATTTCATTCTTTTCTATGAAGGGGAAAGGGGTAAAAAGGGGCCACACAAAGTAAAAAAAAAAAGAAATATATATTTAATTATCCTCTTCCGTTCATATACCTTCTCCCTCTAGTTACCTTACCTAAATATATTCTATCTTCCTTCCTTAACTAGTTTGTCAGTTATAATTTGCCGTTTCCATCAGTGGCATATTCCTCACCCATTTCCAATACAAATATATTCCTCTAATCAGTAGTTTCCCACCATCGGCCTCCTTTGTATTCTCACCCCGGTACTCCCGTTATCTATCCTTTATTTAATTTATAATTATTGATTTTCTCATTTATTTAATATCCCGGATTTTATCTAATTTTCCTAACTTCCTTTGAGGTATATCCCCGTTACATATAGTTCCGTATTTTATTTTAATAACAACGATTAGTCATTTTCTTGGCCGACGTCGTTCCTGCAAAGCGCCATCTGTCGGCCGTGGAGTGGAGCATAGTACACCGTAGTAGCCGGATTACCCGTAGAGAGGGCGCTGGTCACGGTCCCGCCGATTTTTGTTTGGTCGCCGCCGACCGAGCGCAGAAACAGATTACGAGCCAGAAATAAAGTAGGAAAAATGTAGTTGCATCTCGACATATAGAACGCAGAATTTCACCAGATTTTAGACTCTTTCCTTTCCCTATACCGGACGCCTCATCAAGGCGAGTCTCACTTCACGCAGGACACCGCACTTCTAAATAGCGCGCAGATTCGCGCGCTCTGAGAGTTTTCCCACGACCCTTCTCCGATAAACTTACTTGAATGAGCGGCCAGCCTCTCAAGCGGTGTTACCCTGTATTCCCGTAACTTCGCCGCGCAGAAGCCTGCTTCCGGTGCAGGTCTGCTTGCACAACCAACGAACCGCCCAGCGCTCGGTGGCCTGGCGCCCTTACGCTTCTTGTAGCTACATTACCCCTTAATAATAGGTAGACATCTCTTATTGGCCACCAAAACGCTGTTTTGATTAATTAATATCAATATAGTATAAATTTGCATAAAATAAACTTCAATATTAGAGCGGTTTCGTTGCAGTGTGTGTGTATTATTCCACGATAGCCAAACACTTCATCCGATCGAGTTGACATTTGGCATGTAGGCGTCATTTAGTAATGGAAATGTGGTTGAAGTCGGTCTACCAGAGGGCGCGCAAGTCGAGCTTCAATCTCGAGATATTGGACTTAGGGACTTGAAATTCGGTACACAGATGCGTCGTTGTACCAAAACCACATTACGGAATTGGTTGAAATATTTCTTATACAAGGAACAAAAATAATTTTTGAATTCAGCAATATTAAAGATACTACTTAATTTTAAAAAAAATGCCATTTTAAAACCACGGAAGCACTACATTTCTACTTCATTGGCGGAGGGAGATGGAGGGGTGGAATTGTGTGGAGAGGTAGTGGGGTTGGAGGAGTTGGAGATGGGAGATGGTGGGGGGGGGGGGGGGGGGGTCTGGTCTGCTTACCGGAAAGTCTTGGGGAGACACAAACGATATTTTTCATTTTTAGTTGCTTATGTTGATGACGTTGCTGATTGCTGCTCAAAATTCGTATACCAAAGGTTGGTGACATATGATAAAATACATACGAATACTGCCAGAATAGTATAGGCACAGCATACCGAGTTATAACAGTAAGCGCACCCTCGAGTGGAAAGGCGTTGCTGGGATAGAATGCGACGGACATGTTACGGCTAGTGAGCAGATAGACATATAACTCCTGTGGAAAGCCGCGTTCGAACGGCGTGCTATCTCGCAGACCGAGCTACGTCGCGCCAAGCCTACAGGTTGTGGGAACCGTCGCGCTTGCGCTGGTGTGTGGCTGGTATTCCGATCCATCGGTAGTCGGTAATTTCAAAGGCGCGGCGCGGCGTGGCGAAAGGGCGCCCGTCTCAACGACGACCTTGGGCACGTTCGTCGTTCTCACTCATTCATTCCCCATTCATTCACCATTCATTTTGTTTATGGCTTTACGTATCTGCGGACACATCATGGAGTGGTCGAACGAAAGATGTTCCGCATCTGGCCGACACACGCCGCGGCGCCGCTCCGTGGGAACGCCCGGCACCAGCCGCGCCAACCCACCAGCGTTTAGCGCGACCTGGCAACTAACCAGTCGTTGGACCCCACCACGTGGGTAGGGTTTGTTAAATTTCTCAAACGGAGTGACGGCCATACCTTACTTCTGCCCGTTTGCTTTTATCGTTCAACGGCACCACAGTGGGCGCGGACGACGCATGTGGTACTATGTCTAGTAATCATATTAGGATTTAGGAATCAAAGTCGGATCATTGACGGTACAAATTCCAACTGAATTTCCAAGTCACTTCGATTACACCACAACTCTTATTTATGAGTTTTTGTAACGTTGTTTGAATTTATATATTTTTTCATAAACTAACGAAATCAAATTTAATAAAAGACTCGATATACTTCAATTTTGCTATAACCAAATAACCTTATTAACAACTTATTTAATTATTACTTTTCTTACCCTTATATTATTATTAGCTTATTATATTTTTTTCTACTATCAACGTGTTCATGTTATTTCTGTTAATTTGTAATGCAAGCATTGCAAACTATTCATAGGATAGTAAATTTGTTTCGTTTGAATATGTTTTTAAAATACTAGTATCATATACCTATTTACTATCTGTAAGTTTGCTATAAAATAAAATAATAAAATAAATCTACGCTGTAATCGAAATAAAAATATACAAAAATGGAACAGGCAAGTTAACTATTTTTTTGCTATATAGGAATACGTGAACTTCTTATAGTTGATTGTATGAATTCATTTATAACACCACCATTCTTTTATAAAACAAAGACCTCTTGAGGCATTTTTTTTTAAAACTACATAATTTACCTTTTTTCTAGAAGTACTATATTTTCGACCGTTTCTATGACATACATATTTCTTAAAAGTAATAACGCATTTAAAATAAAAATAGCAAAACATAAAGTTGTAATATTTTATGACTATTATTTGTTATCCCTACTGTATAGTTCACTGTTTGGTACTTATGTTGTTTTAGATATGACCGATTAAATTGTATGTTTATTCAGCAGCTAATAAGGGACTATCTTCTTCCAACTCAAGAATGCTTATGCCTGGGTAGTACTTATACAAATCTCTTCTCAAACATTCAATTTTGCTGCGACACACATTCAAAGATATTGTTTCTCGTTTGCCTCTTCATTTTTAAAAGCTACCAAACAAACACGTCGCTCGCGAGGCGTAACCTTGTTTGAAGAGTCAGAATATGCTAAGTCACTCCAGCTTAGAGGGATCGTATATGTGTGTGTATTCGTTTTCCCGTTGGAGCTATGCGAATTTGTTGCCGGCTATGTTTGCCTTGCTGATGCAAAGGACAAAATAAAAGAGAAAACATACGTGAGTTGTGTAAAAAGCTACCGCTCTGCCGACTCTCGTATGTCGCGCGACCTTAGTTTGCGAAAGGAACTCGTTTAGCAATTATTATTTACATTTGCCATAGTAGACTCAGTAGAAATATTGAGACCGTCATAATTCATCTTTAGAGTTATAATATATACATCTCAGTTATTGCAGTTTAGTTTACGAGATGTTATCTACAACGGGCGGATCCGTTACTCCAGGAGGCTATAATTATATTAATAGTTCTTTCAATCTAGAATGATCGCAAAGACTTATGGACAACACAGTCCACTGTCTAGTTATGCCAACACGCACGTCAGAAGCCAACGCATTACTCAAGGTACTGGGAAATACCAGCGGGCGGCCGCACCCCTGACTACCGGATTTGGGCGGATTCCTTCGTCCCCAATCTGGTCACGGGTTTGAGGTCGCTTGCTCGGCCTCTACCTGTCGTAAGCGCTTGGGGGCTAATGAGCACTGTACAGCTGGGCCACTATATGACACGTTCGCATTTGAGTCGGCCCAGCTCACAAATAAGCACCCATCCGGTAGCGTTTGGACCCACCCATGCAGAATTTTGGAGACCAGGGTAAGACTATTTTGCCCCCTGCAACTGAGGATGCAGGTGGGTCAGTTTCACCCGGGAATCGTTTCTTCAGTCTCGCCTGGACGGTTTGCGAATCGTGCGGAATTAGCTATTCGACTGTGCATTCCGACTGATAGCAAGGGAAGCCTGGAAATGACTTCCTTTCTTATGGAGTGGGGGTGGCTATTGGCGTAATGTGAACAGCTCTTGAAACGACCAATTGACCACCCGATCCGGCTTCAGACAGGAACAAAGGACGTAATGGTCTGCGATAAATTCTAACTGAATTACCACTTACATTAGGTAGAGGACCGCGCAAGCGCCCTCGAACCCGTCACCAGTCTGGAGGCCAGAGAAATCCTGCTATAACAGGTAGTCAGGGACGAGGCGGCCCACTAAGTAATTCTCAATATGCTATGACGGTCACGTCAATATGCTAACGCCGCGCGATGCACAAACCGTCCAGTATTTTTTTTTTTTTTTTTTTTTTTTTTCTCTTATTGCTTAAGATATTCCCCCAGATCGAAACATCCGATCCCACCTGTCGACGACTGAGGTTAAAACCACAGGCAGGGTCCACAGAGTCCTTTCCAGGTTAGCATGTCTTCGAGGAGGCAACCGAAAAAGAGCTGAATCGTGATTTGAGCCGCCTAAGGTATAGGTAAGGTAACAGGCCATCGGGCCCAAGCTGCACGAAATCGTTAGGTACCGAATAGAAATCTATAAAACAAATAACCTGATTCGTAAAATAAATTAATAGTTTAAAAAAACACTAAAAACACGCTTTTGGGCTAAGATATGATATTCACATACACCCGGCTATGATACGATATTCCATCATGGAATGCCAGTGCCTATCTTCCGGCTTAATCAGCAGACCTTGAAACCTAATCGTGGTCAAAGTTCATTCCAAGACTTTTCTAACAAGTCCAAACACAGCTATGATACGATGTTCCATCATGAAGTTCCAGTCCATATCTTCCGACTCCATCATCAGATCAGTTCGACAGTACCATATTATTGTATTGTCATCAGAACTACATACAGCTGCCAATTTTCATGACGCTACGATCCTTGGAAGATGGTTAAATTAGTTACCTTAGATTCCATTACATAGAACACAGTGTTCGTCCGTCGTGGGCTATAGACGTGTCACGAGCTGCAATATTTTCTCCTTTTTTTATAATGGAGGAAGTTCAAATTGCAGACGAATTAAGTGAACTAAAAAAAGTTGTGAGTGATTTATGTGCTCAAGTGTTCGCGCAGACGGACATCATAAAAGATCTTCACTCGAAAATCGACACGCTGACCTTCGCCGCAGGGGGCTGCTCCGGCACGGATAACACTTCCGCTAGGCAGCCCGCTGTGGTGCAAGCGTCGGTTGTTGCAGGCGCAACAATTACACCAGCTGCAACCAATGCGTGAGGAAAGAAAAAAGCGACAAAAGCGGTAAGTGTCGATAGTAAAAACAAACGATGGACGAGATCGTTCACATCCGCGAGGGTCACCGCGAATGCTACCGTTGCCACTGCCGCAGCGCTTCCGCTGTCGCGCCAAGTGACGCCAACGAAGGATGCAGTGTCCATCGATGCTGGCGTGGATGCCGACCTGGTACCAGCTGAAGGTGGCGTATTAGAAAGCGCTGCGCCACCCTACAAAAACTTTGCCGCGTGCGCCGCAGTATCAAATTCGCCGACTTCGAGCGCAAACTTGAACTGCCAGCGATCGCCGCCCGCAGTGGAAACTAGTTTAGCAGCCGCTGGCATCAGTTCTGCCGCTGCCAATGATGCTACTAAGACCTCGCACCCTAGCGTCGACGATGAAGGTTTCGTCACTGTTAGCCGTCGCCGATCAGCTCAACCCCGCCGGGATTGGAGGGAAATTATACGCGGGACCGGTGATGCCGATGAAGATTTGCGTACAGTGGAGCCGGTTACCCGCAAATTCATTCACGTGTGGTCGGTTTCTGCCGATGTTACCACGGATAACGTATTGAATTACCTAAAGAAAAGGGATTCTGTGTCACCATTCACAGTAAAAAAAGTGATAAAGGCGAAAGGTGACTACAATTCGTTTATCGTGGGTGTTCCAGAATCTCTTTTCACCACATATATGGATCCCACTTTTTGGCCTGCAAGTGCGATGTTTAATGAGTGGTCCTTTCGGAGTGGAAAACGCACTGCCTATCCGAAAAAGAATCGTCTTTCCGTGCAACACTAGTGACATAAATATATCCTATCAAAATGTGCGAGGTATGAAAACTAAGTTGCGCCAATTTTCTGAAAACGCACATTTAATTGATAGCGATATAATTATTGTAACCGAGTCATGGCTAGACGATTCTGTAACCGATGCGGAGGTTTGCTCGACTGCAAATTTTACACTTTATCGCAAAGATAGAGAAACTTTTGCAGGCGGGGTATTCCTCGCCGTGAGGAACTCCATTTTATCGTATCGCATACCTAGCTATGAAACTGATGGTGAAGTATTGTGTGTGAAAGTCATATATAGAAATGTACCTGTATTCTTATTTGTAGTTTACTTTCCCCCTAAAACCGCTGATGAAGTATATATGTCTTTTTTAAATAAGGTAGAAGAACTTTTTGTTGCAGATAGGTTAAAAAATATTTGTATTATTGGCGATTTTAATCTGTTTTCTGCGACGCAACATGTAAATAAATATTTTGATTACTTTTTATCTTTATGTAACTTTAAGCAACATAATAATATTTTAAATTCTAATAATCGATGTCTAGATCTGGTGCTCTCGAATTTCCAACCTAATACCGTTACGGTATCCGAAGCCTCGATAGAGTTGGTGCGAGCTGACAGCTACCATCCGCCGATTGATGTGAGCATTGTACTGCGCCCAGCGCGTACGCATATTCAGCCGAGCGACAATCAAAAGTATAGCCCTACTAGTGGTAATTGTCTATTCCGGAATGACTGGAACTTTAAAAATTGTAATTTTACTCAGTTGTACACTTTTTTTGAAAATTTTGATTGGAAATTACTATACGATTTAAGTAACGCTAACGATTGCGTTAATTATCTCTATAGTGTCATCTACAATTGTTTCGATAGCTGCATTCCAAGCAAAAAACGGACTGCATTGACCAATAGGTATATTTATCCTAAATGGTTTAATGGTGACATTATCCGTGACATTCGATCGAAGTCCTATCATCACAAGTGCTGGAAGCGGACTGGTTCTCAGTTTCACAGGGAGCTTTTCGAAACTTTACGGTGTAGAGTTAAGCACAAAATAAAAGACTCTTTCAATTTGTACATGCACAATATTGAGACGTCTATCCGAGAAGATAGTTCACGCTTTTGGGAATATGTTCGTAGCCAGCGAACTGCTGGTGGGGTACCCCAGAATGTGGTCTATAATGAGGCTACATATTCGGGTGCTGCAGCCGCTGATGTCTTTGCGAATTACTTCTCATCAGTGTTTCTACCGAACATACCGGCCTTAGACGCTGTCGCCGCTGAAGCGACTATTATGTCGAGTGACGCAAATTCTTCATGCGTCAACGTCCGCAGTGTCACTAAAGATGATATTCGGTTTGCAATACGCAAGCTGAAATCAGTCCGCACTATTGGACCTGATGGAGTTCCTCCTTATGTTATTAAAGCATGTTGTGAGTCTTTTATACAACCCCTGATGCATATATTTAACAGATCGTTGGAATCTGCAGTATACCCCTATAAGTGGAAGATATCTAGAGTAGCTCCAGTACCAAAAAGTGGCGATAAGGTGCAGGTTGATAATTACAGGCCGATTGCAGTCTTATCAGCCTTTCCCAAGCTTTTCGAGACCATTCTCCACCGAGAAATTTATACCCAACTATGCGGTACACTATCGGATGCCCAACACGGGTTCCGTCCTAATCGTTCCACAACTACCAACCTATCCGTTTTTACAGATTATGTTACTGGTGAGTTGGATATCACCTCAAGGGGACAAGTGGATGTCGTGTATTTGGATTTCAAGAAGGCCTTTGACAGAGTCGACAACGATGCGTTACTCCGAGAACTGGCTGCTGCTGGATTCTCGAGTAAACTGTTGA
>OX155961.1:25029968-25164968 GCA_944548615.1 Micropterix aruncella
CCAAATCATTATTATGTCGTCAATAAATCTATACCATAATATGGGTTTTAAATTTTGTGTTTGAAGAAAATTTTGCTCGAATAATGCCATGAAAAGGTTGGCATACGAAGGTGCCATTCCAGTGCCCATAGCAGTCCCTTTAATTTGAAAATAAAATTCATCTTCAAAGGAAAAAGCATGACATGTCAAGACAAACTCGGCTAATTTGCAAAGAAAATCTGTAGAAGGTATTTGAGGATGAGGTCTCTCATCAAGAAAATAAGAAATGGCTTCCAATCCTAAATTATGAGGAATATTGGTATAGAGGGATATGGCGTCAATAGTAATAAATAATAGGTCGTCTGACGTTGGAATTACAGTATTCTTTAAAATATCAATAAAATGATAGCTGTCTTTGATATGAGAATTTAGATTTTTCACAAAAGATTGTAAAAAATAATCTACAAAAGCCGAATTTTTTTCTGTCGGAGAGTTAAAGTTTACGACTATCGGTCGTCCAGGATTATTAGGCTTGTGAATTTTAGGTAATAGGTAAAAATTTGGAGTTCGGATAGGATCAGGAATTAAAGTTTTAACATCTTCGTCTGATAATATTTCATTTGATTTATTTTGTTCAATATATTTTTTAATTTTCACTGCAAAATTTTTGTTTGGATCTCTGGATAGTTTTTTATAGAAATTTTCATCTCTAAGTTGTCTCAAGCCTTCAGTAACATAGTCAGTTTTGTTAAGTATGACAGTAGTGGAACCTTTATCAGCCGGCAAAATGACGATGCTGCTATCCTTGCTAAGACTCTCAAGAGCTGCACGTTCATCTACTGACAAGTTTGATGTTGGTTTGAGGCTATTTAGAAAAGATGGCTGTGTTACTTTGTTTAATAAAATAGTAATAAAATTTTCTACCGGATGATTTTTTGGTAATGGAGGAGGTTCTTTATTAGAGTATGGACGAAATTGAGCTAGTGCATTGTGTAATTTATTATTATTATTTTTATTCTTTTGATTTGAATGCCAAAATTCGCGCCATCTTAAATTACGACAAAATTTAACAACATCATTACCAAAACTAAAATGGTTCACATTTTGAGTCGGTGTGAAATTTAGACCTTTAGCTAATACTAAATATTCATTGTGGTTAATTACTTTGGATGACAAGTTTTTAACAGCATTTTTTTCTCTAGGAGATGGACCTTGTATATATATATATATATATATATATATATATATATATATATATATATATATATATATATATATATATATATATATATATATATATATATATATATATATATATATATATATATATATATATATATATATATATATATATATATATATATATATATATATATATATATATATATATATATATATATATATACCTATATGATTAGTATAAGTGAAAATTATTATTTTCAAATTGAAATTATGTATTATTACTAAATAAATTAACGTATAAAATAAATGAAAGGAGACTTATCTGGTCTGTGTAGACCAGGAGTGACTCCACGCCTTTTTTCTTCTCTATTCTTTCAGTGTTGGTCAATAATAATCGCCTATTCCTTTCCAGCATAGATTCTAGACTTTTACTTTGTGTTACCACTGTATGAGGCAGGAAGAAGTCCAGTTGACAGACTTCCAATAGCACAGCAGGGATTATTGACCAACACTGAAAGAATAGAGAAGAAAAAAGGCGTGGAGTCACTCCTGGTCTACACAGACCAGATAAGTCTCCTTTCATTTATTTTATATGTTAATTTATTTAGTAATCTAACAGTCGTAACCATTGTAATAAGTACTTATAAATAAATAAATAAAATAAATAAAGAGTAACTTAATTTGTAAAACTTTTTCTAATTATCTGTTAGTTTGTAAGCAATATGTAAATCGTTTTGATAAAAAATAAACGGTTCACGAGGTTGCCGACGGGGGTAGAAACCCGGAGAATCTTCTTCCATGTCTCTGTTCGTTCATTCCTCACGCGCTACCCTTCCGGTACGCGTGAGGTTGTCGTTGCACGATATCCCGGGCAGATAAAACGACCCATGTCGTTAGAACTGCCCGGGTGGTGGGCGGAGTTTGTTTCCCCGCCTGTCACCGCGTAAACGTATAATAATAATAAAAAAGCCCGGTACTGCTTACCAGTCCATGCAGATCACTGACATTCAAGTTGGGAGCTATGGGCCCTTGCTCAGTTGGCCACGAAGACCCATTATATTCAGGGTTGGTCACACCCATGCATGAAGTGCGAGCCTGGGCAGAACTCTGGCCTTAGGGCTAGTTTCCCCTAGGAATCAAACTTCTGGCGCTCCTGGACGGTCTGCGCACCGAGCGGAAAGAATTTTGAATTTATGAATTTGATATTTGAATGCAAATACAAAATTTCGTTTCTGTGCCCTCGTCGGGAGCCAACTCTGAATGCAGCAGCCATGTATACAATTTAGAACAGGCTCTCATAATTGAATGCGTATACAAAATTGTGTGTCTGTGATGTTGACCGTGGAAGAGTATCCTAGTCGGGAGCCGATCCTAGGTGCAGAAACAGGTCATGCTCACCAAAAATAAATATTGTAATCACAACTGAACCAACGTGTAAAATTTCAACTTCGTAGGATGATAGAAAGTGGTGCTAATACAGCTTGCAAGATTTGACGCACATACATTCATTGCAACTATGTAACTATCATTCAATGCAACGTAAATAGTTTTTTTCTATCCTCTCCAGCTCCCATAAATATAACACATCCGACCCCGATAGTGACTAAGTGTTGAAAATAACAGAAATAATCAACCTTTTACTAGAAATTATCATTTAGTAATTTTATGACTTTTTAATAAATCGCCACTAAATAGCACATGGCAATAAATAGTGCGGAGTTTACATATATATATATATATATATATATATATATATATATATATATATATATATATATATATATATATATATATATATATATATATATATATATATATATATATATATATATATATATATATATATATATATATATATATATATATATATATATATATATATATATATATATATATATATATATATATATATATATATATATATATATATATATATATATATATATATATATATATATATATATATATAAATACAAACGGAGCTGCCATGGAATTCACCGACCGGAGTCGGGCCCATCATAATACTAATTTTTTTACACTTCTGGGGGGTGAGCAGTGGATTCCGGACTTACGAACCGGCTGTGGTAGGTTTAGACAGCTGTCTTGCCACATGTGAGCGTACACCTTACCACCCATTCACTCCCCCCTTCGAAGCCATAGAATTTGAGATGCGCAAATCGCAGTTTTAGATAATTTTTCTAAGAAAGAGTTGATTATTTTTCTGGAAAGGCCAAGATCTTTAAAGAGGTGAAATAGAGATTTAGCTGGCAGGCCACGAGCGCCAACTTCCACCGCGTGAAGGTGAACAGTGAAGCCGTTCCGGGTTACGGCATTTGCAAGATCATGGTATTTATTTAATTTGTACTCGTGGTCTTTTGGGATATTTGATTCCCATGGAACAGTTAATTCTACAATAAGAGCCACCTTCCGAGATAGAGAGTAAAGAGTTATATCTGGACGGAGGGCTGTGCATCCGAGTGCACTTCTGTTTATATTATAAACACTGTTTATATTATAAACGTTTATATTATAAACGTTTATAATATAAACAGTGTTTATATTATATATCTGTTTATATTATAAACGCTGTGCACTTCTGTTTATATTATAAACAGAAAGTATGTGAAAATATTCCTTAGAATTAATGTATTTGTAATGGTACTGTTTGTACTATTGCAAGTACTTTAATTAACATTATCATAAATAAATAAATAAATTTAAAATTAATTAAGAGCTAGCAACGGTCAGTAAAAATAAAGTTAAAATAATAACATTCAGAAACAAGGAAAAAGTAAGAAGAATTGACAAATTGCACATTACCAAAAATAAATAATAAAATAAGAAAGGATATTTTATTAAAGTTAGAAGCGGTATACACAATATAAAGAAAACTTTTAGGGACATTAAACAGTTGCTTAACCCGCCTGCCTGTCGTTATAACCAGCCTGAGAAAATAATAGTATTAACTGCATGCGAAGGTCTTTGGTAAACGTGGGTCGAGCAGGCGAGTCCGAGGGCGAGCTTTGCTCGCAAATCACATTAACCTTTGTGTCCAGAGAATCCATTAGAGTGTCCAGTGTCCGGCGAGGCCTTGCAGGAGCAATTCAGTCATCCGCTAAGACTATTCAGTTAATGCCGGCGTTACACGGGTGATTTGCAACGTAAATTTCGTTAATCTCCATCGTACACGCCATTGTTCATCGGACGACGCAGTGCAAGTGTGTAGAATGTAATGACCGTAAAGCAATTCGCTACTCATTGCTGTGTGGACATGTGGCTTAATCAATTCTTGAATTAAGAATCACAAGCAAATAGCACATTCCGAGAGGGTGATGTTAGAATTCTTATAGATTCTGCTATAACATTTAAATACATGGTTGCGCAGGGAAAGGGGAACATTTTAATGCGAGAGTTCACAAAACTATAGGCCTGAATATGAAATCGGAGACTATCACGGCTATTTGACATTATAAATAGGATAAAAAGGATTTTACCTCGTGAATTATGTAGCACCCAGGGTGCTACCGAATTCACGCCATAAATTCGTTTTTATTCTATTTCTATAGGCCTGAAGTTGTTCGGAACCGATGCGTAGTTGTTGTAAACGCGTCGCTATTTGATAATATTTTTTTTAACTAATTACTTTTTTTACGAATCTTTAACAATGTAATTATTTTATAACTATTTTATGACTACGATTATTTTTACCAGCTCTTACTTTTAGTAATTATTTAAACCTTTTCATTTATATTTTGATATTGTCATTCCTGTAATCTTCTTTAAGCATTTACTGATATGATTCTTTTTATTAATTTGTGTTAAATATTATTGCTCTTAAAATTCTAGATTTTTTAGACGTATTCACACATTAATTATAATATGTAACTCTATGCTTATAGAATGTCCGCCCAAGCACATGCTTTAATAATTGAGTTTATTTTCTTGCTGTGGGCCAAGCAATTTAGTAACAAATATTTTTTGAGTTTTTAATTTTAATATTATTTTTAAATTGCTTTAAATTAAATTAAATTAAAGGAAATGATTTGAAATTAACAATATATTTGATTTAATTGGATATTCGGTTTAATAATGCTCGACAATATTATTGTCGCGCTTAGATGCCAAGCGCGACGAGCTAAAAGCCCTACCACCGGCGGCCATAAAGTATAATTACGTCGATGGTGTCTTGACTTGCGCCAAATGTGCACGCACATTCAAAGCCAAGGTCGGCTATATCAGTCACCTGCGGGCGCGCCAACAAAACCCCAGACCATAACATAACATGAACCTACATACGTATCAGCAGATATTCAGCCACCGCGCGCCTCCAATGTTATCATCGAAAGCGATTTTATTTACGAGGCGTTTTATAAATCTCACAGTTCAATATGGCCTAATTGCCAACGTTTCCGTGAACGAATTTCGGAAGTTTTCCCGTATAGAAGCGGGCCGTAAATCACGTTCCGCCTCCTGTGTAGCCGAGGGCGAAGCGAAGGGAATCTCTCGAAAAGGCTGTAAAAAATGAAGGCGCGCGCGTAATAAACTAACGGAGGCAAGGAGGCGAAGTAGAACGAAACGGCCGTGTATAGGCCATATTAAGTCAGGATAATGCATCCAGGTTTAATTAGACACCCGCACCTCGCGATGCGGCCACCTGGCCATATTGCTTCGGCGCAACCCGCGCAACCAAAGGCACGGCATGGCAATGGGTTAAAATCGTAGAAGATTGTCTGTCTTGCTTGATTGTAAAATATCAAATTGGAAAGTTCATTTTAAGTAAAAGGTACAGTGCATTTTGATTAAAAATATTAAATACTAGCTGTTACTCGCGGCTTCGCTTTAAGTAAAGTTTAGAATCAATTTATTAATTTAAGTAGGTTGGCGTTTATTTGCCTTTTCAGACTCTACCTTTAGATATATAGCGCAATACGTCTCTCCTCATAAGCACGCTACGTATATTGTAAACATACGCGTCTTGTTCCTCGCGACCCGCGCCGACTTGCTGAGCCAGCAGCCGCCGCCACCGCCTGCTAGATATTTCGGGGTGCTTGCACGCGTTACTAATTTTATGATGTCTTTAAAACTATACTACCTAAAAATGAGGAAATACGCAGAAGAACCAATGTCACTGATATAGCTCGTAAAATTACCAACTTGAAGTAGCGATGGGCAGACCATATAGCTCGCAGAACCGACAACCGTTGGGGAAAAAGATTATCGAATATCGACCACGAACCGGCAGACGTGGTACGGCCCCATACAAGATGGACCGATGGCATAGCTAAGGTCGCAGGAAGTAGGAAGTAGGATGGAGATGTCTCAAGACCGCTTCTCGTGGTTATCTATGGAGGAGCCCTATGTCCAACAGTGGACGTCTACCTGCTGATGATGATGCAAAACGAACATCCTGTTATAAACGGGTGTATATTCTGGTACACAATAGAAATCCTATAACAATTTCGTAATGTAACGATACACTGAAGCCACAACAAGGGTAGGTTTTCAGAGAGAGTTGAAATCATCGTATTTTCAAAAATGATCGTAGATGCGATTACCCTTAACGCCACACCCCCTGCCTCTATCGGGCTTAATTAAGAACGGCCTTATCGGGCGAGTATTTAAAGTCTTGGCGTATTTTACGTTTAATATTGCCTGGACTAAGGGACGTTTCTGCGGGTCAGGTACATCTACCGTTTATATAAACAGCCGTAAAAACTCCGCCTAAGGAATAAAACGGGAACAAAAATTTATGTTAAATATAATTTAAAATTCAAATTTGCATTACATTTTTATCACGTCACATAGCGGTAAAAAATGCGGCCTCGAAAAGGGAGGAAAATGTTTTTTTATACGTTTAAAAGTGTGATGTGACGCTTGATATCGTTATGAAAAATTGGTGTTGACTGTTTTTTGACATTTTACATTGCCATGTAAATAACATATTTACGCCTTCGACCTTCAACTCTACGCTAGTTTTGTTCCTGATTATGCGCCCTGTGTTTTAACCGGATTAAACTTTGATTTAAATTGAATCGGTCAATTTAAAAACAATACAGGTGAGTTTTTAATTATTGGCGTCAATGACGTGGCTAAATCAGTACGGGGAAATAAAAAACATTTCATTTTAAAAATATAGGAAAAACACACTTTTTTTTTAATTAAATGTTTTTAAAAAATGTATAAAAAGAGTTTTTTTTTGCGCCATCTAGCGGTAGGTAAAATATTAAAAATATTGTTTAGTAGCGATATTGCAAAATCTATTAAGAGACATTTCCTTAAACTATGAAATACACCTCCTCCCCCACCCGTCTCCTAGCTTGTCCTTAGTCGGGGCCGAAAAATAAAATTCAATTACGATGGACGTTCCATCCAACTGTACTAAGAAGCTAAGGAAGCCGAAAAAATGGATGTCTCAAAACTGATCGACGATTTTGTAGAGTGCTAATCAAGACGAAACCACTCTAGAAATGTATATTCATATTTTTTATATTAAATTAAGTAGTCAATTTTAATCAGTAGATATGCTAAAAGTTGTACTTTTCTAATAATATTAGAAGGGTATTTTATATAATAATATTAGATAGGTAACCAGTTTCGCACTTGGTTATTCTACTCAAACTAAAGTAATAAAAACTGACATTGTTTTTTATTATTTCTCACCAAATTCAAAGGTGGACAAATATAAATAAAGTCGACTAAATATAAGTACAGCGTCGTTTTAATATAGGAACACATATTTCGATCATTCTCCCGCAAAACTGTTTCTATGTGACCCCGCGTGTCCTGCTGAAGTTCTTGGAAAGTTGTTCCTTAACATGTTCGAACCAATGCTGATTTATAATGTATCTTCAATGTAAATATGTAATGCTGCTAGGTATAGAGTAATTACAACCTATATGCTTCCTATATACTTACATAATGAATGTAAGTAAGTAGGGGCAAGGGCCTTTTGTTCAATTTTGCTCCGGGTCCATTTTTTTTAGTTACGCCACTGCCTTCCATCAATATTGAGTTTACATATGTTATTAATTTCTTTCCTATTTTCATTTTTATGTTTATTACGTAGTTTTACTTATTTATTTTGAGCGCCACTTTACAAAAAGTACACTTGTTATATTATCGTGGTTTAGGGAATGCTTGGGCCTGGAATATCCAGAATATAACAAGGACCGACCACTATCTAGATCGACTATACTACCTCGTTGTGGCTATTATTATTATTTATGTTATTATGTTTTTTTTCTATTCATTATTAATGATTTTCTTTATTATTATTGTATTATTTGTTCTCTATGATTGTTTTAAAATATTACAAATTTTAAAACTTTAATTTGTAGTTGATATTCTAATGAAATTCTTTTTTTTCTGTTTTTTATCTTTTTGTATATAACTTTTTGCTTTGAAACACACATTTAGGACATTTGGCCTTATTATGCCTACATATGTTTAAAATGCTTGCCCTAGAAAAAGTTTTTACTTAATTGGGCAGCATGGGACTGTCATCATATATAATATATGCGTGACATAACTTGCTGTGTGTGTAATGATTTTCAAGCTAAATTATTTTCATTGTTTAAGTGTAGGTATTTACTATTAAATATGTTACGCTTAATGCAAATTATGTACATTACCATTAATAAATCAAATAATTTGCATGTTAACTTGTTATCTATACTAGTAGAAGTAATCTCTGGATCTACTGAACCGATTTAAAAAATTCTTTTACCAATAGAAAGCCACGTTATTTGTGAGTGTCATAGACTATATATTAATCCGAAAAATAAAAAGACTTTTTCGTGGTAGTCGGATTTGCAAAGTAGGTCGGAGAAAAAACGGTCGAACGAAAATGTTTCTAACTAACGATGAGAGATACATGATTAGGTTCTAGAGAAAAGTTGTAGAGCTTGGTAATGCCTACAAAAAAGTCAGCGACGGTCTACGTATAAATTTTATATTTAAGTCACAATAAGTAGTTGTTTATATTTAAAAAAATAATTTCAATCGTTAGGTCATGTTTATTGGTCATATTATCAACAATTATGGATTCATATCAAAATAAGTAAATTTATCGTCTCAAGTTTTAAAACAAAAGACTTTTCCCTTTTACTGCATATAATTTCCCTTTTTCTGCATAAATGGTTAAAGATATAAGACACTCACAAATAAGACACTCACAAGAAGACACTCACAAATAATGGTAATATAGTCAAATTGGCATGCAAATACATACATGATCTACATATGCAGTAAAAATATAACCCTTCTTTTGGCAGTCAGGAAATTAATCATAGCACTCAGTACTAACCGAACCACTCTCATAATTTCGTAACAAGTAAAAAGTTTTACCGCCCAACGAAGTGGGCACGGGTTAGCTAGTATATAATAACGCAAATACCGTAATATTTCGTACGTTGTTGCAACTCGTAGATCGACCAACCAAATCGAATTCGATTGGATCGGCGCGGTCGTGGTGTACTATTCGTGGTGGCGTGATTCGCGACTCGCCAATATTGTCTATACTTCTATTTAGAGATTATAAATGAATTTTATTTATCAAGCTCCAGGCGGTATTTTAAGATTTAACAGCTTCCTTTATTTTTCAATGAAATTCTACTCGAATCGATGGCACCGCCAGGCATCGATTGGAGTACATAACAGCGTCTGGGAATCGATGAAATTGCCCACGCTGTTTTTGTTCACAACGGCTCGGCCGCATTGTTTTCGCTAGCACATCCCGCTCGCCCTCTCATTGGTTGTAAATTCTCTGTATTTCTTGTGACGAATCTACTTCTCCACTGAACCATAGACCAATACAAGGATATTCTGTAAGCATTGCAAGTCTTTTATTTATGAATTTTTGCTGTTGCAATATATTGCTACTTTCGTTTCGCTGTTAAAATATTGGGTTCCTAATGGTTCCATGCAGCTTGAATCTGATGGCCTGTCTGTGTTTTCTTAGGTTAGCTCAACTCATGGTTCAGCTCTCGTCAGGTATCCTCATCGAAGGCAGACTTACCTGGAAGGGCTGCTGTGAACTCTGCCTAATATTACCTGCCTAATATTAGACAGTGTGATCAGAGGTTCCGATCCGGCGGAGCACCTCGGGCGGAACTGGTCTGCTTGCGCACCGTGCGGCGTCAGCCAATCGTTTGTATGATCCGGCGAATAAACGGAGTTTAGGAAATTACGTTTTCCGAGAAGCTATGGTAATTTTTGATCTATCGTCATCTATCCTGAGAAGGGATTCATTGGCCACCCGATCCCGTGTGATTTTGACCTGCAAAGGGCGCCTCGTTCCGCAATAAATTCGAGATTGAATTACCGCTAACGTCAGGCAGAGGCCGAGCAAGTGACCTCAAATCCTTGACTAGATTGGAAGATGGAGAGGCCCGTCTAAATCTGGTAGTAATTGCGCGAAGAAAGACCGTTGGGCGGAGCTTACTAGTGCCTCGTGAAGACTTTACGTCCACCTCATGGGAGACGGAATGGCATATTATGGTTTTAACTTCCTGGGGTGGAGGATTCGCCAGTAGTAATTGACCCCCCCCCCCCCCCCAATTTGTCTACAGCGCTCTGTTACACCGCTTGCTTTCTATTTGTTGCCTTGGATATTTCGACTCACTACTCAGACGTTTCAGTCTGTCTTTTTTCTTTATTTTCGCTATTAGCAATGCTACTGCGATGTCGTCGTCTCGTTATCGACTCGAGCTATCTGATTCAGTCTACTCTTAATGCCTGCATTTACATGCCTCCAAGGCTGTCGTCGATCGCTGTTCAAGACATCCATTTCGTCGTCATTCATTCGTTTCTTCCCTTTGATATGCCTTCTTTCATAGCTTTGCCGCTCTTCTTTACCCCCAATGAAGGCAGACATTTACATATTATACTAACAAGCGAGACGCTTTGATTTCCTAATGATGCCCTCTTTGCTCGTAAAAAAAATTACTTGAATCAACATCAATAATTATCGGAGATATTAAAGGGATTTCTTAAGAAATGCGAGACATGAGCATCAAAAAGAAAGATTTTTAACTGCTCTACGTTGGCAAAATAATATCTTACAATAAATAATACTCATAGTAATATTACACCATTTTTTTAAAAACGGTAGGTCGTACAAAATCGATGGGATATACAGTTACGATACAAAATTACATGCCATACAGTTTACTTATAAGTTGTACAATATTTTCTGTTATTAAATATACTTTTTCTTACATTAATATCAAGCGTGAGTTTTAGTTACCGGCATCCTTGAATTGGGTAAATTAACACGAGCAAGTAATCAACTTTAAAAAAAAATAGTAATAAGATATGTTTTGAAAAGTAGGCATAAAACGCTTTGAGCACGTTATGCCATCTAGCGGTAGGTAAATATCGCTAATATTGTTAATTAGCGATATTTTATATAACAATAGATGGCGCAGCGCGCTCATCGCTTCCTAAACGTTTTGTTAAAAGATAGGATTTGCAAAATTACCAAAAAAAATAGTTTTCAAATATTTTTCTAAATTATTTATTAAAGTTGTTTCCTTCAAGGAAGCCGTTAATTAAAAACACACCCTGTATACGTAGATACAACCTGTAATTTAAAATATTATTAGGTATTCACAGTAACAAACTAAATTTAAATTTTTATCACAGAGTTGGTTGAAAAGAACAAAAAACCACTATAAATCTCGAAAAATTATTGGACAACAATGAATTATTGGTTAAATAACAATGTAGGATAAACAAAAGAAGAAAATAGAAAGTAATGGAAAAAAAAACAAAAATGTAAACGTTTAAACATATTAAAAAAAATACTTAATTTAACCACATATAATATCTAGAGATTCGAGTTTCGAAATAAGCTACTAAGGCCTTCAATAAAGTAATAATGTTAGCTATTATATAATGTTTATTTATTTTTTGACATATACTTACACCTTATATGTATGTTTATACAATTGATAGATATATCTTTTTTATAAATTTACAATATCCTTCCTAAACACTTTTTATCACAATAACCTTAACCTCCTAGAAATGCAATTAGTAGTCCAGAATCACTTCTCCCCCCCCCCCCCCTTTTCCATTGACTATTAAATATTATTATATTTATTTCAGTATAAATACTCCCACGGAATGAAAATTGGCTGATTTAAAAAAAAACTATATAATATACGTTATCATCTTTAAAGAAAAGCATCAAAGCGATTGGCAGTATCGAATCACCAATGTTTAATGATATATTTAGGTTATGATTGCTATGTTTTTTGGAAGCAATAGCCCAAAGATGTTCTAGGACCTGTTATTAATTCCCGGTTCCATTGGAACTTCCCGCTCGATTTGAGTTAACCATTTTTGGTTAGACGCTTACAAATGCTAAAATTGTATCTAACCGATATTGGTTAGGGCGCTCCGCGCTGCGTAAAATGCCAACTTTTTTAATATTTATTCATTATCATCTTGATTGTTTGACGAGATAAGGTTATAATATTTTATGTTTCAAATTTCAATGCGATCATTTTACAGTTATTCTTTTTACGATCCGTATAGTAGTTTAAAAGTTATGGTCCTTTATCTCAAGGCCATCGACTTCACGTGCAAAACTGTCCCGGGCAGAAGTGACGACTAAATTTTTACCCCGCGATAAGAAGGGTGCGTTGTTCGATGTTTTTTTGTACGACAGTTTTTATTTAAAAATAGCGATGCAAGATGTTATAAACACATTACAATCGTTACACTATCTGACATTATTTTCTTTAGTTATCATTTGAATGAAAGTGCAATGTGAGCTCCAAAAAGTATCGATGTCGATTGTTTTGTCGTGCGTAATGACTCTAGTTATTATAATTCTGTGTCTTTTTATCCAACTTATCACAACAACAATACCAACAATAAGCCATTAGCTGTCGCGGGCAGGATTGATGTCTCTGGCGGGCCGGATTTGGCCCGCGGGCCGTAGTTTGGAGACCCCTGGTATAGAGGATGTCCCAGTACTTCAGAGCCAGCTTCTTTAATGGCAGCTATCGTAACTCTGGAGTTGTGCGCTGGGGCATTATCTTGATGAAACAAAACAATTTTAGTGAGTTTACCTCTTCATTTTCATGTAATTCGTTTCTCATTTTTTATTTGTTCTACATATACAGCCTCAATTTTAGAAGCTTCATTATTAAAGTATTAAATTGTTAAGGGTTATTTTTAATCAAAAATCGTAAGCGTTTTGAAGTTGGTCGTTTATACTGTTGGCTTCTACGCTGGTGCAGCAACTGCAACCAACTTCTGAATGCGACAAGGAACAGTATTCCAGTTTAGGTAGTGGTTTATTTATAACAGCTGATCCGGCGAACTCCGTACCGCCTAACAATGTATTTCGTGTTACAGATTAGCTGAACTTAATTTATGATTTTATGAAAGTAATACAATGTGTACAAAATAAATATTAAATTCACTGCTTTATTAAGATAATAGCATAAAAAGAAATATAAAAGTTTAAAAAATAAGTATATCAATCGCGTGTCAGAAAGACATTATTAAATTAAACTATTTACATATTGTTCAGCATGGGATGCACTCGGTTTAATTCACGATATTTTTTTATCAGGCGCAAGAACAAATAAAGCGGATGATTTTCCGACACGTGAACATGCCACGTACAACTGACCATTAGAAAAACACTGATTTACATTTTGTATGGGATTTCTTTTTCTTTTATTTAATTTTTTCATCAATTTTCCAAGTTTTGTTTTTATTCTGCTATTCGGGACGGAGACAAATACAACAAATCAAAAACCATGAAAATCGCTCCAACCGTTCTCGAGTTATAAGTGTTCGAATAAACCTGACTGTTTTATATATTTATAATAGAGCCTAATTGCTTGTTTTTATGGAAGATATTTGTGAGTTTGAACATGGAGTCATATTTACCAGCATACCTCTGCTTCCAAAAATTCTTAGCATTTTTTTTCGTAATTAAGATTTTACTTTGCTAGGTTACACATCCAGCAACCAAATGCTTTTGACCTACATTAAAATTTGTCGCTGGAATCTTAACCTAAAATAAATCTCAAAGCAAAACATTTCATATAGCATGTATAAAGTGGATAGAACGAGAAGGTAAGATATTCGAGTGTGTAAGCAAACGTTTGAGTAGCAAACTCAGTGTCTGGCGGGACCCGAAGCTCGAACCGAACTTCATAAGTGCTTTTATGACCGCCTCAAAGAGCCTCTCGGCTTATGTACTCGTACCTGCTCAGATCGCTCCCCATTTAGCTCCGAATAATACTGAAAAACAAGGCGACATATACCTCCTACGGCAGGCATGACTTTTGCTCGGGAGAAATGCACAAATATGTAAATAGACAAATTTTAATGCTGCTGTTGGATAGAGAAAAGTTACTGTAATTTCATCTGTAATAAAGTTTAAACCGTGAGTTAATAAATCTCTTTATAACACGCTTTTATTAGGTCGACCTGTATGTAACTATCCATCTTCCAAGGATCGTAGCGTGATGACAATTGGCAGCTGTATGTAGTTCTGATGACAATACAATAATATGGTACTGTCGAACTGATCTGATGATGGAGTCGGAAGATATGAACTGGAACTTCAAGATGGAACATCGTATCATAGCTGTGTTTGGACTTGTTAGAAAAGTCTTGAAATGAACTTTGACCACGATTATGTTTCAAGGTCTGATGATGAAGCCGGCAGATAGGAACTGGCATTCCATGATGGAATATCGTATCATAGCCCAAAAGCGTGTTTTTAGTGTTTTTTTTTAAACTATTAATTTATTATGTTGTCTATGACACTATTAGAAACAGATTCTTAGAAAGAAAATTTGCGATAATAATGTCGCTTTCGGTATTTGGAGAGAATAATCAATTCGTCGGCCTATTATTCGTCCTCCTATTGCAATTTGACCAACTTTGGGCTGAGCGAAGGGATTTCGAAGCCTTAGTCAAGCAATTAGGAGGGGATTAACATAAGCTGCTTAGCGGAGGGTGGCAGAGGAGATGGACGAGCAGAAATGGACAACTCTGGGGGCTCGTGTCAGAACTAATAGTAGCATTTTTTCCACACTAATTACTTACCGCCAGTGTGTTTTATTTTTTATGTCATGGTTGTAATGTGGAATGAAAAATAGATTATCCATATTACTGAAAAGTCGACGAATAGAAATAACTTTTATTTTCCCGGCAAAGGGAAAGTATTGTGAACAAGCTAAATTTTTTTCGTGATACGGACGGATATACAGGGTCTTTCATTAAGCGATTCCTATCTTTAAATTTAAATAAAACAAAGTGTGTGTGAGATATCATTGAAATTTTCTATTTGTTTGAAAGACCTATTGATGCCATTATGTGTGGAATATAACATAGTTCAAATGTCCGCCACGGCTTCTCTGGGTGGAGCGTATCCAAAATGTCCAATTTTCCATGACTCTAGCGCATAAATCAGGCTGAATTTTACCAATGGCATGGGTTATATTGGCTTTGAGTACCGCTGTGGTTTGTGGCTTATCCGCATACACATGCGACTTAAGAAAACCCCATAAGAAAAAGTCTAACGGGGTCAAATTGGACGATCTCGGTGGCCAGTTCACAGCACCTCCACGTGAGATGACCATGTCCTCAAATCGCTCGTGCAGAATATCCAATGTGGCATGAGCTGTGTGGCACGTAGCGCCGTGCTGTTGAAACCAAATGTCGTTGGTGTCCAGATCATCCAATTCAGGCCAACAGAAGTTGGTAATCATCGACCTATAGCGCTCGCCGTTTACAGTGATGACCTGGCCAACGTCGTTCTCAAAGAAATATGGACTGATGACGCCGCCAGCACAAAATCCACAACAAACAGTGACTTTTTCGGGATGCATTGGATGCTCTTGGATCTCATGTTGATTGGTATCGTCCCAAATTTGTCAATTTTGTTTGTCCACGTACCCATTCATCCAGAAATGGGCCTCATCGCTGAAGATGATTTTTCGATGAAAATTAGGGTCAGTTGCCAACTGCTCCAGAGCCCATTCGCGAACAAACGTCGTTGTCTATGGTCGTTTACCTTTAGTTCCTGGGTCAGTTGAATTTGTACGGGTACAGGCCTAAGTCACTATGCAAAATTCGCCAAGTTGTGGTCTGCGAAAGGCCGAGTTCTTGTAAGCGACGCGAAATCGACTGCCTCGGATTCTCCTGCACACTCTCATGGACAGCGGTGATGTTTTCGGCAGATCTTTCGTTTTGTCGGCGTACGAGTGTTGGTCGATCGTTTACTGAACCAGTGGACTTAAATTTATCCACCACATTGCTCACCACATTGCGAATAGTCATCTCGGTAGGACGATTATGGCGACCGAAAAATGGGTAAAGCGCACGGTACGTTGCCCGAACAGAACACCCACTTTGATAAAACAATTTTATTACTTGCACGTGTTGTTGAATACTATATCCGTCCATGGTGATTTGGCAAAACAGACTGAATAAATGACAACTAATTTGACAGATGTAGCTTCAACAAGATGGCCGCTATCAACTGTCAAAGTTCGGAAGTCCCTCTTGGAAGACCCTTTATATGTTGGACCCCCGTTCCCCCTCAAGACGATTTAGACCATTTTCAGAATGAAGTATGTCTGTGTGGGAACAATCTACGCATATTGGTGAGGGCGCTCACAGGGCATGTGGCCTGAACAAACACATGTAGGACCTAAAGCTCCGGGACACGAAAATCTACAGGTTCTGACAAGGGCAGAGGAAACTCTCCTGCACCTCATGTGCGAGTGTGGCCCGCTGATGTGTATAAGATACACCCACTTGGGTGGTCACTACCTCCAACCTGAGAAGACCAGTCGGGTTGCGCAGTCAAGCAGTCGGATTCGACCGCAACGCGACTGCTTCTTCTGCTATTATTGCGCAAACGGGGCGTAGAAAACGGCGTAGTACGTGGAATTACTATTAAAGTAGTAGTAGTTACTATAAAAAGCGCTTTTATAGTAATTTTAATAAAAAGAGAACTTTATTTTTTTAAATTTTAATATTTATCAACACTTGCTTATTCACTCACTCCAAAGATGCCGATTAATTAAAACTCATCCCCTGTACAGTGTTGCGTAACACTGTTCATTACTATACGAAGTGGCGCGCAGTCGGGGGCGACTGCTTGAAGCGGTCCGTCTACGGCGGGTTGGGCAGCACGGCGAAACTCGACCGCACGCCGACCGCATTTTTTGGTGGCGACCGCAAGAGAACTGCTCGAGCTGTACGTATATGGCGAACGTGAGTTTTGTATTGAAACTGCAGATCTCCCAAACGCTACAGCGTGAAGCTGTCGTCCACGACCGCTCCAAGCTCCCCGTCTATGGGCACCTTAAGGGTTTACAATAGGGCGGTGTCGACTACAATGGGTGAACCCATTACCCCAGTCTGATATAACGATATATAATCATTCTTTCAGCAGTGGGATAAGCGTAGAAGCCTTAGAGACAAGACAATCTACTGTCTAGCTCGCCAGCAGCCCTTTAGAGACCGACGCCATACGGCAAGGCGCCGGGAAAGGTACCCAGCGGGCAGCCTTGCCCCCTAACTACCAGTTTTGGTAAGATATCTCCATCTGGAATCGTTCAGGATACCTCCGTCCTCCCTACCGGTTACGGGTTCAAAGTCGTTTACGCGACCTCTACCTGTTGTCTTAAAGCGGTAATTCAATTAGAATTTTTTGCGGACCTTGGCGTTCTTTGCCCGTAGTGCCACACGGGACCAAGTAGCCCAAGATCATTTCAAGAGTGGCATGACGACAGGTCAACATCCACCCCCGCTGCTTAGGAGACAGTGTATTTCGATAGTCTCCAGATTCCTTCAGCAATTAGTCAGAATGCACAACCGATTGGTTTCGCCGAACTGTTCGCACACCATCCAGAGGCGCCGGGGTGCAATCCCGCCGGGAGAAACCGATCCACCAGCTTTGAGGCCTGAGACTTGAGAGTCTTACCCGGGGTAGCCTTCCATACGCTTCTGAATAGGAGCTGAATCGTGAATTGAGCCTATCCGAGAACAAAGTGGATCTTGTGGCCCAAGCTGCACGAAACCGTTTACCACCCCTTAAGTGTTTACAGTATTAAATAACTCACTGAAGTCCACGTCGTTATTTTCCCAGATATTCAAAACAATATCAACACTGTGATCGTTTCATTTTTTCGCCCCTTTCTCTTTCGATAATAAGCCGGCCGGTTTATTCGCCGTTTGTATATTTGCCAGTGTGTATTTGTTGTTTGTCTACAAAAAGAATCCTTTGTGTGCGAAGTTGATTGAAAATGAACGATAGAAAAACTTTTTGTTTGTTGTACGTTATTCAGTCGCGGGCGCGCGCGTTATAAATACATGAACCCCTGTTTGGGCGTCATTATGCTCGTACATTCTTTGGTTGATTATGCCGATTGTTTGCTCGACGGGGGCGCGGGAAATTTGCTTCCTCAGGACGTAACAAATTCCGGATAGCTGGCGCGATGGCGCTCACGAATACAAACAGGGTTATTGATAACTCGATAAATATATGGATTCCTTGGGGCGACTTGCTATAACGTCGGTTTAGAAAGATAATCGTGGTTAACAGCACTAACCATGGTTAAATCTTAAACTCGTTTATACCACACGCTGTTAAGCTAACGCTGGTTAATTTTCATAACCGAGCCGTAATCCCCGGTTAGCGTTCGTTAATCGGCCCTTTGCAAGAACTGTCAAATGTTAAGGTTAGTCTGTGGGTGCTTTGCTTTCGACCTTATTATCGTTTTGGCTATTGTTTAAAATTATTATTGATGTGACTGTTATTGTTGACTAATACTATCCGCTGTTCGATCCAGAGTTATTCACGAGATAAAAAGTTGCTCCATGGTTATTCAAAAGAAAACCAAAATTATCGGTATTATAAACAAAATCCATAACAAATTTATGGTAAGAACTCGCAGCCAAAGATTAACGCAACAAAACAATAAAAACACGAAAAACACAAAAAAATACGATTTAGACATATGCAACAATGCTGTGATTAATTGGGAGACGGCACGATGGTGTTCCAACGTTCAAAAAAGCGCTTTTAAGGCATCTGATGCAACCAATTTGACTGGCTGTTAAATTGTTAATCGCGGTTATATAAAGGCTATTAGCAGATGTTATCGGGCTGGTTCGCACAAGTTAATGAATTAGCGAGTGAGTGAGCGGGCAGGCCTATACGTTAGAGCGGAATATAAAATGAACAGTTGTCACATTACCAGCATAAAACTACCAATCGCATACAAAGCGGCAAAATCTAAGGCCGGAAGAAATGTTTTCAAACTGATAAATTTGGTTCTATGTTCGTCGAGTAGTTTTTGTTCGGGAAAAGATACGATCGTTCATTTTACGTTCAGCTCTAACGCACTGCTCTGCCTCGTTCGCGTGTACTATTCTTCGATATTAGTTCAAGAAGAAACGCAATCGAGCCCAATATACCGGATCTAACATGATTTGGGGTGGATCAGTCTCGTTGTGGGGTAGTTCAGTGTTACCAGTTGTCAGCAAAAAAGTAACACCGTCGCTGCGTCGATCTGATCCTGATGTCATACCCGAGTAAAAATATTTCTCAATGTTCATGACAATATTTTTATTTTAACTAAAGATGTATACGGGAAACATACTGAAATTGGCTCAATTTAGGATAGATTTTAGAGAAAAACGTCAATTTTACGATTAAAAAAAATATACTACAATATGTATATACGTCATGTATTAATGTTTATATGTATGTAAAATAGTAATAAAATTTTATATTTTTATATGGCAATATTAAAGCAGGCGAAAAAACAGAAAGCCAAAAATTAAAATTGAATATAGACAAAAATTATATAATAAAATTACAAACGCTGCACATAAGAGCGTTCGGTATCCTCAGGATATGTTTTTGCTCGGTTGCTTACCTTGAACGCTGAGAAATATTTAATGCCTTTCTACCCTACAAGCAATATTCTTTGCGAAACGCCCAATTAGAAGCAGTTTACGGACACATATAGATTCCAAGATCTATATGTGTTCGTAAACTGTGATCTATATAACGATTTACTGATGCTCTCAAATTTTAAAAACAATTGCTATAGCTAAAATAGCCAACTCTATTTTCTATTTGGTAACAGCATCGGTATCGGGTAGCCGATTGGTCGTTTCAAGAGCAGTCGCAGTAAGGTGAACAACTACCCCCACTCTATAGGAGACAGTACTGTTTCCTGACTCCCCCGGCTGTCGGTCAGATTGCAAAATCGATTGGCTGACGCCGCACGGTGCGCAAACAGTCCAGGAGCGCTCAATAATTGACTCATAAGGGAAAGTCGCCCGCAGGCCCTAGTACCTACTACCCTGGCTCGGATGGGTGTTGACCCGTGATTTTGACCGGCCCTGAACACATGGGTCTTCGTGGCCAAACTGCAACAAGGCCAATTATCTCCCATCAAATCTAAACATATCAAAGTTGTTGCGCAAATATAAAAGTGTCTTTGTCAATTCCATCGCGTCCCTATATATAGGAAGTATTTTACGCATAAAACGCCATCGTAAAATGGCGGAAATACAACAAATGAAAAGTTCCACATTGTTACACGAGACCGGATGAGATTTATCTCCCCTTGTCATTCGCGATTCTTCTGTTTTTTTTACGACCAGTATAAAAAATCTCTCTTTTTCAGAATTATTTAGTCTTTTACTTGATGATATTTGGGATGTACGCATGGCTTCCAACTAGGGAACAGCACAGACGCAAAATTTCGTACATGCATTTAATTACGACAGTCCATTCTAAGTTTCACTAACACAGGACTGAGGCAGCTAGGGTTGGCTTCCAACGAGGGAACTCCTCAACGGTCAACAGCACAGACACTGAATTTGTCTTGGTCAACAGCACATTAATGCACTTATAAAAAATAAAAAAGTGTTTTTTTTTATTTCTGTATTATATTCAATCAGATCAGCGATTTTTAAACATTTTATCCTCATTTTCCTAATTTAGTAATGGCGGTAACCGATATACAAATACTACGAATATGACTATACAATACACAAGTATGATGATACGATACAAAAATATGACGATACGAACATAAATTTTGACAAATATTACGATACGATAGACAAATACGATGATACGATACAAAAATATGACTATACGAACCCAAATGATATAAAAGATTTTGGTGTTATTAATGATACGATACTCAAATATGGTGATATGAAAATACATTTAGACAAATCTGACGATACGATATACAAATATGACAATACGATCACGTTCAAGGAACACAACGCTAATTTATCTAAGTCCGTCCGGGTTATGCATACATTATATCATTCAATTGTGAGAAGTAGATTGGAAACAAATGAAGTTATATGGAATCCACATGAGTATCACCATGCTGGAATAAAATCAAAAATGTTTTTTTACGGTTTGTATATTTCAAGAAATACGGTTAATATCCCTACTTTTACCGTACTTATTTTTAACTAGGCATGGTGTGCCATAATTCCCTTAAATTGCGTAGAGAAATGCTCACCATGGCCTATGTTTTTATTTATTGTTTTATTTGTTTATTCGCTTATAACCAATCAACATTACAGTAAAACCAAGGCATTGAAAAGTAAAATTGATAAAGATATTACCGTAATTATACAAATAGAATGACACTTATAATACTAGCTATTAAATAAGAATAAATAATTATTAGCCTGCAATTTAATAGAGTGAGGATTGATGGTAAAAATTTCAAAATCTGGTGCTATCGAGTGAATTTCATTTAAGCGGCGCAAAGCACGCGCTAACAAGTTCCCCTTCGTAAGGTTAGTGCGCGAGAACGGCTCCGCGAAATGATGGTGCGATAGAGCACGAAGATAATTATTTGGTACGAAAGATCCACCTTGGCTAGGGTTATCTAGTAAGCTAGGGTTATCAGTTTTACCACGAATTAAATTCAAAACATAGGACATTGTCAACATTTCTCTTCTGAGACAGCGAGTTATAGCCAACTTTGCCTGTGATAAATGCAGTCGGATACAAAAATGGATAATATCCGTACTGCTTGAATTACAAAAATCTCAAAAATCACTTCTGTACCTTTGCTTTCATAAGGGTATATGTATCTTCGTGCGGATTCCAAAGAGCTGCATTTCTTTCCATGCGACTTCTAACAATCGAGTTGTACAACGTGCATATAACCCGAATATTATTGAAGTACTTGGATTGCTGTATCACAAACATTAGAAGCTTGAAAAAAGCTGTAGATCGTTGCCTAATGTGTTCCAGTTTAAATGGGGGTCGAAAAAACTCCCAAGTCCTTAACTTCAGTCACTCTGGGAAGCACACAAAGCTGGTCCGAGGCAAAGTTGATAACCCTAGCATGCTAGCGAAGGTTTGTCTCTTTGTTTCTGTCGTCTGTCTGTATTCGAACTCGGTCACATACTCTATTTGCGGAGCCGTCCTCGCAAACCAACTTAAGTCGATGGAGTCTTCTTACGCGTGCCTTGCGACACATTAATGCGCTATGTTCGACAGCGTCAGACCTGGATATTTTTACAGTGAGCCCACATCTCTTCAAGATTTGCACTACATATTTATACTAGAATATGTACCTGCAATAGCCTACCAGTTTACTCTAGAATAAGATCGATTGTTTTTTTTTGTTTGTTTTATGTATTCTGTTACTTTTACTCTTTTTAAAGCTTCAACTTGCATATTCAATGCCTTTTATATTTATGTATATTACATCTCAACAAATTGATATGTTATGTTGATTTGTTAAATAACTAAATAAATAAATAAATCCGATACAAAATTGTGAATAATGAAGAGATCACAACAACAATTCGCAATGCCATGGCGCATAGAATCAGACATACATAGATGTTCGAATTCAGGGCAGAATTTATAGTAATTATTAAGGAAAATAGTGGAGTGGAGTACTATATTCCATTTAGGAACTAATCATATATCCATATCGAGAAACAAATGCCAATACCAGACAAAGCCGTGGAAATTAAAAACCAGTGGGTCATCTCGCTTTATAATTTATTTCTGTGTAAGTAACCGATTATGCTACTGCTTCTTCAAGATCGACAATGCAGGTGTGAGCCAATTTCATTCTTAATATACCTATTTGCCTTCAAGGGCGGTCCTAGCCTTACATTTGGGGGGGGGGGGGTCGCCGTTATGAGCCTAAAGTTTTTTGATCGGACCAATACCAAGTCCTAACCTAAAAACAGATTGATCAATATTGAATTACTTATCTTACCTTACTTACTTATCTTAACTTACTTGAATTACTTGGTTTTTAATCCTTCAGGTTAAAATTAATTGAAACATTAAATAGTAAACCAATTGTTTAATATGTAAAGTAAAGACGAAAATTACAATACAAACTCTAATTTGATCTTTGAACCCTTTGAAAATCTTGTAATCACAGCATCCACATCAACATCAATGTCCCTGTGAATGTTCAGGAGAACTAGACTGACAAGGCGTTCTTCTCCCATGGATGCTCGGAGCCAACTTTCAACGCGACGCAGAGTTGAAAAGCTCCGTTCTTCAGTGGCACGTTCTCGGAAGGTCTGGAGTCTACTAAAATACCGGTGATGGTGAATCACACACAGGTGACACGTCGTGACACGTTCGTTGCTTAATTTATTTATGGAAACAAGTGTATTTGCATAAGGAGCTTATTATAAGCCAGATATTTAAGATTTTGGGGGGGGGGGGGGTCATGACCACCTTGACCCCCCCTCCCCGCCCCATTGGGACCTCCCTTGTTTGCCTTACGATTTTTTCTATTGAGTGTTTCCCATAAACCAGGTTCTCTTTATCTCCACTGTCGACTATACTGCATGTTGACAAGTGCAACGCAAAATGACAAAAGCACCAGATATTAAATGCTCTAGATCAGGACTTCCCAACTGGTGGGGCGTGCCCCCCCCCCTCCCCCCCCCCCCCCCCCCCCCGGGGGGCGTAGAGAGATCTTAAGGGGGGCACGAAGTGTTCGGATATTTTAATCTAATTATCATTGTTTATTATTTAAAACACACAGATTTAGTCGCGCCACCTAGCTCCAATGGTCAATGTTCTACAATTACCAGAAGATGTCCAAGAAGAATTTCTGGAAATGAAGGCAGATTCGACAATGAAATATGACTTTCACCTCTTGACTTTGTAGAAATTTTGAATAAAAACGCTTTCTTCTTAATGTGAATACTTCTGCCATTTTCTTCGACTTACTTATGTGAAACCGGATTTTCAGCATTAGTCCAAATTAAGACTAAGCAGCGAAATCGTCTTGCAGTCGATAATGATTTGATGATAGCTCTGTAAATAACAGAACCTGATATCGACAAACTGGTTCAAAAAATGCAGGCGTTCAAAAATAAATAATAAATCGTGTCAAAAAAATATCGTAAAAATAATTTGTGTTTTTTATTGAAGCAATGAAGAAAAATATAGGGGGGCATGATTATTTTTTTATATTCTGGGGGGCACCATGCAAAAACGGTTGGGAAACCCTGCTCTAGATGAATAACTTAACATTCATATTCAAAAATTGTGCAGCTGTACAAACAACAAATAGTTGAAAGTTGATTCTTTCTTTTTATTAAACAACTAAGTAATGAAATTGTATATTTAGTATATTAATTGTGATTGTCTGATTACCTTTTTCAAAATATTTATTTGGTATTATTAATTACTACCAAGGTTCTAATATGTAACTTAAACTACTAAGCAACCTAAATAATGATTTACCCAGGCCAGCTAATTGAAATAATATATAATATAAATACGATAACGTCGAAAAGTAAAAACTCTGTTAGGCTAAATTAGCATAAATATGTAAAAGCATTAGCTTAACTTCGAAAATAAATAAATTATATTAGACTAAATTATCATTAGTATAACTATGTAGAAGTAAGTGCATGTATTTAGCGTAAATCAAGATAGTTAACCCCTCAAATGTGAGGCGTCCCTTAAGGGATGCCTTGGCAAAATGTATACAAAATGCATATAAATTTATATAAATGTAAATATAAATGTAAATGTGCGCCGCTTTATAGTAATCCGCTCTATAGTAATGCTATAGCTCTATAGTAAACCCCGCTCTATGTAAATGTAAATGTAAATGTAAATATAAATTTATAAACATTTTGCCGTAGGCAACCAGAGCTAATCGCCATTCATTTGAGGGGTTAATATAGTTTACGTTAGCACTTGAGTACATCATTCCGTGTAAATAATTTAGTATATAATGTAATCATTTATTAGTGTAACCCTTTCACAAAACAAAATAACTACACGTATTTAGTGTAAACCTAGATAGTTAATATAGGTTAAGTTAGGTTTTGACGCAAGTACATTAATCTCATTAAATCAGGGTATTTTAGGTATTTTTTATTGTACTTAATGCTTAATTCGTGTAATTTTTAGCAATCGTACAAAATAACATTAAAGAATAAAAGTCAATTAGGTATATTACTACATTAAAATAACATTCGCTATATGGAATAAAATATTATTTACAAACGCTACGTACGCCAATTTCATAAAAGAAACATTTATAGAATTGGTTTAAAGGGTAGTTTTTTAATTTTACATTGAATGCCTAAATTTATTTCACCTAACTGGTGTCAGCACTCAGTCTGTCGAAGATAGAAGGCCTAATAGAAGATAGAAGGCCTAATTTCAATAAATAATGTGTTTTATGCATGTGTGTGAATAGATGCATGGTATAAAATCGAAGACTATCGCGGTTGTTTGACATTATAAATAGGATAGAAAACGAATTTACCGCGTGAAATTTGTAGGACCCGACGTTTCGGTAACGTTGCAGCCGCCGTTGTCTAGGGTAGACTGAAGAGCTGTCAGTCCGTTGTTTTGCGGGTAGGCCGCAAACCGCTGCCGCCACTGCGTAGGTTATAACGGTGGTGGGGGGCCGGGCTCGGAGCGCGGGAATTTTTAAAATCCGTCTTGCACACAACACTCACTGTATCCTGTTTTACGTCTTTGCGTTCGGCGTTCGGCGGCGGGAACAATTTAAGAAGAGGGTTCCACGTAGAAGAGAGTTTGTAGCCGTCATCTCTATTGAAGTTCGGAGTTCTTCTTATTTCAATGGCTTCCCGGATCATGCGAGGAAAGTAGAATTGTTCCTTGGATAGAACAATGGGATTTTGAAACTGCATCCAGTGGTTAGTTCCGCTATCCAATATATATGTTCGCAGATCGCCGATTTTTCTCGCTGAACGTTTTTAACAGCTTTGATATGTTCTGTCAGTCGCGTGGCTATGGGCCGTTTCGTTTGTCCAACGTAGGCTAGACCGCAGCTGCATTCGACTTTATACACACTTGGGGTTTGCAGTGGTATTACATCCTTTACAGGCAGGAAATAAGAAGAACTCCGAACTTCAATAGAGATGACGGCTACAAACTCTCTTCTACGTGGAACCCTCTTCTTAAAATGTTCCCGCCGCCGAACGCCGAACGCAAAGACGTAAAACACGATACAGTGAGTGTTGTGTGCAAGACGGATTTTAAAAATTCCCGCGCTCCGAGCCCGGCCCCCCACCACCGTTATAACCTACGCAGTGGCGGCAGCGGTTTGCGGCCTACCCGCAAAACAACGGACTGACAGCTCTTAAGTCTACCCTAGACAACGGCGGCTGCAACGTCACCGAAACGTCGGGTCCTACAAATTTCACGCGGTAAATTCGTTTTCTATCCTATTTATAATTACATGCATGGTGTTTGCATGTATGCATATGTATATGTTGTTATATATGTATGTATGCAATTCAATAAAGATTCTATTCATTCATTCATTCATGATGGAAAGGGAAACACGTCAAAATGAAAAAACAAAAGGCCAATATTGGTGGTTATCGAAGCCGACGCCTTGCGGCAGGGCTTATGGTTCATGCCAATTTTGCAAGAATGTATACCCCCTCCTCGTCCTATTTCCCCCTGCCCCCACTCTGCCTTCCTACCCCCACCCTTCGCTTGTCCCGGGCGCCGCGACATCAGAATCAGAACAGGGAAGAAGACGAGGGACACAGATCGCCGGGGAAGAGCCCCGCCTTCTGTAACGACGAATTTGTTTGTTTTTATGCCCCTTTTTATTTTCTTTTTATGTGTGTTTCAGTTTCGGCCGTTCGATCAAAAGTGCGTCCGAGCGACCGCTCCCAGCGGATACGGGCGCGGTGGCGCTCCACAAGGCGACTGCCACACGTGTTGCGAATTCGTCTACTTCATTCAAACATACTTCCTTATTTTTATAATCTCTTCTCTCCGCTTTCATGTCATGGCGTTCCATTATGCTCTCAGGATAATCTATTACTGGCTATACCTCAGTACTCATCAACTTCCATGTCCAAGTCATATGCAATGCAGGCGGCCATGATTTGGAACTTTGTGCCTTTCCACTGAGAAAACTTGAAAGCCTGATCGGGTTTTACAAACTATGACATTTGCTTGATGTATAAAGACACCCCTCTCTCTTTTCCCGTCTCCTAGCTACGTCCTTATATCTGATTCCTCCCTTCGATATAGAGTTGATATACGTATTTATTTTTCATTATTTTATTTTCATTATTTTGTTTATATGCAATAGTACTCGTTTATTATGTCCACTATTTTTACAAAAATCCTCTTGTTGTATAATAATTTTCCTACATAAACATTTAATCGCAATAACCATGAGATATGATCGTGATATTATTATATTGACACTTGGTAAAAGGCTCACAATGTTGTATGTAAAATTATGTAATAATGACATTGCTCAATAAATAAAGAGAACAATGTCTACAACCCTAATTATCATAGAAATTATATTATGGTCATGAATATAGATAGATAGACATAGTATACTTAAAAAAATATATTTGTCAAACCCAGCAATATAGCCTTCGTCGATAAAAATAAAATTACGCTCTTTATTATATGTAAACTATCAGGATATTTTCCTTTATTTTACAGCATGCTACTTTAGAACTGTAGATTTAGTATTATCCTAATATCTTATGTCATATATTGGATTTTGACTATGCTATGGACAATATTTTTTTTCAATTGTTTTTCTCCAAGACTTCGGATATGCACAGTGACCTTATTTTAAAAACAGACGTTTTGGTGAGGGAAACTGTTACACCTTGCACTGTGGAGATTGCTAAACCGGTGCGGATTAAGGTGTAGGTCATATTTATTTCTTGTATTGTGTAATGGAATCCACCATCATTAATGAAAAATGGGTAATTAACGCATATTACTTGCTCGTGGAATCTCATCTGCGTTATGGCATATTTCTATGTGCCAATGTTGTCAATATAAATAATATAATTTATCTTACGAGCTTTGAGATGCATTATAGGTTTAAATGAAATAGAATCACACAAACCTTAATTTATACAGCTACATATTTCCACTATATATCACATTTTTGTATGTGAATTCAACAATAAAAAACAAGCATAATTAACTTAGCTGCATATACATACTCACGATTAAAAAATTGACTTTGACTATGACATTTCACTTTTTACCCAATCCTCGCAGGCTGCCACTTCAGAATTCCTACGCACAACGGCATATATTAGTGTGAATTATTATATCAAGCTGCCACAAAGCAAAAAAAATATCTGTAGTTATACAGAATTTAGGAAATCTATACAATATTTGTTGTATAAATGTTTATACAATTTAGGCGAGTTTAAACTCTAAACTTAATTTTATAAATAGGATAGGAGACCCGACGTTTCGGTGACGTTGCAGCCGCCGTTGTCTAGGGTAGACTTAAGAGCTGTCAGTCCGTTGTTTTGCGGGTAGGTCGCAAACCGCTGCCGCCACTGCGTAGGTTATAACGGTGGTGGGGGGCCGGGCTCGGAGCGCGGGAATTTTTAAAATCCGTCTTGCACACAACACTCACTGCATCCTGTTTTACGTCTTTGCGTTCGGCGTTCGGCGGCGGGAACATTTTAAGAAGAGGGTTCCACGTAGAAGAGAGTTTGTAGCCGTCATCTCTATTGAAGTTCGGAGTTCTTCTTATTTCAATGGCTTCCCGGATCATGCGAGGAAAGTAGAATTGTTCCTTGGATAGAACAATGGGATTTTGAAACTGCATCCAGTGGTTACTTCCGCTATCCAATATATGTTCGCAGATCGCCGATTTTTCTCGCTGAACGTTTTTAACAGCTTTGATGTGTTCTGTCAGTCGCGTGGCTATGGGCCATTTCGTTTGTCCAACGTAGGCTAGACCGCAGCTGCATTCGACTTTATACACACCCGGGGTTTGCAGTGGTATTACATCCTTTACAGGCCTCAAAAATCGAGCTATATTTTGGGTCGGTTTCAAGATCGTTTTTATATCGAATCTGTTTAGCATCTTACTTATTCGATCAGTCACGCCCTTGACGTATGGTAAGAATGCTCTTGATCTGCTCGGTTTTTGAGTTTCGTCCGTATTAGATCGTGTGCGTGTCTCGTGATATTTTCCGTATCCATTTTTCCTAAGGACATCATTGACATGTTCCATCTCCTTCGGAAAATGCTCAGTGTCGCATAGATCGCGTGCTCGATTCACGAGCGACGTTTGCACTGAACGTAGATGGTAGGGATGATGGTGTGAGCTTGCATGCAAATATCTGTCCGTATGTGTGGGCTTCCGATATACCGTATGTCTGAGAGTATTGTCACTTCTCCTCGTCACTTTGACATCCAAAAATGGTAAGGAGCCGTCCTTCTCTACTTCATAGGTGAAACTGATTTTTGGGTGTATGGAGTTTAGATGACCCAGGAATTCTTTCACCGTTTGAATGTTGCCTTTCAGGATGCAGAAGGTATCATCCACGTAGCGAAGCCAGAGAATGGGTTTAATTTTGGAGGTTTTTATGGCTAATTCCTCAAAATATTCCATATATAGGTCACTAACTATCGGCGATACGGGGCATCCCATTGCTACTCCGTCGATTTGTTTGTAATAATCGCAGTTCCATAGAAATAGCAGGATGTCAGGCAATGTTGAAGCATGTCGGCGTAGCTAATAGGGAGGTCCTCAGACCTTAGTTTATCTCTCACCACCGTAAGACACTCCGAAATGGGCAAATTCGTAAATAAAGATTCGACGTCAAAGCTCACCATTATTTCGTCTTCGTCCAGTTTTAAGCTTCTAATAATGCTTACGAAATGTCGCGAGTCTTTTACGTAAGACGTCGTTTTGCCCGTAAGCGGTTGGAGGACACCAGCCAAGTGTTTTGACAGAGGATATGTGGGGCTGTCGATTTGGCTCACAATCGGTCTCAATGGTGCATTATCCTTATGGATTTTAGGTAAGCCATATAATTTCGGTGGCTGTACGTTATGTGGTTTAGTGAGATAAGCTATTTCTGGGAGGGAAGTGACAGATTTATCGATTAAAACTCTCGTTTGCCTGGTAATTCTGCTCGTGGGATTCGGAACGTACCACGGTGCTATGTGAGGAGTCGCATAATGCCAAGTTTCTGCGCCTGGCAAACGCAGGGCATTCCCGCAAGGAGGTACCGAAATACGCTGTAAGTACTGTCATTAATCTTTCGAAAATTGACATTGACCAGCCGACGACAGAAATTCTTAGCAGGGGATTAAATTATGTACCGACACCGAACCGTTTGCCTGTGGAAAGTATTATCGGTGGCAGTGAAGAAGTCATCTCTCGTAACAAGATCCCTGCGCCAGAGGCCGACTTACTGCGACAGGATGTGGCTCTCTTTGCACGCAAGGCCAAGCTCCCACAGTCGAACACCACAGCCGCCCAGAGAAAAAGCTTAAAATCTCTGCGGGATAATAAGGACGTAGTTGTGTTGCGGGGCGATAAAGGCAACGCAACCGTGATACTCGATACTGTGGACTACGAGCGGAAAATTGGGACGCTCTTAGAAGACGCCAACACTTACGAGAAGGTGAATTACAATCCCACGAGCAGAATTACCAGGCAAACGAGAGTTTTAATCGATAAATCTGTCACTTCCCTCCCAGAAATAGCTTATCTCACTAAACCACGTAGCGTACAGCCACCGAAATTATATGGCTTACCTAAAATCCATAAGGATAATGCACCATTGAGACCGATTGTGAGCCAAATCGACAGCCCCACATATCCTCTGTCAAAACACTTGGCTGGTGTCCTCCAACCGCTTACGGGCAAAACGACGTCTTACGTCAAAGACTCGCGACATTTCGTAAGCATTATTAGAAGCTTAAAACTGGCCGAAGACGAAATAATGGTGAGCTTTGACGTCGAATCTTTATTTACGAATTTGCCCATTTCGGAGTGTCTTACGGTGGTGAGAGATAAACTAAGGTCGAGCAGATCAAGAGCATTCTTACCATACGTCAAGGGCGTGACTGATCGAATAAGTAAGATGCTAAACAGATTCGATATAAAAACGATCTTCGAACTGACCCAAAATATAGCTCGATTTTTGAGGCCTGTAAAGGATGTAATACCACTGCAAACCCCGGGTGTGTATCTAGCCTACGTTGGACAAACGAAACGGCCCATAGCCACGCGACTGACAGAACACATCAAAGCTGTTAAAAACGTTCAGCGAGAAAAATCGGCGATCTGCGAACATATATTGGATAGCGGAAGTAACCACTGGATGCAGTTTCAAAATCCCATTGTTCTATCCAAGGAACAATTCTACTTTCCTCGCATGATCCGGGAAGCCATTGAAATAAGAAGAACTCCGAACTTCAATAGAGATGACGGCTACAAACTCTCTTCTACGTGGAACCCTCTTCTTAAAATGTTCCCGCCGCCGAACGCCGAACGCAAAGACGTAAAACAGGATACAGTGAGTGTTGTGTGCAAGACGGATTTTAAAAATTCCCGCGCTCCGAGCCCGCCCCCCCCCCCCCCACCGTTATAACCTACGCAGTGGCGGCAGCGGTTTGCGGCCTACCCGCAAAACAACGGACTGACAGCTCTTCAGTCTACCCTAGACAACGGCGGCTGCAACGTCACCGAAACGTCGGGTCCTACAAATTTCACGCGGTAAATTCGTTTTCTATCCTATTTATAATGTCAAACAACCGCGAGAGTCTTCGAAACTTATCTTTCCAATGTAATTCCAATTTGTATTATAGTTGTAATTTTTATACAAATGTAACTGTAATATCTATACCCAGAGAGGGGTTTTCGAAATAAAATACTACTAACTTACTTACGTGGAAAAATGCTATTCTCAGGGACCCGCGATAAAACAGTATCATAGCAATCACGCCCTCAGTGATCTGTTTACGTCTAAGTTCTACAAAAAAATCATTGTACTGTACGCAACTCATATATATATATATATATATCCTTCTAACTTTGTTCGGCCATAGCGACTGCATTGTAGATTCTAGTGACTTCATTGTGTTTTTTTTTGTTTTTTTTTATAAGTTATCGTTTGGGGGTTTTGCTGGTGTGCCCTCAGGTGACTTATGTAGCCGATCTTGGCTTTGAATATGCGTGCACATTTGGCGCAAGTCAAGACATCATCGACGTAATTATACTTTATGACCGCCGGTGGTCGGGCCTTTAGCTCGTCGCACTTTGCATCTAAGTCGAGCAGCCTCTTCTTTTCCAAATCATCTACATCGCCCTGCACTAGCAGTCTCCATCCTGGGCGATCTTTCGCTTTACTCTCCCACTGAGAGGGCTCAATGTTGCACCTTTTCATATGCCTCTTCTGAGCATCCTTGTATCTGAGGAGCTGGCCGCCTTGTAGCATGCGCAACTTAATCGTAGCATGCGCAACTCTACCCAACCGTGTGCCAGCATCGCGAGGTGCTCCAACGATCACTGTATGGAAATGAAATGGGATATTGGCCGTTGTTACGGCTACGGGAAAGGTTACAGTTTGGAACTATCGAAAGGTAGTGATTGCGGTGAAAGTATTCGCTTCCGCACTGCCGGCAGGGCGAGTTGTTTTCAGCGTCTTTCTTCTATCGCCCGGCTAGAAATGAAACAAGGATCTAAACAAGACTATTCACATTTTTATGGCAGGGTATACGCAAAATTTATACGCGGAAATGAAAGAAACGTGGTTGAAGGTGGGTAAAGATGGAAACGAAGCGTTACTAAATGTCGAAACCTGAAAGGAAGCATCTTTGATAAACAAGTAAATATATTAAAAATAATAAAAAACACGACTACCATTTTGAAAGTGAACTATTTTATTTATAATTATTTTATTACGGGTTTTCAGAGAAATATTTATAGTTTAAATATTTGTTTCTTTCTACCCTTTATTGCGAAATTTCACAATGGGCGGGTTTATTGTCATATGACAATTTCTTACAACCAACCCTACTATGACGTGTTTATATTTTATTTTATTTTATTATATAGCAAACCTACAGATAGTAAATATATGATAATAGTATCTTAAAAACATATTGAAACGAAACAAATTTACTATCCTATGAATTGTTTGCAATGCTTGCATTACACATTAACATAGAAATAACATGAACACGTTGATAGTAGAAAAAAATATATAATAAAACTAATAAAAATATAAGGGTAAGAAAAGAAATAATTAAATAAGTTGTTAATAAGGTTATTTGGATAGAGCAAAATAAAAATACGAGTAATTTGATAATAATATTTACTATATATAATATGATATAATACAATAGTATGTTATAATATTGTAATCAAATAATACAGTACATTAAGATGGCAGTTAGTGAAATCTTAAAAAGTAGGAGATATGTATGTATGCGTGTGATATGTGTGTAAGTATGTGTCTTGTTATTGCATTCGATGGACAGAATTGAAAATGCAATTTCGTTAATTAGATCCCAACGGAAAATCGTGACCCAGCCGGGAATCGAACCCGGGACCTTACGACGTAAGGGCGACCTAATCACTATGCCACCGGGCCGTATATTATCCTTATGGATATATGTATATTTGTAATATTTATCCTTATAGATAGATGTATACTTCAGGAATGTACACATTCAGATCTTTCATTTGACACTAAACACGATATATTAATGTTAATTCAGTTTAAGAAAAGAACAGAACGCTTAAACCGATTTAGCTGAAATTTGGCATCATTTGGTCATGGCAAGAGATGAAAAGCTTGTGGTCGAAATCGGTTCATGATTGGCTTGTTCTAATGTCCAAATATTGGAAGTATACACAGTAAATTTGTTACAGAGATTCATTTTGGGCCGAAATCGCATTGAATTTTTGCCGGTAAATATATTGTCGAAAACTCCCTATCTGTCAGATCAACCTCCTTTCCGAAGGAACATCATGCTCGAAATCATTTAACAAGTTGTTGCCTATTTACCAAGAAAGTTTTGGGTCCACACAAACGTTAATTTTTCCTACACTAAGAAAAATATTGGATTTCGTATTAAATTGCCAATTTGTTATTACGGTTTTATTGAGAACTAGCTGACCCGTCCCCATTTCGTTGGGCGGTAAAACTTTTTACTTGTGATGAAATTATGAGTGTAGTTCGGTTAGTACTGAGTGCTATGATTTATTTCCTGACTGCCAAAAGGAGGGTTATATTTTTACCGCATATGTATGTATGTATTTGCATGCCAATTTTTCTATATTACCGTTATTTGTGGGTGTCTTATTAAAAAAATTATAGTGTCTTATCTCTTTAACCATTTATTCAGTAAAAGGGAAGTTAAATGCAGTAAAAGGGAAAAGTCTTTTGATCTAAACACTTGAGACCATACATTTACTTACTTTATGAATTCATAATTGTTGATAATATGACCAATAAACATTACCTAACGATTAAAATTATTTTTTTTATATAAAAAACTACTTTTTGTGACTTAAATATAAAATTTAGACATATGCTGTCGCTGACTTTTTTGTAGGCATTACCAAGTTCTACAACTTTTCTTTAGAACTTAATCATATAAAATATCTCTCATCCTTAAGGCAGCGTTAGTTAGAAACCTTTTCGTTCGACCGTTTTTTCTCCGACTTACTTTGCAAATCCGACTAACACGAAAGAACCTTTTAATTTTTCGAATTAATATATAACCTATAATATAAACCTACCACAGCCGGTTCGTAAGTCCGGAATCCACTGCTCACCCCCCAGAAGTGTAAAAAAAATAGTATTATGATGGGCCCGACTCCGGTCGGTGAATTCCATGGCAGCTCCGTTTGTATTTATTTATTATACTTACAAATAACGTCGCTTTCTATTGGTAAAATAATTTTAAAAATCGGTTCAGTAGATCCAGAGATTACTTCCTACAACCTCACAAACTTTTTTATAATTTTAGTAGAGATAACAATGTTTCAATCTTAATTTCGTTGAATTTTACAAGGAATTTTGTTGAAACTCCATTACCGATTATATGTATCAACATTTCCCGGTAGTTTTATATAGTTCGTGTGTCCGCTTATAATCGTACGTATACTACTATATACTGTCATTTTACAAGCGAGATCCCAAGTACGCGATGTAATGAAAAAACAATATGTTTTAATATTACAGCACGGTAACTACCGTCGCGAAAACACCGTTATGCGTCATATTGATTTATATGTATAAACTACAGTCCATGTCATATACGTAATCCTTGTCGAAGCATGCGTACTTCTATGTTTTACAGCGTTGCACTTTTCTCAGTGTAGCTGAAGTAGGTCTGGAGTTTTATACAATTTTCCATTAGCATTATTATAAGTCATGGTTCCATCTGAAAGATAACCTGTAACCTTCAGGCGTTGATCGATCAAAGAGGGAGTGTATATTTGGAGTGGTGAGGCAGTGGCGGCTCGGTCGTCCTGAAATAAAGGAGATTTCAGTCGGATGATAACTGAAATAAGTTGGTCGGCCGCTGTATACACAGGCGGTGTTTGCGGCTTACGTAAACACGCGCCCCATGATATATTATGATGGGCGAATAAGAGCCTTCGAGTGTCGCACCGGATTCGACGCGTCAAACACATATCTCCCATCGCCCCTAAGGCACATTTTTGTTTGTCGTCCTTTCATCCCGGGCCGCGGTGTAGGATACCGGGCAGAAATCAAATAGTAATATTATGTATTTTATACAAACATGCCAGTTTGGATTACTTTGGAAAATATATCTATCTCGCGTTGTAACGAATAGTATCTGTGATACGTCACAAACTTCTGTGCTGATCGTCCCGACAATATGTACCAGTGGTTATGTAACTCTACAACCCCAATTTTCTATTAACCCATCTTAGAAATTTACACATGGGAGCTCGAATAGCGGCTACACTACCATATAATAATTTATATAATTAGTAACTTTTATGCTATTATTATTATTTATCCTCGACAAGCAGTTTTGCTTATAAATTTAGATCAGGTTTGTAAATCTGGCAATAAACAATATTACCAAATTTGTAAATACAAATCTAGTCTGTTTTTAAATTTATTAACACAGCTTTTACTACTTTAAATAGTAATTTATTACACATGTCCATTACTTGCTCTTGCAGAACGTACTTAAGAGGATTATATTATTATTTTAATTTTGCACGGATTGTGTTCTTTTGCTGTGGTCTCAAAGTTTGTAAATATCTACTAGCCCAGTTATATCGCAATAATTTGTGAGATTTGTATATGTCTTAATCAGATACCATTTGATTGAGACAGAGAGAAGTAATTCCAAGCGATCTTCATAATTCCTATTGTTCAGGCCCACTGGAAGTTTGGTTGCCCTTCGCTACAGTTTTTTCAAGAAATCTACATATTTGCTTAAGTAGGGTTTCAAAAGCTAGACTGCTAATCGAGGCGTCTTGAAAAGCGATTAATAGGACCTACCTGAATTAAAAAGCTCATGTGGAGCGTATCAATGAAGCTTATCAGTGAATAGAATTTGATATCCTAGCTCAAGTAGATCTGCAGTTCTACACAATTTCACATTAGCATTATTATAAGGCATGATTCCATATAAAATATAACCTGTAACCTTCAGGCATTAATCGATCAAAGCGGGTGTGTGTATTCGTAGTGGCGAGGCAGTGGCTGCTCGGCCGTCCTGAAATAACGGAGATTTCAGTCGGACGATAACTGAAATAAGTTGGTCGGCCGCTGTGTACACAGGCGGTGTTTGCGGCCTGCGTAAACACGCGCCCCATGATATATTAAGATGGGCGAATAAGAGCTTTCGAGCGTCGCACCGGATTCGACGCGTCCAACACGTATCTCCCATCGCCCCGAAGGCACATTTTTGTTTGTCGTCCTTTCATCCCGCGGTGTAGGATACCGGGCAGAAATCAAATAGTAATATTATGTATTTTATACAAACATGCCAGTTTGGGTTACTTTGGAAAATATATCTATCTCGGGTTTTAACGAATAGTATATGTGATACGTAACAAACGTCTGTGTTGATCGTCCTGACAATATATACCAGTGGCTATGTGACTACAAAACCAATTTTCTAGTACCCCATCTTAGAAATTTACACAAAAGAGCTCGAAAAGCAGCTACACTACCATATAATTTATAATTAGTAACGTTTATGCTATTATTATTATTACTTTTCCTCGACAAGCAGTTTTGTATATAAATTTAGATCAGGTTTTGTAAATCTGGCTTTAAACAATATTACCATGTTTTTAAATACAAATCTAGTCTCATTTTAAGTTTATTAACACAGCTTTTACTACATCGAATAGTAATTTATTCCACATGTCCATTACTTACTCTTAGATAACGTACTTAAGAGGATTATATTTGAATTTTGCACGGACTGTGTTTTTTTGCTGTGACCTCAAAGATTTGTATTGACGTTGAGTTTGTAAATATCTACTAGCCCAGGTATATCGCAATAATTTGTGAGATTTGTATATGTCTCAATCAGATACCCTCTTTGTCTTCTTTGAGAGTAGTCATTCCAAGTATTTCCAATCTTCGTAATTCCTATTTTTCAGGCCCACTGGAAGTTTGGTTACTCTTCGCTGGCGTTTTTTCAGGATATCTACATATTTGCGTAAGTAGGGTTTCCAGAGCTAGACTGCTAATCGAGACGTTTTGAGAAAGCGATTGATAGGCTCTACTTGAATCTCAATGGCCTATGTAGAGCGTATCAATGAAACTTATCGATCAATGAACAACACTAACCAAAATATTATTAATGTTTAAAATTAAGAAATTAGGTAATATCGGCATAATATGAAACTAAAATAAGACAAGAATTGTATAAGTAGAGGTTTGAGAGGAATTCAAAGCCTTAAAGTCCAGCACTGAGCGATCAAGAGAGTTAGAGCGATGAAGAAGGTTAGCGATGGAAGCAAATTCGACTGTCAATATATCCGGTATTAACAAATCCGAAAGACTCATAAAATGGATGAATTGAAATTGTTGCCTAGCTCAATCAGGTTTAGAGTTATACACAATGTCACATTAGCATTATTATAAGGCATGATTAAATATCAAAGATAACCTGTAACCTTCAGGCATTGATCGATCAAAGCGGGAGTGTATATTTGGAGTGGCGCGGCATTGGCGGCTCGGCCGCCCTGAAATAACGGAGATTTCAGTCGGACGATAACTGAAATAAGTTGGTCGGCCGCTGTGTACACAGGCGGTGTTTGCGGCCTGCGTAAACACGCGCCCCATGATATATTATGATGGGCGAATATGAGCTTTCGAGCGTCGCACCGGATTCAACGCGTCCAACACATATCTCATATCACATCTCCCGTAGGCACATTTTTGTTTGTCGTCCTTTCATCCCGCGGTGTAGGAAGCCAGAAATCAAATAGTAATATTATGTATTTCATACAAATATGCCAATTTACGTTACTTTGGGAAATATGTATCTTTCGGGATTCAAGAAATACACAGCAGCTGTGATGAAGTGTATATATAATTACTTCTGTAATGCCTTCAGGAAATTTACTGTTGGCTACGTGATTATTCACCAATTTACTTCTGCAACCCCCGTTCAGAAGTTTACATATGATGATGAGTTTTTAATTAATGACATCCTTGTAGTAGTTGAATCAGTACGAGCAATCAAGCAACTTTTAATTTAAAAAATGGTTTTCTTGGTAAATTTGATAAACTTGACTGATAAGTAAAAGTTTTACAAACGTTGAGCGCGCTTCGCCATCTATCAACAGGTAACATATCCCAAATAAACAATATTCACGATATCCTACCTATCCCTAAATGACGCAACGCGCTCAATTTAAAAAAAATGTGATTCTCCCAACAAAAAAAAATAAGACTTGTTAGTAGGCCCACCATTGACACCTGATAATAGGATAAAATAGGCTGTATCGTAAAAGGTATGTACAATAAAGTTCTTCAATTGAACAAACTAATAACTTCCCATATCCCTTTAAACAAAACACCCAACCAGCTAGTTAATAAAGGCATTGAACTGATTGCCTTTTAGTAAATATATATATATTATTTTTACACAATTCCAAACAAAAAGGAGTTTTTTGTGTTCAGGGTACATGTGTTTCGTGTTATGTATGTATGTTTTCCGTTTCTTTATTCTACCATAACTTCTAAACGCTTAAACCGATTAAGAAGTGTGTCATATTGTTGAAATCGTTATGACCGATCGACTCTCATAGGTTACCTATACTGTCGATATGGCAAAAAATAATTGTCTAAATGCTCAAATGCCAATGAATTAAGATGAATATATCAAGTTTAGTATCAAATGAAAGGTTTGATTGAGTAAAATTCTCAAAAACGTATTTGTATATATCATTTCGAGATACCTAGATACCTATAAAAACGAAGACTATCGCGGTTGTTTGACATTATAAATAGGATAGAAAACGAATTTACCGCGTGAAATTTGTAGGACCCGACGTTTCGGTGACGTTGCAGCCGCCGTTGTCTAGGGTAGACGATCTAATACGAACGAAACTAAAAAACCGAGCAGATCAAGAGCATTCTTACCATACGTCAAGGGCGTGACTGATCGAATAAGTAAGATGCTAAACAGATTCGATATAAAAACGATCTTCAAACCGACCCAAAATATAGCTCGATTTTTGAGGCCTGTAAAGGATGTAATACCACTGCAAACCCCGGGTGTGTATAAAGTCGAATGCAGCTGCGGTCTAGCCTACGTTGGACAAACGAAACGGCCCATAGCCACGCGACTGACAGAACACATCAAAGCTGTTAAAAACGTTCAGCGAAAAAAATCGGCGATCTACGAACATATATTGGATAGCGGAAGTAACCACTGGATGCAGTTTCAAAATCCCATTGTTCTATCCAAGGAACAATTCTACTTTCCTCGCATGATTCGGGAAGCCATTGAAATAAGAAGAACTTCAATAGAGACGACGGCTACAAACTCTCTTCTACGTGGAACCCTCTTCTTAAAATGTTCCCGCCGCCGAACGCCGAACGCAAAGACGTAAAACAGGATACAGTGAGTGTTGTGTGCAAGACGGATTTTAAAAATTCCCGCGCTCCGAGCCCGGCCCCCCACCACCGTTATGACCTGCGCAGTGGCGGCCGCGGTTTGCGGCCTGCCCGCAAAACAACGGACTGACAGCTCTTCAGTCTACCCTAGACAACGGCGGCTGCAACGTCACCGAAACGTCGGGTCCTACAAATTTCACGCGGTAAATTCGTTTTCTATCCTATTTATAATACCTAGATACCTACCTAGAAAGCCTCGTCAATGGCCAATACATAAGATGAAAATACATAATTAATTCATACATAAATAATACTGTGAGGGACCACCCCTCACAAGACTCCTGGTTGTTCGGTGTGAGGTGGTGGTATCAACTTACGAGTTATCTCCGTATTGAAAGGCGGTTTTGAACATAATAGAAGGAATTTATTGATCGAAGGTTTGAATATTGCCAGTTATAAAGCTTGCCGAATAGTTTACGTTGACGCGAGTGTATAGATGTGCGACTGCGGTTACGAGGATATACGGATGAGGATTGTATGTGTGCTATTAGTATCTTGTACTGGGCACGGCTCGAGTCTGTGGGATTACAGAATGATGCTTCGAGACTCAGGGAGAATGAGGAAAGGAAACCAAGGAGCCGGATTCGTCGACCTAACTCGTGAAAGAGAGTGCCGAATGCCGTCGCAACCTTGGGGGAAGGTGATCACTCGGGGAATGATATGTGACCGAGAAGCCGGAACACCGAAGTGAGCAGTCGCTATCTGGAGACATGACCACTCGAGGAATGATAATTTGGTTGCTTTCTCGCCGGTTTATATAGGCCGTGAAATGATGCAATCCAAAAATATTCCGAGTAAAAGTATTGTTTCATCGTGCTGATTCATAGCTGCACGAGTCAAAATAACAGCTGAATTGTGTCTGCGGCTTTCACTGGAAATCGATGCATTTGTTGATCGCATGTAATGGACTTAAGGTCCGTTACAATACAATACAAATACAATAAATGAATCATTACATGAGATAGAAAGCCGCTTCATTGGACCAGGCTCGCTTGAAGCCCCGCTAAAAGGAAATTTCCTAGCAGAAGAAGTTACAATATTTGGAGAAGGCCCATCGACTAATTCACAGAATGCGCAATCGTCTTTAAGCACTGGATGTTTATAAAGATAACACGCGACAACGGGGCCGTAACGGAGCTTCAGTAAACTGAAGTTTCTTTTAACGAGTACTGTTTCAACGAGGAACTTTATTCTCTAAAACGAGCTTTTCCGCGCGAATAAATGATTTCTAATAAGTGTAAATACTATTGTTGACTTTTTGTTACGGCAGTCGTGTTTTTTATTTGTTTAAATTATTGTTTAGTGCATATTATGCAATAATGAAGCCGTTGCGATTTCAATATTTAAAGTCGTGTGTTTTCCCGGTTACTAATCTAAATTATGCAAAGGTTGCTTATACCTTAATTGATTTACATCGTCGTTATTTCGTCGCTTAGCCCGGATAGACTTAATCATATTGGTCTGCGGTATGGAAAGTGTCTCTGCTCCCCCACCCCCTCCCCCCTCTTTTTCCACCGACAGTCCCGCAATCCCCTGTTTCGACCGTAGCGCCGCGGGCGTCTGTCTTCTCACCTGTCTGCCGCGAAATTCAATCAGACGAATTCCGTCGGGTCGTTCGATTTAAAGCTTAATCTGCCCTCTTAAATCTTGTTCGATTCTTTTCCGGCTGGCTCCAGCCGAAACAATCACTACATAACAACGAACAGTATATTGCACACGCAACATATAATACAAACCCTACATATCTGTAGATTCTCATAGCAGAGCCACCACTCATCTCTTTTTCTCTAAAAGTGAGTTTATACTATCATTAGAAAACATCATAAGTAATTCCTACATATTAAGCCCAGGCGCGCACTTGCGGCCTTGCCGCGGCGGCCAACGAGATACTGCGAAATGTATGAAAACGCCATCGAGCTCGCACACTTGGCCGCGCGGCTTAGGTGCGCACGCTCGTATATCTCGTTGGCCGCTGCGGCCTGGCTGCTGCGGACAGGCCACCAGTGCACGCCTGGGCTAAGGGTTTCTAAAACTGATGTAGGATATTAGACTGTCCAATGCCGTATTATGTTTTGGCAGCAAAAACTGATTAATTTAATTTTACGTTCAGTAGACCAATTGATAGCATTTTAAATATGCCTATTTGCAGTATCGGTCTGCGGTTAGCCATGGAAAGTGTCTCTGCCTCCCCCCTTCTTCTTTTTCCAACGGCAATTCCCGCAGTCCCCTGTCTCGACCGCCGTGCCGCGGGCGTCTGTCTTCTCACCTGTCTCCCGCAAAATTCAATCAGACGGATTCCGTTGGGTCGTTCGATTTAAAGCTTAATCTGCCCTCTTAAATCTTGTTCGATTCTTTTCCTGCTGGCTCCAGCCGGAACACTCACTACATAACAAAGAACAGTATATTGCGCACGCAACAGTTTTACAAAACCTACATATCTGCAGATATCAACTTGATCAAACCTACATATCTGCAGATGACAACTTGCGGCCCGCCGACCCTGAGTCACGAATGCGCGGGTTGTGAATTCATTACCAGGAACATTACAAATGGAAAGTTGTGAAATACGTTGTGATGCACAGAAATTTCATCAGGTTGGCTTAGAAGAGATCTACAATTTCTGGTTTGCTTTTAAATTGCTAACAAACAGTTGGTTGTGCGGCCCGGCGGGAAGTCTTATTTCAAAAATTTGGCCCGGCTTCTGAAAAGGTTGGCAACCCGTGATGCAGAGGAAACATCATAAGTAATTCCTATTTCAGTAAAGTTCCAAAAACTGATTCAGTTAACTACCGCCATTGATTTAGAGAATATAGTTTACACAATGTCTTACTTCTCTTTGGCAGCTAAGATTTTACTACGAAATTCAACGTGTAGATGGCACTCATAGTTCCAAACAGTGGTTGATATGCTTCTATGTTCGTAGCTTAATAGATAGCGTTATATACCTTTGCCTTTTAGATATCCTATCTTAAAATAAAACAATAAAATAATTTCTGATTGCTGCATTACGTGTTGGCAGCTAGGATTTAACTATGAAATGCAACTTGTAGATGGCATCTTCTCCTATGTTAAATGGCACAATCGATTGCTTTATAGACATTGCTTTTCGGTATTCTGCCTATAAACAAAACAGTAGTGTAAAAACAAACGGATTTTTAAATCACAGCTCTCATTGTTTTAATATATTTACATAAATATGTCAATTTTAATATGCTATACAGGATTCTGGTTGTGAGCGCGCGAGGCTTCCCAAAACGTCAATTTCCCAGTGTCATGATCCATTCTAAGGCATTGGTCTCTCATGCTTCATGCACCACTTATGCATCTTCTCTAAAGTGAGTTTAAACTAATGCCCATTGCTAGGCCCAGTGCAATTAAACCATTATAACCCATTATGTCTAGAGTCGGTCCAATTCACGTAAAAGTAGAAGTCCTAGCCTAGGAAGGACTACTGTACCCTTTGTGGAATAGCTTTTCCTGGGAATCGTTCCTCGGGCGCTCCTGGACGGTATCTGCATTTCGCAGCGACAGCCAATCGTTTGTGCATTCCAACATATAGCGAGGGGAGTCTGTAAAGGCTTTGTTTCCTCCTTTACCCAATGACAGCCGCTCTGGAATCGATTGATTGGCCAGGCGATCCTGAGTAAAAGACGGGCAAAGGACACTATGGTGCGCGACGATTCAAACTGAATCTCTGCTTACATTTGGTAGAGGACCGCGCATGCGACCTTCAATCCGTTACCAGTTGGGATGCCGGAGAAATCCGGTCACAACTGGTAGCCAGGGCGCGTGGATGCCCGCTGGTTCATTTGATGTAATACTTTTACTTATTCCTTCACCGTTCATGCAGCTAGACTATGGAACCAGCTCCCGCCAGTCATCAGAAACGCAACAAAGGTTTCTACCTTTCAAGTGTCTCTGAGAAAGCATTTCATGTCCCTAAATTCCTAGTTCTCCTAGGTCTCATCCCATCCTCTCCTATCCTTCGCTTCTTGCGAATTATTCCAAATCCCAATTTTATTTAACAAAAATGGCATTTTTGTTACTGGATTAATTTTTGTTATGTAATAAGTTTTTCTTCTTTTTTTTTGTTAATTTTTAATTTATCTCTTGGCACCTAAACTTTTACACTTCCACGAAGGTTGGCTGTAAGATATTGTATTTTAGGTTAAGATATTGTATTTTAGGCAATACGTCCGCCTTTTGTATGTTTTTGTTTATTGTGCAATAAAGAATCTTTATCTATCTATCTACCTATGTAATCTTTTTCTACTAATGCCTAAAATGCGAGATTGCTGTCGCGCCGAACGGCGAGGACTGTGTTTAAACGCTTCCCTTACTGTCTGCAGGTTTTCTGGCGCCCGCACTGTTCATGTAGCTCTATGTTTTACGTCTAATACGCTACCAGTTTCTTGAGATTTCTTCACCCAAGCCAATATGTCGACCAATACTGAAATGTCTTCTATAGACATGTTGCATTTCCGTGACAAAATTTGTCTTGTAATGACGACGAACACACGTAACACGGTCTTACAGGTCTCAACGCCCCATTGCGACTGACACACCGCGGCGTCACATGTATTGAAATGGCATCTCCTTCTCTACCATACCCCCTCCATCAACCACGATAAGCCATCGCGGCAGCGCACAATCCACATTTGAAATGTTTCGGTTGGCTCTGCGACATCCTATATAAAAAAATACACTTTTGGTCTTTTTTCCATCAATTTAAAATTAACGTGTAACTTTATCTTGTCGGCCGCCTCCCAATTTTCCATCTTCCCGAAGAAATATTTTCCTAGCAATCTCAATCAGCATAGCGTTCGTAAACTCGAATATTACACAGGATGCAAGCGTACAGTGGATAATGAGTACAAGCGTACTTTAGCCTTAGATACGGATTACGTACAGAATTCTGGCGGTAAACTTATTTCAGCTAGCAACTTGCACCGAAAAGGGAACTTATTTCTCTACTGCCTGGGTGGAAATCGCAAACTCCCAATCGGTATCTCGCCGAGTCGAGGAAGTCTCGACTTTCGATGATTAGTTTTATATTAAAGTCGACCGGGCTAAACTTCTGGGCTAGAATCCGCAGTGGCGTAGCGATTTCTGCGTTTTCGTGTAATTTTAGGCTTCTAATAAATAAATCTTAATTTGATTGTCCAGATAATTAGGCTTAATAATAAATATTAGTGGATACATTCTTTCAAATTTATTGTATTAATTTCTTTACTTAGTTTTTATATATTATGTAATAGATATATGTATACAAACTTAAACGTCAGCCTTAGAACAGGCTAAAGCATAGTTAGGTAGATTACTTGGTAAGTTTTTTTAATAGTGCATATGTTTTTATATTTTTTAATTCCTCTGGTAACCTGTTATAAAATGTTATGCTTCTGTATTAAGTTGTCATTTGAAATTGTGATGTTGCAGGTATTGAATTATGAGTTTACATCGATTTGTGGCATGTATTGTGGGAATGTATTTGGGCAAGAGCTTGGTGCTCTCCTTTATTTTTGTTTTAGTGGAACTCGCGCGGGCTTTCGTGAGTAGGTAGGTATGACATAAGCGGTGGGGATCTTTAGTTCACGAAATAGTGGTTTGCAAAATTCTCTCCTATTTAATCCGCGTATTGCTCTCACTGCTCTTTTTTGTAAAATAAATACCTCTTTAATATCAGTGGCATTTTCCCGCAATAGGATCCGATGTCCCAAGTGGGATTCGGCCGGAGAATGGTATGCACTCTCAATTTCCTTTTCGTCCAATATCTTTCTCGATCTGGATACCGCATAGCGGGCTTAACACAATTTTGGTTTGGGCTGATCTATGTGGGTTTTCCGTGACATGTTTTCGTCGGTGTAAGTTCCTGGAAATTTAGTGGACTTGGCAATCTCGATAGAGTAATTTAACTGTTTTTCTTTTTTATTTGAGAAGTTTATCAGCACTGCTTTGCTTAAATTGGCGACATCGGGTTCACTCTATACTAATCATTGACTTTAAAAAGTGTTTCGCTTGTTGGATCCTCCATTTTTGTTCTACAGTCACTTTCAAGAATGAACGTGGTGTCATCTGCAAGTTGGACAGTCTTGGCACAAGTTATGTTAGTTCCTAAATCGTTACAATAGAGTTTGAAGAGGAGAGGTCCTAATGTTGAGCCCTGAGGCACACCGATGTTTACTATTTCACAACTCGTTTGCTCAGCCTTTTCCTCAATTCCATCAATTATTTTAATCTCCACCACTTGCTGCCTGTTTTGTGGGTACGATTTAATGAGTGAATTGGCCACTCCTCTAATTCCATAATGGTTTAGCTTGTCTACCAGGGTATTGATGTTTATACAGTCTAATGCTTTGCTTAGATCGCAGAACTTTTATACACTTTTTTATACACTGTTAGCTTAGATCGCAGAACTTTTTATACACTTTTTTTTATAATTTGAAATGTAATTTCATTTGTAGAAATACTATTTTTTGTAATTTCGTAATATTATTATATATATAATAATTTTTTGTCATGTAATTTCTATACCCAGATCGGGTTTATGAAAATATTTTTTTCTTATTCTTATTCTTATTCTAGGTGATTTTGAAATCAAGGTTACTGGTAACAGCTTTGGGCAAATCATGTTAGAAATTTCCTGCTGCTGAATTTTTGTCTATGACAACTGTACATGTCCAATTTACTGCAGATTATTGTGGATTACAAATTAAATTTAAATAAATTTATATTTGTTAATTCACAGCTGTTTATTTTATCCACGATTAATAGTAAATACCTCAACCGGTATGTTAATATATTGATTAATTGAAGGCCATATGTTAGTTAATATGTAAAGTTTACTATCTAACTTGCGGAGCCCACAAGGAACTTTTGGGACTCCGCAAATTTTGAACGCTCGAACTGGTTTAGAAGCATGTAGTATTGTTAGAATCGTCATGATATCTTGAGTGTCATAGGGTAACTCGACTGTTCAAATATAAGGTAAATAGTTGTCTAATGTCCAAATCTCCAAATGTTAATATATTAACATAACTACACTGTGTTTAGTGTTAAATAAAATTCCTGATTGAGTACGTTCCGTAAACAAATTTGTCTATATATGGATAAATACGCAACCCACAAATACATCCAGTAGGGTCATAATTTCATGGCAGATCGCGGCAATTTATTGGAATATCTTGCAATATCGCCGCGCTCGACGAAACGTACTATAACTATGGAAGTACTACGGCAATCATAAAAATAATAACTGTGCAATGATCGCATTGAAATGTCGTATATAGCATATTGAAATATTATTTTGTGAAACAATTATATAATTATGAATAAATATGAGAGTCGAAAAAGTGAAAAAAACTCGGCATTTCTAACTTGTACTTGTCTTACGGAAAAATACGGAATCCTATTTAGAAATTGTAAATGCTATCGTGATCTTTTTTAGATTTTCTATCAAGGGTAATATTTCGTTTTGCTTATTTACATACAAAAATATTTAGATTGGCTTAGGTTAGATAGCGGATTAGAAATAGCTCAAAAAAACCAATAAAAATTTTGATTTCTCGAAAAAAATAACCTCATTAATTTACAAATACTCCGAAAACTTCATATATTTCAGCAAAAAACAAAAAAAAATATTTTGTCTACGAATTAGGCAGACATTTTGCATTTTTAGGGTTATTTATCGCAAAAAACTCAATAATTAGTAATCACGCCATAGCTCCCAATTTTTCAACTCAAAAAAACAGGTAAAAATGAAATAAAATGTACATAAATTCACTGAATTCGGTTGATAAAGAGTTTTAAAATGAAATTTACTTACATATCTATTCATATTCCAACTGAAAAAACTAAACAAACACAAAAAAACTTCGCGACCCGATGTCTGGCAACGGCGACCAACCAGCGATGTTTGACAATGGAATTTTACCATAAATATGCGTTAAAATTGTTCTAGCTGCCGTCTATGTATTTATGGTAATAATGAGATATTTGGTATGTATTTTTAGAATGCGTTTGAATAAGAAAAAAATATTATTGTGCGCTCAGGGAGCAAGCCGCCAATATTGGTAATTAAGTAGTCAAAGATGTTCTGATGTGCAAACAAATTTGGTCGTTACGTAGCCGAAGGGTTAAAAAAACCGTAAATATAATAATTATAAATAAAGTAGTTCACTTTTTGTAACGGCCGTCTTTTCATACCTTTTAATATAATTACTTGTTTATCTGTAACTTTTTCCAACAATGATTTTCGACTGACCGCCATACTAATAAATAACAGTCTTGAAATGAGCTTTTCAATAACACTGTCTAGTCATTATTGGTATTAGGTATCTTTTGCCCATCTTTCTTTTATTACAGAAATTCTCGAAGTCTAATAATGTGAGCAGGGATTGGATAAAGATAGCGGCAATATTGTAAAGCTGCACTGTTTTTGGTAGATATAATATCCCCGCAAAACGGGAGTTCAATTTGTGAGAGCTCTCGTTTCGGCTGGCGGCGTCTGAGGAGAATCGCATCGACGACGCCACCGCCCATCGATCGTCCATTGTGCCAAACTACCCGCGATTTCCGCAAGCGACGCATTCGTCCCGCTCCGTCCCTCCAATCATTTGTTACGTTCGGAAACAAGAAAAGTCGCTTAGAGTAATAAGACACGACATTGTATGCAGTCGCCACCGCGGAGAATAGTTAATATTATTGGCTAAAGGAAGACTTCTAGGTCAAAGAACAAAACTGAGTTATGTCTCAGTTTTGTTCTTTGTTCAATTCTTTTCCTACTTCATTCTCTCTTGCCTTTTTTTGGCAATGTATATATTTAGAGTTGTCAACTACAACGTCGAACCCGTCACCTCAGGAAGTTTTAACGATTATTCGTTCTCTCCCGTGAAGTGAACGCAGAAGACTTGGACAAAACAATCCACCGCCAAGGTCCGCCACATGCCCGTAAGATGCCAACGTCTTAACCGAGAGATAACTAGGTGTGTTACCCAGCGGACTTATACTCACGCCCTTATATATACTTTCAATTGCGACCATATTACTCCGGTCTCTCGATTGGTTACCAGTTTGAGGTCGCTTGCGCGGTCCTCTCCCTTACGAAAACGTGAAACGGTGTATACCGAATCTATCGCGGACCACGGCATCCTTTTCCCGGCTGTTCACCCAGGATCGGGTAGCCGATGGTCGTTTCAAGAGCAGTCGCCGTAAGGTCCGCAACCACCCCCGCTCTATAGAAAACAGTACTGCTTCCAGACTCCCCCGACTGTTAGTCAGAGTGCACAGTGGATTGGCTTACGCCGCACGGTGCGCAGACCGTCCAGGAGCGCCAGAAGGTTGATTCCTAGGGGAAACTAGCCCTAAAGCCAGAGTCCTACCCAAGCTCGCACTTTATGCGTGGAGGCCGCCGGATGGGTGTTGACCCGTGAGTGTGACCAACCCTGAACAGAATGGGTCTTCGTGGCCAACTCAGCAAGGGCCCATTAGCTCCCAAAGTATATATTGCCAATGTATATACTACTTAGCCATACTATATTGTAAAGATCCGCGCATCTTCACATCGAGGGGTGTCAATTACTTTGATCGAACCCGACACCCCATGGCGTTTTGATACTTTCACTGAGTCACTTGCAGCTTTAGATCCCTTGCTTAATGCTCAAAAGTCATTAATTAGGGTAATAAATAAAAAGCCACTTAGGTTATCCAGCGACCATTTTTTTTACATACTTTCGAATACTAAACTTAGGCAAATATATTTATTTTATTAATAAATCATTTCACAAAAAAAAATACAATCAAAATCATCACTTAAAATATTATACCAAATTAATTAAACCGCAGCAAGAAATGAACCACTTATGAGATGATGTTTACTGTCCGATGTCGCCCAACTAAGCAGAGCTTGTGATTTGGCGGACATTCTATGAACACAGAGTACATTAATTAATATAAAAAAGTTAAAAACAATATCACGAATAAAAAAGTTTATTTTTTAAAGTATGAATTACTTGAAATTATCATAAACGTGGTAGTTCTTAAAAAATCATAATGAAATAGTAATAAAATGCAACATTCATAATAAATAAATTTACCCAGAAATAAAAAAAAAAACAATAAAAACATTAATCATCATTAATATCTGAGACTCATAAACATAATCAGATAATCAGTTATAAAAATAATTCAAAATGTTAAATAACATAGTTTAATCAATTGTAAGATTATAAACAGTTACAATAATTGTTTTGTTTGTTTGTATGTTTATACTCTTTATTGTGAAAATGTCACCATGGGCGGGTTTATTGTCATATGACAATCTCTTACAACCAACTCTACTATGACGTGTTATATGTATGTGTGCGTGTAACATGACTGTAAGTGTGTGTCTTGTTATTGCATTCGCTCGACAGAATTGTTAATGCAATTCCGTTAATTTGATCCCAACGGAAAATGGTGACCCAGCCGGGAATCAAACCCGAGACCTTGCAAGGTAAGATCAGACGACCTAGCCACTATGCCACAGGGCCCGTAATGGTCACAGTTATTTAAAAATATTCAACAATTAAAATCAGTTAAATATTTTATAACATTATTTTTGTCTATAAGAGAGTTACCACCTCTTTAACTCAGCCACTTCTTTAACTATTTTTTAAAGACTTGCTGGCTATGTGTCTCTTTTATACAAACAGGGAGGATATTATAATTTTTTGGCCTAATGAACGAGAAACGAGTCGGGGGAGTCTGGTAACTGTATTGTTTCCTATAGAGCGGGGGTGGTTGCGTACCTTATGGCGACTGCTCTGGAATTGACCATTGGCCATCCGATCCCGGGTAAGAGGCGGGCAAAGGACGCCTTGGTCCGCGAAGATTCGGTGCACTCCGTTTCACCGCTTCATAAGGGAGAGGACCGCGCAAGCGACCTCGAACTCGGAACCAATCGAGAGACCGGAGAAATCTGGTCACAATTGGAAGTGAGGGCGCGAGTATCTCGAGCCCGCCGGGTTTACTCCTGGCTTACTCGCGGTAAGGCGTTGGACTCTCACGGGTTGTGACGTAGCTGGACGTAGAATGTACTGTCCAAAGTCTCTACGTTCACTGCAGGGCGATAGAACGACTAATCGTTAAAACGTCCTGTGGTGACGGGCTCGCCCGTTGTAGTTGACACCGCAAGATGAACGAGAAATTTCTTTGACCAAAAGTTATTATATTTCAAAGTAGCGGCAATTTTTTATTACACCCACACAGAGCGGCAAATGACTAAACCTCACACTATCGCAACGCTCGCAGTTACAGCCTGGCAACATGATGCCCAATGATGACATTGTATGCAATCGCCAAAGCGGAGAATAGTTACCATTATTGGGAAAATGAAGCATTCGAGGTCATACAACAATTCTTTTTCCTACTTTATTCTCTTATGCGTATTTTATCAAATTGGTATTGGTTAGTTCTACTGAATTGTAAAGTTTAGCGTATCTTCACGTAAAGCGTCATCGAGGGGTGTTAATTACTACGGGCGAACCTGCCACTCCAGGGAAATATCACATCGCATCACATAGAAACATTCTGTATTAGACGTAAAAATGTTGTGGTCAAACAATCCACATTCAGTTTACACCAAGCGGTTAGAAGTCGAACGGTAACAGTACGAAGGAGGAGACTAGGCGATAGAGGAGAACGCCAAAAACAATTTGTAAAAAAATAAGAAAAATGTGTATAGAAACGGATTCATTTTACCACCGACTTTGAAATACACAACATTATAATTCTTTTACCGCGTTTTTATTCACGATGAAGCCTTTTTACAGATGTCAGTATCATCAATTTCATAAGGCAGATTACTATAAAATCAATAATCATTTGTCCACTATCAATTGGCACGAGATAATCGAAAACTTTGAGGTAGACAACGCAGTCGATAATTTTTACGGAGTTATTAACGAGGTTATTGATTTATATGTACCGCATAAAACATCCCGCAAAGCGTCGCATCCAAGTTGGTTTTCTCCAGCATTAATCAATGTACTGAAGGAGCAGTCTATGTACCATAGAAAGTGGAAGAAATACGGAAATCCTTGCGATTATGACGCATTTGCACTCTTGAGGCGAAGGCACAAAGCTTTGCAAAAACAGTGTTTCTCAAGGTTTATTGCATACACCGAGGGTAACATTAAGCAAGATCCAAAGCACTTTTGGTCATACGTCAAGTCGATGCGTAAAAGCAACAGCATCCCGCAGTGCATGAGATATGGGGAAAGCGTTGCAACCGACGGGCCCGAAATTTGTGAGTACTTTCGTCAATATTTTCAAACCGTGTACGAAGTAAACAGCTCATCACAAGGTCCCCCTACATCGCATATAACGCCGATATATGAACACTACAATGCTACCGATTGCATGAGCTGTATTGAGATCGCCGAAGAGTTCGTATATAAATGCATTATAGACTTAGATATTCACAAGGGTGTGGGAAGTGACTCATTACCGCCAGTATTCGTGAGGAACTGTGCTCATCATTTAGCACACCCTCTTACGTTATTATTTCGCTTGTCCCTCTCTCAGGGCATATTTCCCACGGAGTGGAAAGAAGCCCTTATCGTACCGATTCACAAAAAGGCTGTAGAAACGATGTTATTAACTACAGGCCAGTGTCAATCCTCTCAGTACTGAGTAAGCTCTTTGAGAAAGTGGTTTACTCGCAGCTATACCCCTATCTCGCTATGTTTCTACCAGCACAGCAACATGGTTTTCTCAAGCAGCGCTCTGTGGTTTCAAATTTGGGTGAATACACCAACTTTATCATCCAGTCTATGGATAATCGGAAACAAGTGGATGCAATATATACAGATTTTTCAAAAGCATTCGACCGGGTCAACCACGCCATACTTCTGGACAAATTAAAGAGATTAGGAGTTCATGACGATCTCTTTAGATGGATATCGTCATACGTTAATAAACGTCACCAATCTGTAGCCATCGGCGGTTTCCGATCCAACTACACATCCATACCCTCTGGAGTCCCGCAGGGTTCTCACCTAGGTCCTCTGCTCTTCAACGCGTATTTACACGATATTGGATCATGCTTTAAAAATGGGCCCTATATACTATACGCTGATGACCTTAAAATTTACGCCCAGGTTGAAAGCATCACCGATTGCCACCTTATCCAGGACGACATTAATAGGTTGTTTGAGTACTACGAAAGAAACAGACTCTCTCTCAACGCTTTGAAATGCAATCAAATTACGTTTAGCCGTAAAAAAAATAATTTGCACTTTCAGTATTTTATCAACCATGATCCGATTCCCAACGCGCTGAGCATTCGCGACCTTGGCGTTCAACTCGATCACTGATTGACATTTGACGAACACATACAAGGTATTGTCAGTAAAGCGTTAAAAACCTTGGGCTTCATTAGTAGGGTCTCTAAGTCGTTCTCTGACCCGACTGTATTCATAACCCTTTATTTTGCATACATCCGCAGCGTATTAGAGTTTGCATCTCCGATCTGGAATCCGCAATATCATGTATGTAAGGAGAGAATAGAAAGCGTCCAAAAACGATTTATGAGACAATTAAACTACCGTCAATGCTTGGGACTGAACACGTACGAGGAGAGGATGAATCACTTCAATATTACATCATTGGAGAACCGCCGTACCACGGCAGACATGGTATTATTACACAAAGTTATCCATAATAACGTGGACAACCCGTATTTCACACTGAATCTATCTTTTCACGTTCCACCACGCGTGGCTCGCTTTCCCCGTACCTTCGAAGTCCCGCGCGTCCGTACTAGGTATGCCCAGAATTCCATCATGTACCGCTTAATGTCAACTTACGATAATCATTTCCAGAATATCGACCTATTTAACATGAAAGAGAAAAAATTTAAGCAAAACATATACTTAAAATTAATCGAAAATGCGACATAGACATTTCTCATGAGATACTTATGTCTTAGGGACTATTTGTTTTTTCGTTCTTTGTTCTTTAACTGTATATGATAGGTTTATATGATGGAGTATATATATTTTTTTAATTTTTCTTAATTTTTCAAATTTTTCAAATTTTTCTTAAATTTTTCCTTTTTTTTGTACTGCACATTATTACTTAAAATCTATTAACACCCATTCCTTCCTTTTCCCTTCCTTTTCCCCTCCCAACCCCCACAGAATGCACTGTGCGTATTGGAGACTTAACTAACTAGAACTATTGTTGAAAGCATGTCATCGGCCAGAAATATTGAATATAATGTCATTGTAATATTTTTTTGTAGCGCTGTATGTTTTCCCTGTTAAATAAATAAATAAATAAATAAATCTAACTTCTCTTTGCTGCATATGGGAGGAGTTTTCAACGTAATCGTTTGAAAGTACGAAAATTCAAACATCGGGATGCTCGACAGGGTGCAGAAGCTGTTTAAAGGGCCTTAGTAACTAAACAAGTTTAAGTATTATGCTCTGCTATATTCCAGCTATTTCTTGGGATTCAACACGTAACAAAACTGTTGTCATGACAACAGTTTGAAAAATACACACTTCGTCCTAATGAACTGAAGACACATGTCTTCAAGTTCATTAGGACGAAGCGGATAATTCGGATATGAGACCAGAAATACTCGCTCTAGCAATTATGTCCGTACTCAAGCAAACGTATGTATATCTGGCGGTCCCGTTTTCAAGCACGATTCTATTGTAAATAAACGTTGTGGCACGTGTATCCACGTTACTTGAATTTGCTGCTTTTCACACAGCCAAATCTAGACTGTCTTATTTAGCGATAACATAAATAGGATTAAAATGAAAGCGGATACATATCTGTAGGTATCATTAAAATATGCTATGTATGTATGTTCTGTTTAGATATACGGGGAGAGCCTGGTTTAGAAGGCCAAAAAAACATGTTTTTATTTTTTTTATAGCTTAAAGTTGAAATCTTATCATGACTCTTTTATATCAGTTTGAATAATATTTGAAAAACAGAAATATTTTTTACAATAGTAAAACAAATATTTTTGAGGTATTGAATTGCAAATGTTTTTACCGCTGCAGAAATGACGGTATCTGTTTGCGCCGGTAATAACGAGCGTAATATTGACTAAAACAAAACAAAAATAAACTAAGATATTATTTTTTTTATGTGTATTACTTTACATAGAGGGACTAAAAAATTAACAACGACTTATTAGTTTTCAAGGACTTAAAGAAATAAAATCGATTTTCGCCTTAAAACTTTGTGGTTAGTAAAAAAATATATAATTAAAGAATTTTGCCTAGTTATTTTTAGTTCATAATAAAGAGAATTTATTATTCTTTCAATTTTTTGGAACAACTCGATCAGTCAAGTAGTTTTTTTTAATCCCCTTCGCAGAACAGAAAAATATGAGGACATCGAATTAGCAACTCGCGTCACCCCTCGTGTCAACATCGCCAACCGGCCAAAGATGATCATCGCCGAATTCCTCAATCGTCAACTGAAAGATGCAAAGGATATTGATATACCAGTATATTTAATAATATAGTATATAAGAGGGCTAACGGGCCCATTTGGGGGCTAACGGGCCCATGATGAGTTGGCCACGATGACCCATGTGTACAGGGTCGGTCACACTCACGGGTCAACACCCATCCGACGGCCTCCTCGCATGGGGTGCGAGGCCTGGGTAGGACACTGGGTCAACCAGTCTCCCCTGGGAATCAAACCTCTGGCGCCCCTGGACGGTCTGCGCACCGTGCGGGGTTTGCTCCAATCGGTTGTGCTTTCCGACTAACAGTCGGGGGAGTCTGGGAACTGTATTGTTTCCTATAGAGCGGGGGTGGTTGCGTACCTTATGGCGACTGCTCTGGAATTGACCATTGGCCATCCGATCCCGGGTAAGAGGCGGGCAAAGGACGCCTTGGTCCGCGAAGATTCGGTGCACTCCGTTTCACCGCTTCATAAGGGAGAGGACCGCGCAAGCGACCTCGAACTCGGAACCAATCGAGAGACCGGAGAAATCTGGTCACAATTGGAAGTGAGGGCGCGAGTTCTCGAGCCCGCCGGGTTTACTCCTGGCTTACTCGCGGTAAGGCGTTGGACTCTCACGGGTTGTGACGTAGCTGGACGTAGAATGTACTGTCCAAAGTCTCTACGTTCACTGCAGGGCGATAGAACGACTAATCGTTAAAACGTCCTGTGGTGACGGGCTCGCCCGTTGTAGTTGACACCGCAAGATATAAGAGGTTTATTATCAACCAATATTCATTTTCAATGTAGCAAATATTTTTGAACACGCCTGGTGTATCCTTAAGTCTTATTCCACCCTAATCCGAAATAAATGTTTTCCAATATATTTTATCCCTTCCCTGTATAATAAATAAGTATCTACAAAAAGTCATCGCTCGGACCATCTGCGCGGTCGACGATTCCGTTATAAAAGTTACGCGTTGCGGATCGTATCGCACGTCGTGAAATACTCGTATATCAGAGAAAGAAAAATGACCTAAAAATAACTTCCGGAAGTGCCGTGCATTTTAGGGAGTTTGTTTCATCGGGATCAGCACCAGCGTCTGGGTAGCTACCCATCAGCGAACCAGCCAGAGAAGATCAGGAAGGAAGCGGTTTTTTGAGGTACTCCTTTTCTTAATCCTGGATCTATTTCCACTGTGGCTGTTCAGCGCCCACCACACCTTAATTAAATACAGTCCATTGCCTGACGTTCAGGATATCGACCAATTTTAAGGTAATATTTCCTAAAAATGAACTCCTATTAGTCCGTATAATTTTGGAGGAGAAAGAGGATTTCATCAAGACAGAGGAGTGTGGTTCAGAACCAGTAAACACCCGGAATAACCCATAACTGGTATACACACAACAAAAAATAACAACCAAAATGTTTAAGAGTATCGTATTATCAATATCGTAAGTATGACAGTTTAGAGTTCCCCTCAAATGAATGGCGATTAGCTCGGGTTTGCCTACGGCAAAATGTATATAAATTTATATTTACATTTACATTTACATAGAGCGGGGTTTACTATAGAGCTATAGCATTACTATAGAGCGGATTACTATAGAGCGGCGCACATTGACATTTATATAAATTTATATACATTTTGTATACATTTTGCCATAGGCAACCATTATTGGACACCTCACATGCGAGGGGAATAGAATCTCTAGTTCAAGATTACGTACTCCACCTTACTTTTCCCGGATAACACAAATCCGCTCCGAGCTCTGAGCTCGATGGCTCATTCACGGGAACGAGTTGGGAAAGCTATTAAATTTCACAGCAAAGAAGTGTCGCGAGCGGTGGAAACGTCACCGTGGGAGGACCCCGCGCCCAGGCGGATAGAACTTTTACAGGACGAATCCAATTAATTCAAATCAATTTCACACTCCAACTATTTTGCTTTGTCTTGGGCGCCCGCGTATCTAGCCATCTATCTATATATCAGACGGGAGTCGGTGCGGCGGCCTCCTGGCAGGCACATCCGGGCGAGATAAAATTAATTAATCATTGATCGGGACGTCACCCCCTAAGATAATACGATAGATGCATAAATCGTAATAGATCTTGGCGTCTTGGTAGGGAGACTTTTTATTTGTTGGCAATAAAATGTTTCGAGGCTCCTAGAAGCAGAGAAGTTACTTAAACTTTTGCGTCTTACTTACGTGGGGATTCGTCGTTGATGTTCTTAGTGTTTGAAGGTGTTTACCTTATTGAGAACGGCAATTTACTTAGCATAACAAATAGAGTTGTCAACTACAACGGGCGAACCCGTCACCTCAGGAAGTTTTAACGATTAGTCGTTCTATCTCCCGTGAAGTGAACGCAGAAGACTTGGACAAAACAGTCCACCGTCAAGCTTCGACACATACCCGTAAGGGGCCAACGCCTTATCCGCGAGATAACCAGGTATGTTACCCAGCGGGCTTACACTCACGCCCTACACTCGATTGGTTACGAGTTCGAGGTCCGGCTGTTCACCCAGGATCGGGTAGCCGATGGTCGTTTCAAGAGCAGTCGCGGTAACGTCCGCAACCACCCCCGCTCTAAAGGAAACTGTACTCCTTCCAGGCTCCCCCGACTGTTTGTCAGAGTTCATAATCGATAGGCTTACGCCGCACAGTTCGCAGACCGTCCAGGAGCGCCAGAAGATTGACTCCTAGGGGAAACTAGCCCTAAGGACAGAGTCCTGCCCGGGCTCACACTTCATGCGTGGAGGCCGCCGGATGGGGGTTGACCCGGAAGTGTGACCAATCCTGAACAGAATGGGTCTTCGTGGCCAACTCAGCAAGGGCCCCTTAGCTCCCAATGCAGGTAGGCAGGTAGGTTGTCAGGTAGGCAGGTAGGTTGGGTTGTCGACTACAGCGGGCGAGCCCGTCACCTCAGGAAGTTTTAACGATTAGTCGTTCTATCTCCCTGGAAGTGAACGCAGAAGACTTGGGGTCAAAACAGTCCACCGTCTAGCTACGCCACAAGCCCGTAAGAGGCCTTAACCGCGAGATAGCCAGGAATGTTACCCGGCGGGCCGACACTCACGCTTACTTCCAATTGTGACCAGATTGGTCCTTTGCCCGGCTGTTCACCCAGGATCTGATAGCCGATGGTCAATTCAAGAGCAGTCGCCGTAAGGTCCGCAACCACCCCCGCTCTATAGGAAACAGTACTGCTTCCAGACTCCCCCGACTGTTAGTCAGAGTGCACAATCGATTGGCTTACGCCGCACGGTGCGCAGACCGTCCAGGAGCGCCAGAAGTTTGATTCCCAGGGGAAACTGACCATAAGGCCAGAGTCCTACCCAGGTGCGCACTTCATGCGTGGAGGCCGCCGGATGGGTGTTGACCCGTGAGTGTGACCAACCCTGAACAGGGCAGGTAGGCCGATAGTTTCGTATTGAACGAAGTTAAATGATCGTCTAGTGATTAACGACTTTCAGGGGTTTGTATCGAGCGCTTTTCTAACAACGGCTAACACTTTTTAAATAATAAAAGTTTTACAAAACGTTGACACCTTTAAGTGTCCACGGCACTGGTCTTTTTCACGTCGGACAATTATTTCGTCGTCTTGAATATTGTTTAAAAATGGATATATACGACGCATCTAACGCGTAATTCAGAGCAAAACCATGTCGTTGAAAAGATCTTGAAATGGTTTTTATGGTGCGGCTAACGCGCCGTACCGTGAAAAACCGTGTCGTGGGCAAGGTGCCTAAGGCTAAATTCTTGCCCAATGCCACTCCCAGTTACGGCCGCTTTCCATTTGATAAATTGATTTAAACGCGGCACCTCTTTAATCCGATTCCCCAGGGATGATTAACGCATTGTGTGCTCCAACAAAGAAGGCGCGCGGTGATTTCCTCACATGCGACGCGTCGCTCGGAGGTAATGGAGCAAAATTAATTGCGAATAGACTGTCCCGGAAAGCCGGAATGGGGCGGGTCGTGTTTAATGTGCAGCCGATAGCCCGAGAGGCAATTAGCAGGTAAGTGTTTGATCTCGCAGCTAATAGGAGAGCGCCTCCAGAGAATAATGACTTCATTTGCATGAAGGGCCGCCCCGTTATGGGGCCGGCATGAAGGGCCGGCCTAAAGAGCCGGTTGAAACAGTGGAGCAAACGCGGCTTAATATGCCGGATGGCGAGTGCCTCTAGCATTACCGGCATAAGGTGGAAAAACGTGGGACGTTTTTAATTAGCCGTCCGCAGAGCAAAGTGTAGCCTCAGCGTAGCAAAGTGACTTTGTTTTTAGAGACGGCAACATAATTAACTAAACAGCGAATTTGACTCATGAAATATCATTTTTTTATGACTTTTTATCACTTATCAGGTGACATAATCAAATAATCTGGACAAAGAATGCGCCAAGAAAATTGATTCCGTGGCCTCGTTGGATTTAATCCAAGGTTTTTGCGACTGTTCAGATATATTGATTCTATTGTATCGATTCTATTGATCTGCAATAAACACCATCTGTTAAAAAATTATTATTCATCGATGCGGGATCTTTAAACATTGTAAATGTGCGTCATTGCAAAAAGCACTATCGTTGAAGTATGAATAATTGTGGATAATCACCTCAAATGGGCTGACCACATAGACTTAGTTCCTACCAGAGTCAGGCGTCTGGCTTTCTTGTTTAGAGAGATAAGGAATATTTTAAACCCCAAGACATTAAAAACACCATACTATGCCTTGTGCCAAAGTATTCTAAGCTATGGAATCATTGGCTGGGGAGCCTGTGCAAAAACTACTATTTACCCAGCAGAGGTGGCACAGAAACTGATAATAAAAATCATCACGCGTAAGCCTTACAGGTACTCATCGGAAAAATTGTTTGGGGAATATGAAGTATTGGATTTGAGACAGCTCTACTTAAAATTCTGTGTAAATTTTATTCAATTCAAATACAACAGGACATTCTCCCAACAAATGCATACAACACGGCGATCCGTTGTCAAAAAAATAGATATTCCCCGAATGATGACCTCTTTTGGTCAAAGGCATTTTACTGTTTTGTGCCCCAGGGCATATAACCTATAAAAGATGATATTAAAACAATTCAGAATAAAGATTCCTTTAAGAAGCAGAGCCATATGTGGCTAAAAATTAAGGTCGTGAAAAGGGCCACAAATTATTTGACTGTCTAGTATGATTTTTATTTTTATTCTTTTTTTTAATTTTTATTTTTTTATTTTACTGAGTAGGTATTTATCTATCTATATATTTACTATTATTATGATTTCGATTTTTATTTATTTACTTGATAATTTTATGATTATAATTTCAAATACTTCATGATGACGTTTTAATTATTTTTTTTACATGTTAATGACAACGACATAATTTAGAATTTTTGTATTTTTTGTGTGCACAGGTAAAATATTTCCTGGTACACCTGCCTTAGTACAGGCCTAGGCCTAGTTAGGCGGTGTTGACGTAGTGACCAAGATGCGTGTGCTCGATTTTTCGCTACTGGTCCAAACACATTTTTTTTGTAATGCTGCAGGAAATTATATTTTGTGCTTTACCTTTAATAAATAAATATTTTGCAAAAGCTTTAGGGATAACACCATTAGAAGCCGAAGAACTTCTTCTTGAAAACACATATATTGAGTTATCATAAATGTAATTATATTGTAGTTTTAAATATATTAATAGTCGACCTTAATTTCTATAGTGGCCGTTGCTTTATTTATGTTGAATTTGTATATTTTATTATAACATTTATTTATCTTGTACTATCTATTGCCAGAAGGTGGTTGGTGAATTTAAATAGGAATTCGAATGTAATAAAATCAACGCCATTTCCGTAAACAGGAACAACTATATATTTAAACTGACAAGTAATTAGGGGAAAAATAAATAATTTAGATTTATATATACCTTTGATATTGAGGCACAATTGCTTGATTTGAGGCAGTTGTATTGCCTCAAAGCAATAATTCATCTTAAAAACAACAATGAAGACGAATATTGTGTTTCTCCGGAAAACCGGGAGAGATCAGGTCGTTATAAGGGAAACTTTGAAGTGCCGAAACGTCTAACGTCTTTTGGACAACGTCATTACAGCTTTCTTGCTCCAAGAATGGTTAATATCATGAGTAAAGAGAACATATTGGAAATTAGCAGCAAACAACAAAAATATCACCTTACATCATGGTTAATAAACCTTGGTAGGAGAGAGACCGAGAAAACATTCATCACAATTTTAAAATAAATAAATATATTTATTTTCTATTTATTTTATACAGGTATTTTTATTAATTCTTATATATTATTAGTTATTATTATAAATGATTATTTATTATTGCTATTATATATTATTATTATTATTATTTAGTATTACTTGTCTATTGTTCTAACATTATTTTGGTGTAGTAATAATTTCATTTTAACTTGATTTGATTAAAAAAAATATTTTTAGTTTGGAATTTAACTTGATTTGATTAATTTTTTTTATTTTTAGTATGTATTTTTTAATCATTTGTATTGGTGTTCTCCTTAGAACAGGCTCTGCCTAGTTAGGAGCAACACAATCAATGTTAAGTGCTAACGGTGTAATTTTTTTGTGGAGCAATAAAATAAATAAATAAATAAATAAATTAATCTGTCACGACGTACTTTTAATGAGCGAAATAATACGAGCGAACAAGATTTGCAATGATGTCGTCGTTTATTCAGCAGTGGGTTACAATAGAATAATGTTTACGAATAGTGATATCTACCTCCTTTAAGTGGACACATTCTGTGTGCACTCCATGGGTAATTCCCAATACGCATTCTGCCCTTATTTAGGGTTTCAAGGATATCCAGCTATTTCGCGATTTTGTGTATTTTCTGTGACTTTTGATGAAATAAATATTGCTTCTTTCGAAGCGGTTTTCTGTGCCGTCTTATTTGGGTTAATGAAATAAATGCTTTCTGTTGAAGCACTAATTATTTGTGTGTTCTTCTTGTCTGAAGTGTTATAACAAATCTAATTAATATTCTATATAGTCAGTATAGTTTTATTCAATCAAAATTGCAAATACAGTTAAATTCATCATAGTAATAAATGTTTAAGAGAATATTCTGATCTAGAGGCCTGAATTGATGTCGTATTTTCAGGTGAGATAAAAAAACCTTTTTTCTATCCATTTTTTACAAAATGTTTATTAATGTCTCAAAAATAATCACAAAAAATGGAAGCGTTACAGGCTAGTGAAGTGAGGGCTATAAAGAAAAGGTAGGTAAGTCTTGCTAGACTTATTTCCAACCATAATAGTGTTCTGAAACAAAAAAAGGTTTAGTAAAGACATTGCTATGACCCTGACCTTAAAAATCCAAAAAAAAAACGAAAAAACGTTGATTTGATAAAAATAATGAAAAGCATGGTGTCTTATAATAATACCAATATACAAACCCGCATCACATGTATCATAGAAGGACATTAACACTCAAAACAAATTGCATCACTAGTCGATTAAGGAGGCAAGCGCACATGACTAACGAAAAAATGCACTTCAATGGGTATCCGTGCGAGCGAGTAGGGTATAGGAGTCATATGAATTAGCAAGCGAGATAGCGCTACATGTGCAGTTATGTGCAGCATTATCAAATGCTTCGTACTTCTAGGTTATGGACGCATATAAATAATCAACTACAAGTTATACATTTTTTCATTTTTTTTACTATCACTAGACTATGATGATTTCCATTGGCCAAATTAATTAAAATTAGGCGTCTCTCCTAAGTAACTTCGCATAATCATTACCCCATTGTGTCCGCCCATAAAGAAGGTGCGGCGAGCTACCCGCAAGAGCAACGTCTTGCTCGGAGGTATTGAAGCAGAATTAAATGCGAATAGACTGTTCCACAGCGCGAGATGAAACGGGTCGTGTTTAATGTGCAGTCGATAGACCGAGAGGCAATTAGCAGGTAAGTGTTTGATCTCGCAGTTGATAGGAGAGTACCTCCAGACAATAATGTATGCATTTTCATGAAGAGCCACGCCGTTATGGGGCTATAATAAAGGGCCGATTGAAACAGTAGAGTAAATGCGGCCTAACACGCTGAATGGTAAATGCCTCTAACATTAAATATGTTAAACATTTTAAAACATAACTGCTCTATCAATAGCATTACACTTGATAGAGTCAATCACATCTAAGACATAGGATTTATCTTGGATGAAAAGCATTCATTTTATCACCAATTCAATGGGATTGTCGAAAAAGCAAGTAAGCTTCTTGGTATTGTCTTCAGAACAATGAAGCCCTTGAGACATCCGAAATCCCTAATATGCATCTATAGACCATTGGTTAGATTGGTTCAAGAGTATGTAGAATTAGAGTAGAGTAGAGTAAGATAGAATTGAACTAGTCCAAAATAAATTCACTCGTATGTTGTCGAAGAAATGTGGTTTCAGGAATATTCTGAAAGGTTATATAGAGCAGCTTTCTAACTTTAACCTCATAGACGTAAAACACGTAGGACTAATATTGATATAATGTGTCTCCATAAGATTTTGTACAATCAACTAGAAAGCCCAGCTAGTCTTCCAAATGTTCAATTTCTTGTGCCGTCTCGACTAACGAGGTGCTTTCATACATTTTCTGTTATCGCTTGCAATAGCAATATCGTATCAAATATATCTCTTACCAGTATGTGTCGTGTTTTAATACAACATATAATAGATTCAAAGTATCTTATAGTTCCAATAATTAAATTAGCGATTCGGTTATGTCTAGCCTAGCTCCTACATCTTAAGATTTCACTAACTGCCATCCTACGGTACTGCATTATATGACATTTAAATTACACCATACCATTTTATTATATTATTTTGTATTATAAATAATGATATCCAATTATTCATATTCCATTTTCGCTTCATATACCCGTATTTCGAAGTTACCTTAACAACTTACCTTATTATTACTTTCATTATCCTCATATAATTATTATCCTTATAAAATTGTTTTACTATCAAGGTGCTCTATCAAGGTGTTATTTCTATCATAATTTGTTATGCAAGCTTTGTAAACTATTCAAAGTATAGGTAATTAGTTTTTTTAACTAGGTTTTGAACAAACTCGTATGAACATACACATAGAACTTACGAAAAAGCATATCAGCGTAGAAAGAGTCAGACTCATTTAATTATACACTTAGAATAAATAACGCAGTATATATATCGTTATAAAAAAGAGGATTTCGGTTGACGAGCCGAAGCACTCACCAATGGATTCGACGAAGGAAAGACTCGCTAAAATTAAATCATATATCAAGGAATATTTAAATCAGTTGGAATATTTAAATCACATATCATGATGGAATTATCATAACAGACCTGCTGGCGGTATTTAGCACATAAACACCGTACTTTCTTATACCTTGAACTTGGGCACATATGGAATCATTTAAGATATCGATTGACTGCCGGCATCTGGATGCGGAGCCGGGATCCTGAACGTCAGCACTTCCCCTGAGATGTTTTTGTATATCCCGGGGTAGTTGTGGTATGGTTATTATAGTTTGTTGGTGAGCGTTCGAACATATACCCCATGCGAGTAACTAAGTGTTAATAAGCCGCGCGCAAAGTTGCTTGACGCCTCTGTCAGCCTCGGTGTAGCAATGTGACTGTTGTTAGGGATGGCAAAGTAGTCAACTAAACTGCGAATTTGACTCGTGAATATCTACGCTATGACATCGTATACCAACTAGAGCTGTCGACTACAACGGGCGAGCCCGTCATAGCAGGAAGTTTAAACGATGTTAGATCGTCCTGTCTCTAGTGAGGAACGTGCAGACGACTTGGGACGAAGCAGTCCACCGTCTAGTTACGCCACATGCCCGTAAGAAGGCAACGGTTTACCGCGAGATAACCAAGTTAATCAACCCGCGGGCCGACACTCGCACCCTTACTACCAGTTGCAACCAGATTACTCTGGTCTCCCGACTGGTTAAAGGTTCGAGGTCGCTTGCGCAGTCCTCTCCCTTACGAAGCGGTGATACGGTGTCTACCGAACCTATCGCGGACCACGGCGTCAATTCTCCGGCTTTCAACCGGAATCGAGTAGCCGATTGGTCGTTTCAAGAGCAATTACCGTAAGGGCAATAGTACTGTTTCCAGACTCCCCGGCTCTCGGTCAGAATGCACAATCGATTGGCTGACGCCGCAACGTGCGCAAGCCGTACAGGAGCGCCCGAAGGTTGAGTACTAGGGGAAACTGGCCCGCAGTCCTGAGTCCTACCCGCGCTCGCACTTCATACGTGGAGGTTGCCGGATGGGTGCACTGAGTCTTGATTATAATCTCGCCTTCAAGATGCTTTAACTATAAATAACAAGTGACTTGATGATTTACGAACCGTGTTTTAAAAGAGGGAATCCATAATAAATAAAACTTCTGAGGAGCGACGGCATTATAATTTAGATTGGCTATGGTAAATATAGCGGACTTTTCTGGCCGTGGTACTTGCATAATAAGCTAGCTGAAAATTACCTTTTTCATCGAATTTCCTTTCATTTAGTTAAGGAAAGTAATATCATTTTGCGTCATAATTTATCTTTGTATCGTCGGAAGCTCTTTGAGAATTCTTAGTAGCATAATTGAGAAATTTTTTGATAGAGCCGTGACGGTATTTTAATATTAATGCCGAATCGTCCTTGTGAATTCTATGAGAAATAGAGGTGTGATGTAAATATTAATATTATTTTCAGCAGACGTCTGGTAATTTCAAAGGCTTTTGACGACCACAAGCCCGTGCTTATAATGGCAGACGTATGTAGTGCCGCAATATATTTCTCTTGAGCCAGTTTTGGGGGATATTAAACTTAGTTACTACCTACCTTTGTAGTTGTATTTCGAAACATATAATATAGCCAGATATAATGTATTTTGCATAAATAACCCGACAGCTTTGATGTTCTGAATCTTAATCTGATTGGTTTCAGCTGTTCGCTTTGAAACTTGCGTGTTTCTGCTTCTGCTTTAATACCATATATTAATAGAAAGCGAGTGATCCTCTTTCAGTTGATATTTTCAATTATTTACATTTTAAATATCGGGCATTTAAACAGCGCTTTACCTTGTCTTTGCGGATTCCGAATTATAAAGTCTACTCATTATATATTGATACCTGGATTTAAAAACCAACATCACAAAACAGTACGTTTTTATAAAATAGCATTAAAAGTTTTATCATAAATTCAACCACTCAAAACTAGCACAGACAGAAATATTTTAATGATTAAATATTTTAAAAAATGAGATAAATATCTGAATTAGATATACAATATTTCAAACACTTCTATATTAACCCAAAGTTATATAAATTTTTAAAAAATAACCGCAATCATTAATAGGAGGGGGTTATCAATACGGTTGTATTTTTAAATGTTTTTTACCTCAGAACTCCGTCATTTATGAACCAAATTCGGATTTATGAACTTACAGATTGGTCCGATTTTCATCAAAATCCTGCTCTGATGATCCATGAGGAATTGAGGGAACTCCTCATATGAAGTTGAAAATTTTCTTGTTGGTTCAGTTACGATAACGATGCATTATTTTATGGAAAGCGTGACCTGATTTTACCCCCCCCCCCCCTGGGTTTGTTTTGGACAAGGGGACTCCTTAACGGTCAACAGCACGAACGGATTTTTATTTATACGTAATCAGTTATGTATAAATAAAAAGCCCGTTCTAAGTTGCACCATGACATGACTGCTGCTGTACTTACAAAAAAATTTGGAGTAATATTTTTTTTATAAACCCCTGGTTGTAACAAAAATAATGTACCAAAAAATATTTAAATATGCGTTATAATCGGCAAACTTATTTCCATTGTATGAAAATACGGCATAAGGAATAATATAAATACATTATATTGCGTAGTACATTTATACAACTAGAGTTTTCAGCTACAACGGGCGAACCCGTCACCTCAGGAAGTTTTAACGATTAGTCGTTCTCTCTCCCGTGAAGTAAACGCAGAAGACATGGACAAAACAGTCCATCGCCAAGCTCCGCCACATGTCCGTAAGAGGCCAACGCCTTAACCGCGAGATAACTAGGTGTGTTACCCAGCGGGCTTACACTCACGCCCTTACTTCTAATTGCGATCAGATTACTCCGGTCTCTCGATTAGTTACGAGTTCGAGGTCGCTTGCGCGGTCCTTTCCCTTACGAAGCGGTGAAACGGTGTATACCGAAACTATCGCGTACCATGGCATCCTTTGCCCGGCTGTTCACCCAGGATCGGGCAGTCGATGGTCGTTTCAAGAGCAGTCACCGAAAAGGTCTGCAACCACCCCCGCTCTATAAGAAACAGCACTGCTTCCAGACTACCCCGACTGATAGTCAGAGTGCACAGTCGATTGGCTTACGCCGCACGGTGCACAGACCGCCAAGGAGCGCCAGAAGGTTGATCCTGCCCTGGCTCGCACTTCATTCGTGGAGGCCACCGGATAGGTGTTGACCCGTGAGTGTGACCAACCCTGAACACAATGGGTCTTCGTGGCCAACTGAGCAAGGGCCCATTAGCTCCCATTTCTCTACGCAATTTAAGATGCAATACCACTATGCCTAGTGAAATTCTAGTAGGTTTTAAGTACGGGTAATATCTGTATTGCATGAAAAATATATTACGTAACAAACCTTTTTGATTTTTCCCAACATAGTGATATAAAGATCCTGATGTGGATTCCATAAAAATGTAGTCGTTTCTTTCTATTTCTCACAATTGAATTATACATTGTAGGCATAACCCGTATATTGTGAAAATGTTTAGGTTGCGAATAACAAAAACTAGTAACTGAAAACAAAACTTAGACAGGTCAGTGACGTGCTCCTTGAACGTAAGCTGAGAGTCAAAGAGAACTCCTAGGTCGTTTACCTTTTCAACTCTAGCTAGCACCTAACCAGTGATGGAGTAATCATGACATGCATCATTCATAAATAATTCAGATAAGAATAAACAAAACATACATCATTCACGATACATCATTCATAAATGACATATTATTACGTGCCTAGTGAGGAAATGTTTATGACATTAGCGAAGACCCTACCAAGATAGTTCCGTGCCGGCCGTGGCGGCCAAAAGCTATATGAAGCATAATTTTGTGGCCTGGTTGTGAGAACACGAAAAAGAATTTTGGTACAATTATACCGGATTTTAAAAACCCGGTCCTTAAGCTTTAAAAAAACCCGGTTCTTTCGGCAGAACGAAATTGGTAAATTCAAATTCAAATTCAAAATTCTTTATTAATCTATAATATTACATATATTATTAAATTTAAAACCATCCTAACTAGGCCTCGCTTGTACTAAGGTAGGCTTAAAATAATTATTTCCATATTAATTGTAAATTATCTTTATTCTGTTACTTTTTTCCAAAAAAACAAAAACGAGCGAGATTTGTCGTCAGTTTTTGAAAAACCTAGAGATGATTCTCAATATTAAAAAATACTATTTACACCAACGTATGGTATTTTTGCATAGTACCAAGACAGTTTTTGGAACTTGAAAAAAATATTTGAAATTACGTAATTTCCAGAAATATGGCCAAACATTATTTTTTTCTATTTATTAAAGATACTATTGAGTGATATAAAAAATAACACAGTGATCTTAAGTTATTTTATTATTGTAATCTAATTTTTACGTTATAAAAAACTATTCATTTGATAATTTATTATATTATAATTGAAAAGCCAAATCGACTATATTAGACGACGCGCGAAGCCAAAATCGTCATTCGTAATTGGCAAGTGCTAACGGTGGGACGTATTCCCTTGTCGCCGCGGTATACCTATACATCTTTATGTATATCGATAGCACGCGGGCGTGTGGCATTGCAAAAATATCTAAATTTTTAGTCGCGTCAACTCGGAATGGAGCCTTAGGAGTCGAAGAACAAATTATTTAAAAAAAAATAGTATTGAAATTACCTTGCAGGATTTTGTCATAGCTTCACACCTATAGTAAAAGTATAGTTTTGATAAAAAGTCGCATTTTTATATTAAGATAATTCAGAACATCTGTATTTATAATTATTAGCATACGTTTAAATTTATTGATAACTAATTAAAGAAATTAAAAATATTTGTTTGATATAATGTAATTTATTTTAATATTACAGAAAATACTACACACATAGTACGAAAAGGTTACGAAAATACAATTAAAACACTAATTTCAGATATCATTCCAAACTGGTAGACAGGGGGCGAGACTTCCCTCTGTTTACCTTTCCTGGTGCCTCGCCATAAGGCGTTGCCCTCTGTCGGGCAGGTGGCGTAACTAGACAGTGGATTGTTTTTCATCCCAAGTCTTCTGCGCTCACCTCAAGGAGACAAAACGATCCAATATCGTTAAAACTTCCTGAGGTGACGGGTTCGCCCATTGTAGTTGACAGCTTTAGTTAAATTGTCGGGTTCGTCGCTTGCAGATGATATCTCCAAAGGGTACAGTTAAACCAGTGGCGTTAAATGTGCGTTTGGACGAGGCTTTATGTGTGTGCGTCGCTCTGTTGGGCAGGGAGAAAGTCGGGTTCCGATCCCCAATAAAAAATCGGCAACGCTTAAACTTGTCCGTTGCCCGTTCGGGAAAATATGAAGCGTAGCGATTTGCTTGCGAAACACATAAATATTCATTTGTTAGAACTCCGCCGGCGGAATACAAATGTAAAAATCTCGAACAGGCAGCGAGCGGGGACTCCCTGTTTCGCCCCCGTGTTCTCCCCCATCTCCCGCGTATCTGCTCCTAAAGCCGTTCGCGGAAATTTTCAATTTCATTACGTTCTCACCCAATATTGTTTCCGAAATTCGCTAGCGTTTTCTGTCACTATTGATCAAGGCGCTTCTGCAGCACAATATCGTTATATGCAAAGTAAATTTTAATATAAACTATGATTAAATATGCGTCAATAGATGACGTCGTTATTAATTTAGGTAGCTCTATTACTATGTTTTTTTTTAAATGCATGTCAGCTTTCACAATATTACACCAATTAATGCAGACATTCACTCGCATCATACCCGCGGTAGCTCCCTTTTATGCGTACCCCGAATACGACTGGCAAAAGTACAGAAAAGCTACTTGTACCTTAGCATTAAATTCTATAATCTGCTCCCTACAAAATTTAAACAGCTGGAGAACATAAAATCAAAAAAAACATCAAGGAGATGCTGATAGGCCACCCTTTCTATAATCTGGCCGAATTTGAGGGCCATGATTTTTCAAATATTGTGCCCATTTAAATTACTTAAAAAAGTAGAGCCTTATTGTCTCATTATTTTATATGGTCTTATATCTGTACTTTTAGTTTAAATTGCATAAAGTAGATTTAATTTGATTATTTTACATTTTACTGACAATTTGAATATTACGATGAATAATTTTACTACGTATCTGTTCGAATTACTAACGACTTCAAATATTAGGCTTCTATTTTGATTATTTATATGTATAGTTTGACAATCTAATAGTTAATTCTCGACTACCTATGTATGTTCAGTAAAAAGTAGTAACGAAACTTACTACCTAACCCAATTATTTTGACACGTTCAAGAGCGGTCTTTAGCCGTCAATTGGACACGACGAAAATGTAATGTAATTACTGATATAAATTCTGACAGCTTCAGCGGCTGCAAACCTGACTCTATCATATCAACTATGAGTACGAATAGATTGAACCTTACCCGCCGTTCTAGTACCCGCACCTATCTTAACACTAAATGATAACAAATATTTTGAAAACCCAGCACTTCATAAAAAGTAGAGTTAATGGAGTTCGAATTACAGAGCGCCCACGATTAAGTATTGCTACTCAATGAAGAGGTAACCCTTTTGTGGTAACCGACACTTTTACGGAAACCGATACCGACAGGTATCCGTCGCTTTTAGAAAACGGCCCTAAAACAACATGGTCAACGTCGGTCAACATCGACCCGCCCTTATAGTTTTCTGTTTGTTACTTTTTATCTCTTTCATTTTTATTGTCCTTTTGGTTTGGGAGCTAACGGGCCCATGATGAGGTGGCCACGATGACCCATGTGTTCAGGGTCGGTCACACTCACAGGTCAACACCCATCCGATGGCCTCCACGCATGGGGTGCGAACCTGGGTAGGACACTGGGTCAACCAGTCTCCCCTGGGAATCAAACCTCTGGCGCTCCTGGACGGTCTGGGCACCGAGCGGCGCAAGCCAATCGATTGTGCTCTCCGACTAACAGTCGGGGGAGTCTGGGAACTGTATTGTTTCCTATAGAGCGGGGGGGGTTGCCTACCTTACGGCGACTGCTCTTGAAATGACCATTGGCCATCCGATCCCTGTTCAGAGTCGGGCAAAGGACGCCTTGGTCCGCGATAGATTCGGTGCACACCGTTTCACCGCATCGTAAGGGAAAGGACCGCGCAAGCGACCTCGAACTCGGAACCAATCGAGAGACCGGAGAAATCTGGTCACAATTGGAAGCAAGGGCGCGAGTGTCGGCCCGCCAGGTAACATACTGGCTATCTCGCGGTTAAGGCGTTGGTCTCTTGCGGGTTGTGGCGTAGCTAGACGTCGGATTTGTAATGTCCAAAGTCTTCTACGCTCACTGCACGGTCGATAGAACGATGAATCGTTAAAACGTCCTGCGGTGACGGGTTCGCCCGTTGTGGTTGACATCTCAAGATGTCCTTTTGGTTAGCAAACGCAATAAATATATTATAAATTTGAGTTATAGGTTAGCTGACATATATTACCGTAGGGAAATAAGCTCGTTTTTTTTATTTAAAATAAAACTTTATCATTATTATTATTAATAATAATAGTAATTGGTTGCGCGCAAAGTATCTTTTGCATCAGCATCTGATTAGTGTATGTGGATGTTCGCCTTCACTGAAAGATGTTGATTCCGAAAAAGAAGAAGAACGACTTGAACGCTGCTAGTACTGCGTTTGCTCGAAAATGCCTACCCCCCGCTAGTTTTTAATAATAACTACAGCATATATATTTTTCAGAGGTTTTTGCATACTCTCGCGACTCTGTACCGCTTTTATTTATCGCCTTTTCAAACCGCGCCGCAAAATCAGAATAAAAACTCCGCGAAAAAACTAATCGGCGTCAAGTGGGTCGTGTGTGACATTTTCGAAGATACTTGCATGGGAAATCCACCAGCAGGCACCTCGAGGGTCCGTGGCAGTGCTGGGACTTCCAGATAGGCGAGGATCAACATCATTGGTTAGTCGGTGTTTTACAGACATATATCTGATTACGTGTTGATGTTTGATGGATTTGCGCGCATCGATTTCGTCTCATTTTGTAAAGTACCCACATAGTAGAATCTATTTATTTATTTTATTTATTTTAGTATAATTTATTCAAGGTTATGATCCCGCCGTTGTTCAACTATTTACACGTTGAAAAACCAGTAATAGTTAAAAATCTAAAAAACCAGTAGGTTAGTTTAAAACCAACATATTCATAGTTTCAAAGATAGTCATAAAATACTCACAATGTCAGAAATTCATATAAGTTAAATGTTAAAAATTAAGAATAGGTAAAATAATGGAATTATTTCAGTAGAGGAACCTTTCTCAAAAATCGAAAAAATAAATCAATACTACTAGATTCGATCATTGTAATGCTAAATGTGAAAGAAAAAAGCTTCGGACGCGTAAAATTTCGAGACCAAATTTACATTTTTTTTTAAAAAAAAGTTTTTTGAAACTCAGTTTTTAAGGTTGTAATTAAAAAAAACTAATCTAACCTACCGCCAAATAGGGTTATGTATTATTTAAAATTAAAAAAACATACCGAAATGTATGGGTTTGGCGCTTTTTTCAATGCCTATATCTCGCTTATTTATTGGGATCGAATAAATATTATTGCAGATTTGGAATCAGCGTGGTAAATATAGTCTGGTGACGTTAAAAAATCAACAATCTAGAAGAGGGGCCTATACTGCAATAATACCGAAATAATAATAAAATAAAGACTTAATAGTAAATTAAAAACAATAGATTTTAAAAACGCGGCTAAAACAATATGACCGCCACAGACGGTCAACATCCACCCGCTCTTATTGGAAAGCCCTTTAGATACCGCATTTTACATTTGTTTAGAAATTAACCCTGCCATTCAAATGGTAGCGAATACTCGGCCTAAATTACCTGTACCTGTATACTGGGGCTCCCTTCGATTTATTGAGTCAAGCCTTTGTTACCCGGCCTAATGGACAAACATAGCGACAATGTACTACTCAGTAAATAGCCACCAGCAATGAACTCTTCCCTCTCTATCGGAAAATACGGAAATTGATACGTTTCCATCAAATATTTATACGAAGCCAGATATGTTACGGCGTTGGTTCGCCTTTGTGAAAGTGCTCGTCGCAAATACAGGCTGCCGGGCGGCAGAATTATCACTGCAAACGTTTTGGATGTCTTAGGATAGTGCGTTCGTTGATAAGATTTATGTTTGATATTGCTTATACATAAACGTGTAATTATATTAAAACGAATAAAAAACATGACTGCCGTTACATAAAGTGAACTATTGTATTTATAATTATTTATATTACAGTTTTTTATGAAATATTTGTGGTTTATTTATTTATTCTTACAGTTGCATGTAATATATTTTCGGAATATACTCAATCACTCCTTTCATTTGACACTAAACACAATATATTTATTTTAATTTAATGATATTTGACATTTGGGCAATTTAACAACTACTAATTTGATATTTTAACAGTTAAGAAATTATGGTGAAATGAAGAAACGGAAAACATATATAGATGAACACTGAACATTCCTTATTTGTCGGGCAGTCATGTAAAAAATAGTTGTGTCACCACAAGACTTTCCCGGCAAGTAGACAAGCCCCACGTTAACTCTCCCCCACTCCCCCCGCGGAAAACAAAACTTTCCCCGAGCGCCAATTGGTAGTATTTTCCGTGGTATTAAAATGTCATTTTTCCAAAAATTATATAATTGTAAATAAGATAAAGAACGAATTTACCGCGTGAAGTTTATAACACTAAAATTTTAATTTTTGTTTTGATAATTTTTAAGGATATTAATTTTTGTGCTGATAATTTTTGATAATTTTGATAATTTTGTAAATCATGAGATACGGCACATACGCAATTATAAATTAAGCATGCGGAGTACGCATATAATATTATACCCTAATTAGAAACAAAGTAAAAATGTTAGCGATAGCCATGTAATATTAGAGTATTGTTTGTGTACCTTTTATAATAAATAAATAAATAAACACCCGGCGTTTCGGAATCGTTGTAACCGCGGTTGTCTTGGGTATACTAAAAGAGATGTCAATCCGTTGTTCCGCGGGTAGGCCGTATATCGCTGTAGCCACCGTTTTAATATACGCAGTGGCGGCAGTGGTATGCGGCCTACCCGCGGAACAATGGATTGACAGCTCTTTTAGTCTACCCTAGACAACGGTGGTTGAAACGTCGCAGAAACGTCGGGTGTCATCTACAAAGACAAAAACGTCTTACATTTGACCAATGGAAATCTTCGCCACCTCCAGACCCATTTATTTGCTTGCTAGTATCTACCGCTGGTCAGGGGATATCACAATATTAGACAAAATCCGAAATAAGTACATATAGGCAATATAGGGAAGTTTTAAAGTCGCTCCGATATTTGATAAAGTCAAAGAAAGGCGCTTATGGTGGTACGCTCACGTCCAGCGACGCGCAGATGATCACATGGGGAAATTTGCCCAAGACCTGAGAGATAACCTGCCAACGACGAAACGTGCTCGTGAAAGACCACTCGCCAGCTGGTTGACGACGGTCGAAAAAGACCTGAGAGAAGCACAAGATCGACGCCGACACAGCACAAGATCGTGCTCAGTGAAGGAGAAAGACAAAGAAAGCCGACCCCAAATAAATGAGACAGTATCTAGGAAGAAGAATAAGAATTTTCTACCGTGGAGAAGAGGTCAGAGTGAAGCAAATAACAAGCGGAAGTGGAACCGGAAGTTCTGGCGGCATTTATGCGCTGTTAAAATCTACCACCGCGCGAATTGCCGATACGCAAAGTGACAGGTGATTTAACATCTTCTTTACTTTATCTTTCGCTTATTTATTCAAATTTAAAAAGACTAAAAGACTACTCCATTTTAAGACTCCATTAAAAGACTACTCCAGTTGTTAGAAATGTTAGAAAATTGTTTTATTTTTTATTGCATTTTCAGATTATAGTATATTTGAGTATTTTCTCTGAAAATTTCAAATCCATCGGGCAAATATTCTTGGATATACATGCATATCTGTAAGGACGTTCGGGGCGTTACAAAGTAGGCGGCGTAAAGACCAGAGTATCAGCTGTTTTTAAGCCGCGCAATCCCTTTTCATTGCATTCGCATAGGCCTATTTATAGATCTATTTTATACCAGAAAGCTAAATGTAGTCATTTCTTATATCAAACAAGTGAATTTCGTTAGTTTAACATCTCTGCCACGTTGTAAAGTCGTGCTTTCAGTTTATACTCTCTGTTCGTAGATTTGCGTTTCAAAATGCTTTTCAAGTATCGTAGAAAACTAAGTGCACCTGATAAGGTGCTAAAGCAAGATCAAAAAAGAGAAAATGATTCTCAGAGCGCGTCACGATCTCTGACGTATGAGCGCATGAGAGCACGCGCGATGGAAGAAGACAACAACAACTCGCGGAATATTAGAAGTTGCTATTGATGCTGACAGTTTATCTTATGGCTCCGGCATAGATGACTCAGTGTAAGTTGAAATAAAAATGACAATGTATAAACGTCTTTTAAAACTTTGAATGCATTTTTCTCAAAACGGTGTTTTTAAAGTCGGTGAGCACGATTTCTCAAAAACAGCGGAACTGATCGGCCTGAAATTTTAACACAACCTTCTCAGATATATTTTCAGGGACTGATAGAAGGAATAAGATTTTTGATAATTGTTTTTTTTTTTTTTTTTAATTGGTTGAAAATTGGTTTTTGTTTTCTTTTAGAGCTGCCATTTTGTTCAAAATCTAACTTTCATTCCTTCGATCAATACCTGTATTTATCTTTCCACTAATTGAATCTTCTATATTTTTTTGAAGGACCTCTAGGAAATTGTTTACAGGAGCAGTGTAAATCAATATTTTAAAAAAAGGAAAATTACAAAACAAAGTTTAGAATTTATTAATACTTCTTGGAATTTACTAATACCATTGCATTTATTAATACTTCTTGTATTTGTCAGAAAAAAACCATTTCAGAAAAAAATCCTAAAAAAACTACTTTTTTTGGTCTAACAACTGCGTATAACCCCTTAATTTATTATTATTTTATTATTTATTCCGTAGCCGGCGATTGGGGAGGGGGTCGCCCTGGCAGCCAATACGCTGCTGTCGGTGCCGCTGGATCTCGTACTCCACCTCGTACTTCACGATTCGCTTCCATTCTTGACGATTTTTTGCCACGTCTCGAGCATCCCTAGCCGACAATCGTTGATTTTTAATTAAGGTCGTCTTTGATGTTATTTAGCCAGGTTTTCTTCGGTGCCGATCGCTGAATTCTCCATTCTGTCGGACGGTCTCGCCAAAGAAGATTACGTAGCAAGCGATTGTCGTTCATTCGGCAAACATGGCCGAACCATCGTAGTCGACGTTTTTGTACTTCTTCTTCGATCGTTGTTACCAGATCGCATCTTTCTCTAATGGTCTCGTTTCGAATTCGGTCGCGGAGTGAGACACCGAGAATCTGCCTCAAGCATCGCATTTGGAAGACTTCGAACTTTTTGAACGTCCACGTTTCCGATCCATAAAGAAGAATGGGAAGAACCAACGTTCGGTATAGTCGTACTTTGGTTTTGATGGTAATATTCGTTCGCTTCCATATGCACCACTTGAGCGAGGCGAATGTTGCTGTTGCCTGACCGATCCGGCTATGGACATCGGCCGTCGATGCCACTTTCTTTTCCGTAACCAACGATCCTAAATACTTGAATTGTGGAACCTGTTCGATTTGGGTTCCATCGAGGTAAACGCTGGCCTTCGAAACCACTTAATTAATTAAATTATCACATTACATTACATTTTCGTCGTGTCCAGTTGACAGCTAAAAACCGCTTTTAGGCGTCTCGTTACTTTCGTCTGGAATAGTGTCGTTACTACTCTTTGATTAACATATTATATAGGTTTACCATTTCCATTCTGATCCTTCATTTAACTTGATATTTTTACCATTATATTGACTATTATATTATAACGACTATTTAACTTTCTCTTCGATAATCCATTGTATTTTGTGTTTGTAAAACTATATATTTCCATATATTATGACAATCAATTGATAATTCTCACGACAAAATATTCTAAACTAAGTTAGTTTTTAATTTTTTTTTACTTTATTATGTCTTATAATTATTTGATAGTCTTGGTAGTTTTAATTATCCAATGTGATGACTCTTTTGTATAAAATTTTGGAAATAATTTAATTTTAGGCGGTTATTTAAAGTATTGTGTACTAATTTCTAACCAACTATGTAAAAGGTTTTGAACACGATATACTTGATTTGATTTGATTTGGTTTGATTTGGTAATCAAGAATTTACGTATTATATTATCAAAAAATAGTATCTAAGAAAATTACATTAATAAATAAAATAGTCAAATATTTGGAACGTACCGAATCATCGTAAAATCTTATTACAAAATTAGAATGAGTACCAACTAAAAGTTATTTATCGTAACAACCAAATTTATATTAGTCATATTATTGTAGGTAGTAGTTTGTAAGTTGTTATGATGAAATGAAATATATCGTAATTTACATACTTTGGAGCGATGCGGTCACCAACCTCTCTGTCATAACCATGCAATACGAGTAGGTACTCGTACAAAAATAAATCGGTATACGCAATTGGACCTAAATCATACGAATTGGGTTTTCCATTTGTCAATCTGACCCGGCAGTCATTTTTCGGTTCGAAACACACAACCTGCTGAACAAATTGCGGTTGTCAACATCACTCGCTCTTCCGTGACGTAAGCAATATCCCTTGAAAATTTCGTCCATTTCTGGTCGCTCCGAAATAACTTCTGCTTATATTCGCGAGGCGCAACAATAAACGTCTATGTATGAAATAGGTATTTATTGATGAATTTATCAGCATTGTTCTAAGAAATATACATTTTGCAATTGTCTATACCTATGTTGGGATGTATTTGGTAGAATTTCGAGGCGACTATTCTAGAAGTCTCATGACAATAATATCATTTATTTATTATATACATAAAATACTGTATTGTTGTGCTTTATTTATTATATAAAATCCTTTGTTATTGTTTTGGTTCATTTGGCCACATTATAAAGTAACACAATGTCCACCTAACTATGACTGTACTATCCTTTATATAGGCGGGTTCGGTTTGGTTAGATTAAGTTAGGTTTAGTAAATAACTAAATAGGTATGATTAGCAAATAATTAAAAAAGCAATGTAATTTTTCCTATTATACCTATCTAACTTTATTAATGTGACAAACATTATGTTAACGCTAGAAAGTCTAAAACTTATTATATACCGATATTGCTCAAAAGCATTCAAAATGACTGCTTTGTGAAAGAATAACTAATGCGTGAAATATTTTATTTAAAATTGATTTTTATATATATTTTAAATAATTTAAATTTATTTAATAGGTTATTAGTAAGTATTAAGTAATAAATAAAATTTGCTGAGCTTGTAAAACAAAAAAAAAGTACTTTATGCATTATTATGTGCATTACTATGTGTTATCCGAGACAGAGTTCACAGAGTCCTCTCCAGGTTAGTCCCGAGGAGGCTACCGGATAGGGAGTTAAACCGTGAGTTGTGCCGACCCAAGATAACCAAGATAATCGTTAGCTGCGTCAACAGGTCGGCCGTTACAGATAGGTATCATCCACATACAGGCGACTTTGCTTGCCTTACCGAAGAAATTGATTTATTAATTTTATGTGATATTTTTTAATAAACCGTTTGATAGGAAATCTTACACTTGGTAAAATCAAAATTATCAGAATTACAAAATCAACAAAATATGTATACTCTTTCGTATTTTTATTTTTACTTATTTTAATTAGGTACATATAAATTCAAATGCATGAGCACAAAATAAGATGAATCGACAATTAAGAAAATGCCGTTGTATGTTCTTCTAAATTTATCTACACATCTGTCTGAGCCCAGGTTACATAGCGCATATATTAAACGCAAATGATTATCATTATATTGTGCTAAGCAAAGAGCAGCCAAGCCCGCCTTGCTAGGCACCCTTTAGTGCCACGGTTGTGTCAAAGAAAACTTTGATATATATTTTTTTTATAACGATTATTTTCTTATTTTTTTATTATTAATATTATGTTTTAAATTTTTATTTATTTATTCTCGTTTTTTTCAGTATTTCAACCAATTATCTAAACCGCAGCCTTTATCTACAGGCGCGAATCCCATATTTGCCGTATAGAGATGATTATCGCATCGCATTCATACGAGCTCCGCCAGTTTCACTATAAAAATTCATATTCATGCAAGTGATAGTTTCGTATTGAACGAAATGAAATGATTGTCTAGTGATTAACGACTTGCAGGGGTTCGCAACAAGCGATTTTCTAACAAAGCAATCATACGGCTAACACTTTTTAAATGATACTATGGTCTGAGCTAGATATAAACGTGTTTACCATGATACACTGGAGATCCAGTGAGTGAATCTAGTGACCATCCAGCTACTGGATTAATGTAAATCAGACTTAAAGAATAAAGATAGCCAAGAAAGACAGAAGAACTGAGAAAATTCAATATGTCATAATCCTTAATGACATAATTAGGGTTTTAATTAAAATACACCATACTTGCAATTTATTGTAAAAATAGGTTCGACTGAGAAAGAAAGCTATTGCGAACCTTATTCAGTCGCACGTTGAAATGAGGCAAATCCCTCCTTTCACCTATTATACGACTGCATGAATGAATGAATGGGTTAGTATACGTTCAAGCTCTATATCACTGAGTGCCATCTTGGCTGTTTATCGCACTTCCGTGTATTGGTGTTCAATTAACGCAATACCTGTGTTCTGAGCATGTGGGTGCAGGACCGAGAAATCTGGCGCTGGAAGTACATTTCCGTCATCTCCAATTGAGAGCTAAAAACTGCTCTTGAATGTGTCAAAATCGTGTGTTAGCTAGTAAATCTCGTTACTACTCTTTGCTCAACATATATATCTAGTTAAGAATGTAAATATTACATTATCAAAATATAAACATATATAATCAAAATTGAAACCTAATAATTGACATAGTCAATAATTCGAATAGAGACGTACTAAAACTTATTCATTGTAATATCCAAGTGGTCAGTAAAATGATAAATAATCAAATCTTGTGACCACTACCTAATAACTTGAATCTGTTTTAACTGCAAAACATATGCCGATCGATTTAGTTTGTTTGGGATCAAATTGCTTAAATTCCATTTTTTTAAAGTTTATACTATTCCCCTATGATCTATGGAAACTTCAATACATATATTTTGTGTATTTAATATTAATTACTGAATACCAAAATACATCTTGTTTGCAAAGTAAAGTGTCAGGGTTTTATTTCACAGAACCTCTGTGGTTTCGTCATCAAAAAACCGCAAACCGCAGCGACCACTAAGCTATGGCCTAGCTAAACACACCACCCTTTCACGCAAATGTACCAAACACACGTGGCATGGTCAAATAATCAATTTGTTCTCAATGGCGCAGTAGATACCTGCGCTAGTTATACCGCAATATATACATTTAAAATCTAAAAGTACAAATATAAGATCAAATAAATTATACAGACAATAAGGCTCTGTTAGATCGTTGTAGTCTGCGATGTTATGTGAGTGCGTATTGTTAAGATAGTAAAGCAGCGCCACTTTTGCAAATAAAAAACGAGTGTGCAGAAACTCCCCGTCCTAATATACCATATGCAATCATATTGTTGGCTAGCATGTCCATAAACTCAGCTCGTTAAATATGTCGTTTTATATATATTTATAAGGATTTCTAGCCATGACCCTTAGAAGAACTTTTTGTGCTTAAACAAGCGGATATCTCTCCAAGTGTGTAAAAACTCCTCCTAATATACCATACTAGCGACCCTAAATGCTGATACTAAATACAGTACAGAAAAACTGTGAACGTTGTATATAAAAACATAGCGGCCCGCTCTGGCTTCGCACGGGTATAAAATATATAGCCTATGTGATTAAAATCGATCCAGTAGTTTTGATTTATTCATTACTGCCCGTGGCCCGCACGCGTTAAATTTGGAGTAAAACAATCCCCCTTTCCCTATACAATGAAGATTTCCTGCTATCTTTGGAATATCTAAATTCATACACTACATTTTTACTTATTTACTTTTTACATTTTTAACTATTTATTTTATTTTTACAACATATTACAGAATGTCTTTATAAACAACGTTCACAGCTTTCTTGTCATTAGACAATACAAACATGTTTTCTCTGGAGGTCACTCTTGAAAGAGCGACATACAGTTGTCCATGTGAAAAACAGTCAACGCTCAAATCTAAGCCTGCAAAGTTGAAGGTTTGACCCTGCGATTTATTAATGGTCATTGCAAAAGATGTCTTTACCGGAAACTGTAAACGTTTAAATTGGAAGGGTAAATCCGATAGTATCAGAGGGATTCGGGGAATCAATACATCTTCTCCGGTACCACATCCTGTGAGTATTGTGCACTCTATTATGAAAGTTTTCAATGATTTTACCAGCAAACGCGTGCCATTGCAAAATTTAGGTGGATTCAGGTTTCTTAATAAAATAACAGGACAACCTACTTTCAACACCATTTTGTGAGGAGGGAGTCCAGACGGGTTCAAAGAGTTTAGAAATTCTGTAGGAAAATGAACAGCTTCTTCCAAATCGAGAACAGTATCGACCGAGTAGTATATTTTCGTCGGCGCATCAATCTTTGAAAGAATCAAGTTATTTACTTTATCTACTTGTTCGTTAGTTGGTGACAGAATCGCTCTTTCTTTAAACCAAGATATTGTCTTATAACTTATGTTATCAATGTCAGGATAGACATTGTTGACTAACTCTTGGATGTTGTCTATCAAAACGCAAAGGTTTTCTAGGTCAATCCTTCCCTCACTTTGTGTTAACTCTCCATTGCCAACTTTTAGCAGCATCTCTGGAAATAGCCTGTTCTCACGTGAAGATGACGAAACCCTCATATTAGTTTTAAGCTTTAATTTATTGACATGTGGCCAAAGGTTGGATCTTTTTAGGCAAGCATTTATTTCGTCAGCACGTGTTCCTCGAGTCACAACTGGTAGGATTTGACGGAAATCTCCTGAGAACAGAATTGTACATCCACCCATAGGTGAATTTTTGTTGCGCAAATCGCGCATTGTCCTATCCAGTGCTTCCACAGACGTCTTGTTTGACATGGTAGCTTCGTCCCAGACTATTAATGAGCAGTCACGCATCAATTTTCCTGTATTGCTCTGTTTAGAAACACTACAGACGCTGTTATTATCATCGGTGGCGATTTTCAGCGGGAGCTTGAATGTGGAGTGTGCGGTTCGGCCTCCTTCCAAAAGCGTAGCGGCAATGCCGGATGACGCAACAGCTAACGCAATTTTTCCGATAGATCTCACTTTTTTTAAAAGCAGATTGATTAAAAATGTTTTTCCTGTACCTCCTGGGGCATCAAGGAAAAACAATTTCCCTTCATTGTTATCAATTGTTGATAGTAATGCAGTGAATACATTTTTCTGATCGATGTTTAATCGTGGCTCATCTTGAGCTATATTTTGTAAAAGTCTCGTTTGATCGTATGATGTTTCTCTTGTGTATTCGGCACTGTTAGTTAAATCTGAGTTAGTAGTATTAGCTGGCATCGGCAGCCCAAAATCCTTGATCGATTTACCCGAAAGTAATTGCACTACTTTGTTCAATTCCAATAATGCTTCGTCAAATATGTTTTGATCATATTGTAAATCATCTGAGTTTAACTCTCGCCGTCGCCGAATCAGAATATCACTGGCCATATTTTCTTGACATTTATTCCATAGATTAACAGAATCAGTTACTTGACAAAACACTACTATGACGGCAAATAAATATCTTAATGATGTAGCTGAACTACAAACAGCTGCTTCTGATAATGTGTTTTCCCAGTGAGAATCGTCTTCCAAGAGCCCCATAGCTTTGCATGCTGCTTGATAAGTATTGTAAACAACACCTTGTACAGTTCTTAGGTGTGCAAAGGATGTCGGGCCTTTTACAATATGCAATAACATTCTCAGATAAAAGCATTCGCTGTTGTTGGGATGAACCACGTAGACTCTGCCAAGAGCATCCGTTTTTTTTACTCCGGGGAAACCATCAACCGCAGTACCTTGTTTTCGCCGTTGAAAAGTTTTAGAACTCTGGTTCCATGTATAGTAACCTGGAACTCTGTCATACGTCAGTGTTTTCGCGAAATCATCTTGAGCACATAACTTGAAGAATGCTGTCAATGTTGTATCCCGCGGGTTATTAACAACTTCTTGTATATTGTTCTCTGTGAAATATACTCTTTGTCCATTTTCTAAATGAACTGCAAGGTGGAAAATTGTGGGAGCCCGGTCGTGCACTTCGAATGATAAAATCCTCCATACAGCTTCAGAGCTGCAGATGTAACGTCCAGACTGATATTTTTCCACTTCATTTGGTGATTGTATGCTGAAAGTGGCTTGATCACTGCCTTTATTAATGTACTTAGTAACATATTGAATTGACTTTATTGAATTGCACAACTTTACGTTGATGTGGGCATCAAAAATTTTCAAAAGGAGCGGATTATAGGGAACGATCCATCGGTTATCAATATCATGGTTTCGGACGGTAGAATTTTGCCCACCCTGTTCTGGCGATCGTCGACGATATTTGGGATATCCGTCATCGCTAGTACTTGTTTGAGTTTGGAACGACTTCGGAAATTTTTTGCTGCATTTAGAATCTCGCATACATGGAGAATTCGGGTTTAAAGTCCCGCAAGGGCCGTGTACCATATGTTTCTTTACGATTTCGTACAGGATAGGATCTTCATCTTTATCCGGTAATTCAGCTGAAATAACCCTGTCAATTTGGTTTGGTCTAATTTTGTTCACTAACCACACCAACAGGTGTACATGTGGCAAGCCACGTTTCTGCCATTCTATTGTGTACATATGACAGCGCGGCGGACCGAATATATGAGACTTGTTAATGAGGTGCAGGAGTTTCTGTACTTTTAAATGGAAGACTCTGTTAACTATATCGTATCTGTCTTGTGGAGTTAAATTGGTGTTAATATTTTCTTTGATTTCCGGCCAATTTGGGTTACATGTTGCAGTTATAAATAAATCAGGTTTGCCGTAATTTCTTACGTAAGTCATGGCGTCTTGCGATTTTTCGTGTAAATATCGAGGTCCACCTGTGAATGATGAAGGTAGTATAACCAACTGCCCAATGCCGTTGCGGTGTTCATTCGCCTGTAAAGCATCCTGAAGATGAACGTAATTTTCAGCTCTCAATTTAGTTTGATTATTACGGATGTAGGCCAATCTCTCAGATTCAATTTTCGCATATTGATCTACCAAGTATTGGTTTGTTAACATTCCATATCTAAGCAAAGTATTGAAATTGTTACGTCTTGTCATTATACGGTAGCAATAGTAGTTCATACATGATACTGTTTTACGCAGAGGTGTACCACCGGTTGGGTCAACTTGGGAAATATTAATGGCATAACCATTTTCTCCACGACATAGCATCAAAGGATATTGTAAGCTGTCATAAGATCTGTGTAACTCTGAATTTTTTTGTTATCATGAAATTTTGTTATTATGAAATTATCATCACGACTATGCAATACAATATCTCTTTTGTCAAATTGCTGTCCAGCTATCACCACTGCTACTTCACTCGTGGAAGGCGCATTGTATCGTCCTCTGTGTTCTCCAACAGGAACTTTATTTGCAGGGATTACGACATTAAAGTCAGGAGTATCTGCTGGAACACTCTCAATCGCAGTTTTGAAAGACTGTATGTAGCAATTATGAGAATGTAACATATCTTGGAGAGATCTAATCAAATCTCTATCAATTGGCTGTGCAACACTTGTACACCGCGTAGATGCTTGTGTATCTGGATCTGCAATAAAATATATTTGCAGAAATTTGTGATCATCGGGTCGAAGTGGTAGCAAGCTCCCAGCTAAGTGGTACACTTGCCCTTGAATTTTAAATGTAGGCATGAACCCACGCTCAACGACTTGCTTACTCTTAAAAGAGGTCATTTGAAATGCGTTATTATAACGGCGTATATTGCGCATGAATTCCTTGGATTTCTGATGATCACCCGTAAGAAGAGAGTGAAGTGGTTCAGGTGGAGGGAGAACTTCTTCTAATTTGACTTTTCCTTGTAAGCAACACATGCCTTTCGATTCGTCCTTGAATTTCAATGCCAAGCAATGTTCACACACTACTGACATAGTACCTATTGATACTATACGATCGTCCTTGTAAGAAATCGAAGGATCGTAATTCATGGCAGAATTTTCTTTATTCACCCATGAATTAGTAACTCGTGCTGATGATTCTCTGGCTCTCTGTATTCGATGTCTTTCCCTATCTCGGCTGCGGTGAACCTCACGCTCTACTGAAGATTCTCTCTCTCTCTCAGCTCTATATCTATCCCGAAGCTGACTGAGGCGAGCCTCACGCTCTACTGACGATTCTCTGTCCCTCTGAACCGTATGCCTATCTCGATCCCGGCTGCGGCGAATCTCACTCTCTACTGAAGATTCTCTCTCTCTCTCAGCTCTATATCTATCCCGAGCCTGACTGAGGCGAGCCTCACGTTCCGTTGACGATTCTTCATCTCTTGCTGAACGTACTCTTCTGGCATTCACTGTACTACGACCTATGTTCGCACGACGACGTCTTCCAGACATAACTTTATAATTTCTGTACAAAATTTACTCAGTTCTATATGTATGATTACCTATGCACAAATTGCCATATTATTAGTATGTGCCGCAGTAAAAAATATCTAAATTCTTACCATTTAGAAACAAAAGATAATCAGCAATCATAAAAAACAAAAGATACCTATTCTATTCAGTTCTTTTTTTTTTACTGAAATACCTCAACTTAAACAACGATTTTAATTATAAAAAATAATTTGCTATTCGTGCGACTAAAAACAAAAGATAATCAACAATCATCAACAACAAAAGATACCTATTCTATTAAGTACTTTTTCTGAACTTACATATCTCACCTTAAATCACGATTTTTGAAAATAATTTCCCTAATATTAAATTGATCTAACTGTAAATTTTAATCAAGATCTTAATAGAAAATTGCAATCCATAAATTATGGTTTTATTTAATCTAATCTTATCTCACCTTATGTAGGTACTTATAATTGCTATAAGTGCGATTTAAAAATTAACCTTAGAATGGAATATAATTTATATTTTAAAACTACTATCATACAATTATTTATCGTAACTTACTTATAATTACTGATACGTTGTCGCGCTAAAAAGCACGTTTTTATTACCTAAGTATTGCTATTTTCCTCGCTGGAGAGCTCCGATATAATAAACGCGTCCGATCGCTGCTAAATTCAAAGTGCTATAGGGAAAACCGCGGCCTCAGACGCGCTATTTATAGGCACGCTCTTGCCGCACCGGGCGGCCGGCCGGTACCGCCGCAAACGCTACGTCCCGCAATTTTTAAATCTGTAATATCTTCGAAAATATTCACTTAAATCATACGGTGTAAAGGGGCATATAGATCTATATTAAATGAACAATGTATTCAAGGTATTTAATTGGTTAAGGATTAATGCTGTATTGCTTAAAATCGCTTCAAAAATCAGCCATTATTTGTCGTAAAAAGTAAATGACAAAAAAAAAGTTATTGTGGGTTATCCATAAGAGATAGACATATACCATCCCGGACTTTTCTGTAGACCTTTTTAATCTGTACAATACTTAGTACTTTATTTTGATAAAACTCGTAGGGTTCAGCCTGCGTTTGCAATGTAAGCGGAAAAAATGTAATTATTTACGACATCACATTAGAAACCTCAAAAATAGCAGTACTTCTCCACTATTTAATGGATGTTATTATACATATAAACCTTCCTCTTGAATCACTCTATCTATTAAAAAAAACCGCATCAAAATCCGTTGCGTAGTTTCAAAGATGTAAGCATACAAAGAGACATAGGGACAGAGAAAGCGACTTTGTTTTATACTATGTAGTGATGCAATTGTACCGTGTGCTAGCACTGAGGAATAGGTTAGCATACGTTCAAGCTACGTATCACTGATCGCCATCTTGGCTGTTTATCGCAAATACACACTGTTTGGGATTGAGCCACTTGGCAGGGTTGATTGAATGCCGCCCGCGATGATTCCAAGGACGTGTCGCCCGACGGATGCGAGCGACGCGCACCGCGATCGCTTGATCCGGCGCGGTGGGCTTACGCGGCGCAAGCAATCTCACTCGCTAGTGCCATAATGCCAGCCAGTTGTAATGGAACACGTTCGCATTTATAACGCGAGAATTCCTTGGCAGGAGTGAGCCGGGGCCGCGGGACTTGACGAAAATGAAATTGCACCACGTGACCGAACTAAGAGCTGTCTACACGCTTTCCATCTCCGCATCCTACCTACATGAGGAGCTCAATTGTTTGGCATAGTGGTTAGGTCCCCTGATCTTACATTGTGAGGTCCCGGGCTCGATTCACGTCTGGGTTACCATTTTTTGTTGGGATTAAATTAACGGTATTGCATTTTCAATTATGTCGATCGAATGCAATTAAAAAACACACACACCCATGTCACACGCACATTTACATATAAACACGCCATAGTAGGGATGGTTGACAGCTCTAGTTCAGATCAACTATTTGCGGAGTTTAAGAATGTTGATATGTGCTACTTATTTACCAAGTAATGCCTTATAAGCTTTCACAAAACTAAATAGTACAGAGCAAAAAATCAACAACGCAGTCGCACTTAACAAGAAATTTCTAAAAGGAAATTATGGAACCCATTTTGAAACATAACAATGAATGCCAAATAGGAAATTATTAAATCAATTTTGTACAGATTACGGCCATCGTCAGGTCTTAAATAGTTTACAGATTTATAATCACCATCGAAGAAATGGGTTTTTTAATGAGACTGTAATTCTCGACTCTGCCATTTTAAAACACTTATATACCTTATCCAATATGAACAAAGAATTGTTAAAAAAAATAGCGTTAAACCTGATGACTTCTCGGAAAAACGACCAAAGTTTAGGCCGCTAGATCTGAATACTCACCTAACTTAGAAGTACAGTAACCTTAATTTTATAGCATCTATGTACAGTGCAGTTTACAGCAACTATAATACCAACCAACTAAAACTACAATTGTAAGTAAACCGTTATTCCATATGTAGGTAGTCTGTGATTCGCGAATATTTTCATAGGCGCAGTAACGTAGCCGATATTGGTTATTTCTTTACATTTACGTCGTGTCCAATTGACGGACAAAAACCGCTCTTGGACGTGTCAAAACATTTGTGTTAGGTGGTAAGTATCATTACTACTCTAATGTTTATTTAACATGCATAGGTTGTCAAGAATTTAGCTATTGAATTGAATAAAAAATGTATCTAAGAAACTTTGGAACCTACTAAAAGTTGTTCATAGTAAAATTTTATTAATTAAAATAGTTAATAATTCTAATGGCTACCTACTAAAAGCCACTCAACACATGAAATGAAATAGTCTAACCTAATGAAACCTCTAATAGTCTAGCCTAACAAATGAAATAGTCAATAATTCGTACTAAAAACTGTATAACTAAGATCCAAAGTCGTCAGTAAAGCGTTAAATAATTATCAAACTAAACTTAAATCTAATATTTAAAAACTATTTCTGCAAATATAATTATCTTTTAAATTGGTACATTATCAAAAAAAGTCATGGACCTCGAATTCGGTCAGATTATAGAAAGAGTAGACTACCAGCATCTCCTTAATGTTTTTTTTTTTTAATTTTATGTCCTTCAGCTGTTTAATAGGAGTAGGGAGTAGATTGTAGAATTTAATGCTAATGTATAAGTAACTCTTTTGTACTTTTGCCAGTCTTGTTCGGGGCACGCATAAACAGTAGTTTCCGCGGGTATGGTGAGAGTGAATGTCCGCTCTAGTTGCAGTTTCTGTTAGGTGCTGTCTGGCATACATTAAGCACTGGTATATGAACGCTGAATACATGGTAACTATCCTTTCCTTAGGACAGAGCAGGTAGGTGTCGAACACAGGGAGCATTCGTACAGTGTAGAAATCTACACTATCCAATACATTAACGTGTTCGCGTTTGTGTGCGTGACTTGCGCTCGCATGAGCGCGAATCACGCACACAAACGCAAACACGTCAATGCATTGGATAGCGTAGATTTCTCCACTGTACGAATGGTCCCCTTGTACAAAGCGTACCTGCTCTTCCCTACTCGCCATGATTTTCCAACTTGTTGCAATAAATAGACCTATTTGCTATTTATGTCATTGACGACCTATTTTCTGTTTATCCATTCGACGTACTTCGTAATAACGGGACAAATTTCGTAGTAGCCAAACGCAACTTTTCCAATAACCTCAAGTAAATTCATCGTCATATCATAAGTAGGTATGTACTTCCAAGATTTCAATCCTTCATTAAAGAAATGCATTTTTAAATATGAATATAATACCGCCTATTTACTAATGTATTACATTAAGTACGTACATACGCCAGCCGCTAGTACACTTCTCGCATAAATATTTTTTTTGTTGTATCTATATTTTTCTACCAGCTGTCTCATACATCTTTCAGTGGGTACGCAGATCAATTACTGAGGATGAGAGAACCTTTACTCTAGATAATAGCGTAATCCATCTCAAAACAACATTGGGGTGATTTATTCCCTCATCTGTTGGAAAAAAGGCGAGCGAAAATTACTTGTGAGGTTTTTTGAGTATACGTATTTATAAATTTATAGAAGGAATACGAGTAATTTGAAAGGTGCTCGTAAAATATAAGTACTTTCGTTTTTGTTTTAATTTTATTATGGAAGCTCCGAAATGTTGCGATAGGAGAAGTCATCTATTGTAATAACCATTATATGTAATCTATTGTATTAACCATTATATGTTGTTATATAATGTTGAACGGTTATGAAATTAAAACACTTTTTTTAGTTTATTACAATATTACCACCAGTTTTTTTTAAATATACGTAGTAGTTACAGGTGATGTGTCCTATTAATAAGAATGTATTCGTGTTTCACAACAATACTAACTTTGAATTTATTTCGGTCAGTTACCTTAATAATTGTTATATTTATGTCATAATAGTCATTTAATTTAAAATTTATGAAAAATGATAGTGAGATATTCCATATTCATTATATTCTACCATTCCAAAGAAAATTAATAGTGTTAATTTAAAAGACATAACAAAAATAAACAAAAAAATAATCGGAAATTCAAGTACCATCCTCATTTAATGAGAAGATGCCAGATACCTACACTGATATTTTTAATTTTGACCAAAGTTGTGTCGCGTTTATTAGAAAAAAAATGGCTAAGATAATAATAGTAATAAAAATAATAATAAAACGCTTCATTCGAAAAGGCGAGCGATAATAAAGCTCAATAAAGAGAATGCCCATTCTAGCATGAAAAATGTACTTTTTTAAAAAAATTTGTTTCTCCATCAAATGGCGTTTTATATATTCAGTGACGTCATCAGAGTCTTTGTAGAAAATTACGTCTAAAACGGTTTCCGCATTTCAGAAATATTAAAAAAAAGTAATATATGTTGAGGCTAGGTTCAGCCGCATATTGAAAAAAATGATAACAGATGCAAATTATTATCTATTTTAAAAGTTACTTCGGGGGTTTAAGATGAGTTTAGTATGCATAGGTTGATAAGTGTACCTAAAAAACTATTTATTTAATTTATCTATGTTATTCTCCCTCCCTTTAAATCATCAATGTCACATCAAGGTGACACAAACTAGTGGTAAACGCATGTCGATAATAATAATAAATTGATTTTTCTTCGACTTATTTATAGTTTAAATGTTAAATACAGTAAAAATAAAGATAGTTGAATCCAAGTTTATTTAAACAGTTTTTGATTATTAATAAATAGTTCTTTATGCATAATTCACGTTCGTAACACGACTTTTTGTTTATTACCTACGTGTGAATAAGGATTTGTCATTAAATAAAAAGAATCGATGCGGGGATTTATATCGTAAACCTTGGTAATTGATAATGTAACATAATAGCACACATTAGAAAAAAGACATCTCTTTTCAGTAGCTTCACGCGCGAATTTTATTGACAAATGGAAAAAATGGTGTAGGTACTTCATTAGCCGAAAGTATAAAAGTACAAATATTTCATTCACGAATAGTTATGAAACTTATTGAGAAATTGTGTTTTTATTTTAGCTATAATGTACCTATTATTATTATTTTCAAGATACAATCTTTCTTTTGAGAGTACTATGAATGGGCATTCGCCTTTATTATTATATATTCTAGCTTCCCTCCAAATATCTAAATCCATATTTATTTTGGACGATCAATTTTAAACTATTAAAACGATATGTTTACTAAACAATGCGCCGATATTGGAGGTTTAATAGGGTCATATATGTATAGGGCGCGAGACGATGCATATGCTACTATCAGCTAAGGTAAAACAAATCGCATTTAAAACCGAACCTTCAGATGCACTCTCCACATTCCACGTTTTTCTCTTTTTGTCTCCTCTGGTGGGATCTCCTCGCCCAGCCCCCACAGCCTTCTACTTTCCTCACCCTTTCCTCCTTTTCGTAAAGGCTGTGATACATCTCCAGGAGATGTAGCGTCGCATTGCTCAAACAATTTTGGGGATAAGGCCATCGCAGCCCCGGATCTAGGATTTTTCCGAGCCGGGGAAAACTTTAACATTAACGCCCTCCCCTTCCTTATGTGAGATTAATAATTTTGAAGAAACTCACAACACAAATGTACTAGGTGTGATTTTTCGCTACCGCTCCGGGAATTAACCTTATATAAATTTGCACTTTTTATTACCTATTTGCTAAGAACCTCTCCTTAAATGTGACATTAATATAGACAGTGTGGACAACCCATAAGCCAGACTCTACACACACCTTTAATCCTTAAAGTCCCAGCAAATTTTATTGTCTTATCTTGCTACAGCTTTACAAGTCGAGCTTACCTTTAGGAGAAAGAATCTATTACCACATCCACAACTAATAAGTACACTGCCTGGACATTGAGTATGCTATCAAATAGGCATCTCATCGTCTATCAAGTCGACACCGCCCTCACGGGAATCCCAGCCAAGGGCTTTCCATAATGTGGAGTCATCTCCCCCCTCTTGTGAAGCATCGTTGTAGACGAACTCCTAACAGATCTACAAAACCAAGGTTTCTCTGTCTACGGCTACGCTGATGACGTGGACATAGTGGTAAGAGGAAACTTCCTATCAATACTTAAGGAGCTCATTGGCAAAGCACTTAAGACCACCCAATACTAGTGCCAGACCTAGGGTCTGTCTGCTAATCCAAACAACAAAGCCATGATTTTCACCAGAAAATACAAACCGGAACCCGTTGAGTGTCGCAAGCTCTGGAATAAGGAGATATAATACGCAACAGTAGTCAAATACCTTGGAGTCTATCTAGACCCAAAGCTTAATTGGAAGCACCACCTCGAGTGAAAGGGAACAATCAAAACTTCTATGCCTCTTTGTGGACGTTCAAAAGAGGCATTGGAAAAACCTGTGAGATCAAACCTAGGATTGCCTTATGGCTCTCCAGGGCTGTACTGCTGCTTAGACAAACCTGTCCTGCAATAGTCTGATGGTCCAGGGTGAAAAAGCTCGAGACAAAAAACATGCCTAAAAGCCTCCAAGGTTGCAACTGCAAGGCCTCCAAGGTTGCAAGAGCTGCAACTGGCGTCATGAAGGCTACCCCAACAGAGGGATTAGAGGTGGCACTCTGCTGCCCACCTCTGGACAAGCTCATAATTCACTCCGCCAGACTGAAGTATTTGGGCGAGTGGAAGCGAGTAGGGCCCAATTATCCTGAGCTAAATAATCCACAAAAGCCCATACACCCTGACCCAGGATCGACTACTAAAAAAAATTTGGTAGAGAAGTCCTCTGAAATCCTAATCCCTACCAGGGAAGACTGGAAAATCCGCATTGTCGCTAAAGCCACAACGCGGACGCCTGGTTCATCGATAGATCGGGAACAAATAGACGTTTTAGGGCAGGCGTGTATTGACCCAAAATTAACCACAGAAACAGCATCCCCCTTAGACAATATGCCACGGTTTTTCAATCCGAGGTGTTTACCATATTAGACTGCATAAAATTCCAAAGTCGATTTGAGGTAAAAAAATAGAAAAAATCCTCATCTGCTCTGACAGCAGAGCAGCATTGGACGCTCTGGCTAAAGCCACCACAGAATCTTATGTGATCTAGGACTGCATACAAGAGCTCAACAAATTGGGAAAAGCCAACAAAATTAAATTAATATGGTTACCGGGCCATCAAAGCATACCCGGCAACAAAGAGGCCAACAGACTAGCAAAACTGGGAACACTAGAATGCCCAAGGGAGTCAGTTGTTGGGGTCCCCTTAGTTATAGGTAAGAAAATCATCAGGGATTGCATGGAGCTGGAACATCGGGCATCCTGGAAACAGAGCCAAGGATGTTGCCGGGCAAAAGCCATGATGGACTTCTTCCAAAGATGGACACTTCCAAAGAAAACATGGACACTTCCAAAAACCAAGGCCCTACTTGACATTAGCAAGAAAAACCTTAGAACCACTATCGGTTTCCTCACCGGACACACGACCCTTAGAGCACATCCATTCAACCTTGGTTTGACTGAGAGTAAGGACTGCGAATATGTGGCCAAGAACCTAAAGGTTTCGCCGCAAAAAGACACAGTTTACTGGGACGAGCCTTTCTCGGACCCAGCGTTCTTCCCAACTTGAAGGTCAGTGATCTGCATGGACTGGTAAGCAGTACCGGGCTACTAGCAGACCACTGACCCGACCAAAAAGTGGGTTGTTACAAGAGATCTTATAGATTGAGGTGACATCAAGGGCTGTAACCAAGCCCCTACTCCGTTTACTACTACTACTAAAACTAATAAATATATAGACACGTTTGATATAAGCGGTGTGTATCAAAGAAACGCAACGCTAATTACATACACAACACACCACATAAATACCGGCCGATCGGGTTGATACGGCTCCGCTTGTGCAGGCCCGCTCCTTCTGTCTGTGGAGAGGAATTTTTCTAGATACGACGGGCAGAGGCATCACCTACACTGCGCACGCGTATAATTTATAATAATATCAATCTATATCACGACGCGCACAGAATGCTAGGCGCTTTAGTAATAGACGTTTTATGTCAAACACATGAATTTGGGGAAGGAAGAGGGAAATGGAGGGGGGGAGGATTTAAGGGTTGAGGGATTTGGCGTGAAGGGGAGGGGGTTTGTCTGGTTGCCGGGAAAGTCTTGAGGTGGCACAACCGATTTTGTATTTCGTATAAAGCCCTCAGAATTATCCATTTTTTTGTAAAATATAATTTTATTTTTAATACGCTAAAGTACAACATAGTAGCGCGCGTATAGCAACGATAAAGTTGGCTGTGAAATTAGCCTATTTATTCATGAATTCATCTCAAAAACCCCTATTTTTTCATAATTAATTGATATAATTTAATTACTAAATATGATGGCGTCTTATATAGGCTTTTTAACATTGGTAGATTATTCTTCAATTTACTAAGTTTATTTTACAAAGTTGTCAGTTATAGTATTCCGGACAAATCCAATGATATAATAAAGTCCTCCTTATGTCATACGCATGTAGTCGAAATAAATGAATTTAGATCAACACATCGACCAATATCCTGCGGAGTTCCCCAGGGATTGATTCTTGGTTTATTATTGTTTTATTGTTATTCTCTTTAATATAAAAAATCGTTTAGACGATTTGTAGAAATGCATTGCATACAAAAGTAGTATTCCGTGTAATATTAATATTATAATTAGGCAAACCTTCAAAGTTCCTAGGTAATATGATCGATCTTTATGTCAGTTAAAAAATCCATATTAATGAAGTGTGTAAGTGCGCTTTCTTCGGCACTATACCGATTAAAATGTTAATTTCCTAGCTTGCGAAATCGCTGCAATAACTATCATGCCTGTTTTCATTCTAACATGGCGTATGGTATACTGAAATGGGGGAATGCGTGAGACAGTTCTATGGTATTCTTTTCACAGGAAAATATCCTAAGAGCAATCGCAGGAGTATCCCGTAATAAACGCTGCGAACCATACTTTATCATTATAAATAGGATAGAAAACGAATTTACCGCGTGAAATTTGTAGGACCCGACGTTTCGGTGACGTTGCAGCCGCCGTTGTCTAGGGTAAACTGAAGAGCTGTCAGTCCGTTGTTTTGCGGGTAGGCCGCAAACCGCTGCCGCCACTGCGTAGGTTATAACGGTGGTGGGGGGCCGGGCTCGGAGCGCGGGAATTTTTAAAATCCGTCTTGCACACAACACTCACTGTATCCTGTTTTACGTCTTTGCGTTCGGCGTTCGGCGGCGGGAACATTTTAAGAAGAGGGTTCCACGTAGAAGAGAGTTTGTAGCCGTCATCTCTATTGAAGTTCGGAGTTCTTCTTATTTCAATGGCTTCCCGGATCATGCGAGGAAAGTAGAATTGTTCCTTGGATAGAACAATGGGATTTTGAAACTGCATCCAGTGGTTACTTCCGCTATCCAATATATGTTCGCAGATCGCCGATTTTTCTCGCTGAACGTTTTTAACAGCTTTGATGTGTTCTGTCAGTCGCGTGGCTATGGGCCGTTTCGTTTGTCCAACGTAGGCTAGACCGCAGCTGCATTCGACTTTATACACACCCGGGGTTTGCAGTGGTATTACATCCTTTACAGGCCTCAAAAATCGAGCTATATTTTGGGTCGGTTTGAAGATCGTTTTTATATCGAATCTGTTTAGCATCTTACTTATTCGATCTGTCACGCCGTTGACGTATGGTAAGAATGCTCTTGATCTGCTCGGTTTTTGAGTTTCGTCCGTATTAGATCGTGTGCGTGTCTCGTGATATTTTCCGTATCCATTTTTCCTAAGGACATCATTGACATGTTCCATCTCCTTCGGAAAATGCTCAGTGTCGCATAGATCGCGTGCTCGATTCACGAGCGACGTTTGCACTGAACGTAGATGGTAGGGATGATGGTGTGAGCTTGCATGCAAATATCTGTCCGTATGTGTGGGCTTCCGATATCCAGTTTCACCTATGAAGTAGAGAAGGACGGCTCCTTACCATTTTTGGATGTCAAAGTGACGAGGAGAAGTGACAATACTCTCGGACATACGGTATATCGGAAGCCCACACATACGGACAGATATTTGCATGCAAGCTCACACCATCATCCCTACCATCTACGTTCAGTGCAAACGTCGCTCGTGAATCGAGCACGCGATCTATGCGACACTGAGCATTTTCCGAAGGAGATGGAACATGTCAATGATGTCCTTAGGAAAAATGGATACGGAAAATATCACGAGACACGCACACGATCTAATACGGACGAAACTCAAAAACCGAGCAGATCAAGAGCATTCTTACCATACGTCAAGGGCGTGACAGATCGAATAAGTAAGATGCTAAACAGATTCGATATAAAAACGATCTTCAAACCGACCCAAAATATAGCTCGATTTTTGAGGCCTGTAAAGGATGTAATACCACTGCAAACCCCGGGTGTGTATAAAGTCGAATGCAGCTGCGGTCTAGCCTACGTTGGACAAACGAAACGGCCCATAGCCACGCGACTGACAGAACACATCAAAGCTGTTAAAAACGTTCAGCGAGAAAAATCGGCGATCTGCGAACATATATTGGATAGCGGAAGTAACCACTGGATGCAGTTTCAAAATCCCATTGTTCTATCCAAGGAACAATTCTACTTTCCTCGCATGATCCGGGAAGCCATTGAAATAAGAAGAACTCCGAACTTCAATAGAGATGACGGCTACAAACTCTCTTCTACGTGGAACCCTCTTCTTAAAATGTTCCCGCCGCCGAACGCCGAACGCAAAGACGTAAAACAGGATACAGTGAGTGTTGTGTGCAAGACGGATTTTAAAAATTCCCGCGCTCCGAGCCCGACCCCCCACCACCGTTATAACCTACGCAGTGGCGGCAGCGGTTTGCGGCCTACCCGCAAAACAACGGACTGACAGCTCTTCAGTTTACCCTAGACAACGGCGGCTGCAACGTCACCGAAACGTCGGGTCCTACAAATTTCACGCGGTAAATTCGTTTTCTATCCTATTTATAATGTCAAACAACCGCGATAGTCTTCGATTTCACATACTTTATCAATTACAAAATACTGACTTTTACTAATGATATATTTTAATATATCTACTATATGCTAAATATAATATAACGACCACGAGGTCGGCAGGAAATTGTACTCGCACAATACACGCAGACGTGATGACGTTGTTCTACCCATATGGTGCCTTATGCAAACAAAAACGTCCTTTCGCTCAGCTCAGATACCCGAGCTTCATGATCTTTAACCAGCTATCACTCACCAAAAGGCAGATGGAAACATAGGTATTTGAAAGGTTCCCTTAATAAAAGTTGCAATCCACACATGTTTTCTATGCGCTGGATATTTTTTTTCCAATTCCCTTATTTTTTTCTTATTTTTAAAATACGTTTTTTTATATTTTTTTTCAATAAATTAATATCATGAACTTAACAGCAACGTAAAATATGTAAATAACGATGTTTAACATAACATACCTGACCATCTACATACGATGTTCCTTTTATCTTTTTTGTTTTGATACTTCTTATTTTATTATATATTTATTTTTTGTGTAAAGTACCTAAGTACTATCGCGAATCACTCGCCAAACGGAGTTGTTCCACCTACCGCAGGTTGGCACTAGTTATGCACAAAACTGTTTTATTTATAGAGTATGTAAAATGTACAACACGCAGCTCGGCGATATTGACGTATTCAATTCGTCATTTATCGCTCTTAAAAAAACAATAATTAATGACGGTGTTGACATATCATTGTAATCGCACTATGTAATATAATATTAATAATATTTATTCAAGAATATATCAATAATATATTTAAATAATATATATGACAATAATATGTATACATTATGGAACGTGTATTCACATAAAATTGTATTTACTTATATGACTCCGCCCTTCCCGATTCCCACCTCCCCTTATGTGAGTTTATTCTTCATAGAAAACTGTTAAGTGCTTAAATTATCAATGTTTAAGTGGAAACATGTTATTAGCATTATATTTGAAATTTAAAAATTTGTACGCAATATTTTGTAAAAGCTGTTTGTTTCCTTAACAATATTAAAATAAAATAAATAAAATAACTTAACTAGTAATAATTTGTAATTATTATTTATATTATGTCTATTATTCATTTTATTGCTATATATTTTCAACATCTGACGAATTATAATATACGAAAACTAGCTAAATGATTATTATGACATTCTTTTATTATATATTCTGAAAGAATAAATTGATACTGATTCTGATACTGCACGAGCTGTCAAAGTGATTTTACGTCAGGTTGAATAGAATGATTGACGCTCTCTTTTTAGGGTTATTCAGTAAAAATATGTCGCAAAAAGGGCATATTAAGACCAGCATTAATAACTAAATTACACTAGTACTCAAACACTAAATAGTGATTCTCTGCTTCGAAATTGTTGTATTATACATTGTGCTTTTGCAGTCTTGCAATAATTATTCTGTCGTAGGAGCAGTGCGTGGTGCGGCAAATTGAATTGAGCAATAAATTTCTAGTTGCCCGGTCAAAGGCAAAGCGAGATTGTATCGGATGCAATACTCGGTAAATCGTTTGGCTACGTAGGGCGATGTTTGCTTCGTGTATGCAAACCAACTATATATCAAAACCTGTACATAATAACGCAAAGGCAACTCCAATGAAAATCCATATGGTGATTGATTAGAAAGCGGATTTTAATACCAACAAAAAGGTATAGAAAAAGGCTAGAATCCAGTCCCTCATTATAATGCCGGCATCAAACGGTCACCTGTATGATGGCATCAGGCTACCTCCAGGATTCCGGTACCATGCGGAAAACAGGATGCCGGCACCGGGCTGACACTAGGATAGAGGTACCAGTTAGCCATCAGGATGTAAGTAAAAGGCGGTACCATGCTGACACCGGAATGCTGGAACCAGCCTGGCCAGGTCAGCACAAGGATGTTGGTACTGCTGTTTCGCCAGGATGCTGGCACTAGTTTGGCTCTAGGATGCTGCTACCAGGTCTGTTCCAGGATGCTGGCTTAACACCAGGATGCTGGCACTGGGCGGACACCAGGATGCCAATACCAGTCCCCGCTAGGATGCTGGTACCAGGCTGGCTCCAGGATGCTGACACCGGATTAGAACCAGGATGCTGATAATGAGCTGACACCAGGAAATCAGTACTGATCTTCCACTAGAGGATGTTGGCGCCAGCTTTGCTCCAGGATGCTTGTATCAGATTGCTTCATGATACTGGCACCAGGTTGGCTCCAGGATGCTGGTACCTGACTGGCTCCAGGATTCTGAAACAAGATATGCATCAGGATGCTGCCACCTGTTTGGCTCCAGGGTACTGGTACCAGACTGGATTCAGGATGCTGGTACCAGATTGGCTCCAGGATGCTGATACTTAACTAGCTCCAGGATGCCAACGGTTTGCACGAGGATGCTGGCTCCGATTTAGCTTCTGGATGCTGGTATCAGCCTGGCTCTAGGGTGCTGGTATCAGACTGGCTCCAGGATGCTGGTACCAGATTAGCTCCAGGATGCTGGAATCAGATTTGCAGCAGGATGCTAGCACCTCTGTAGCTCCAGGATGCTGATCCACCGATATCAGTTGCATATCGTAACACTAAATGTATTGTATATTAAGCATACCGACGGTTTTACTGATACTTTTACTTTTACTCACCGGTTTCTTATGGAAATCGGCTCTTAGACATAAATAAATTTATTAGAAATTTTGTTTTAACGAAAGCCATCGTATATGAACTTTTTTTTTAAAGTGCATGCATTAGCATATAATATATACGACCCCGTTTGAAATATAAGAAAATATTTATTTAATAATCCTACAAATGATAATTCAAACAATGACGCAACTATTGGCAGTAGTAGTTATAACGTAAAAGTATATATATATATATATATATTTTAAGACATTTATGAAAGACCACGTACCCACACAGTGATAATTTGTGAAATACGGTAAAAAATACTTAAATTTTATCAAAATTCATAACGTTTGTAGCTGCGTTGAAGCACTGGTTCCAAGCTGATCACCGAAGTTAACAGCGTCAGGCGTGGACAGTACTTCGAGGGGTGACCGCATGAGTAATGCCACGTGATGTTATTAAAAAATTCATACGCTTTTACGATAATTGTCAATAGAGAGTTACGTTTGGCCGTTATCTAATGGGGTATAAATTACAAAAATAACTACATACACCAATACATAAAAGAAGTTTCTGCAAAATATACCTGAATATTAACATGATCTCAGATATTAAGGTGGGCCGTTACCTTGGGGGTGTAAAGGATAAAAAAAATAGTTTAAAATAGCCAATTACATATATTTTTTAAAAAATATATAAATCTTTAAAAAATCATTTAGTAAGTCAAAGATGGTCTGGAATATTAAAAATAAAACTGATAAGATAAAAACGCGCAATATCATTTTATTCAACGAATTTTATAAGACTATAATTTCCGAAAAAGGAAGACCAGATAAGTTCGATGCATATTTCACTAATATTCTTGTAATAAGAATGTGCCCTGAAATAACACACAATTGGGCTAAAAGTATGATAAAATAAATTAATTCATAAAATTTTACAAAACTAGAAATATATGCGTTATTTCAATCAAATACATTTTATAGAGTATTGAAAAATACTCAAATGAAATGATAATTTTTTTGGTTGATATAAGTTAATGCCACCATAAAAGGTTTAAATTATAATAACTGATTTTTTGAACATCGAGTTTAATGCATTATTTTTGCTTTTATATTCCTTGCAGAGGCAAAGAATTGTTAACGCGCTTCTGTATGTGTGTGTCTGCGCGTGTGTGTGTGTGTATTTTTTATATATTCCTTCACGATAGCGCTCAAAACATCTCTTTCGATGGAGCTAAAATTTGGCATGCAGGCATCATTTAGTCATGGCAAGATTTGAAAATATTGTGATTGAGATCGATCTACCAGCTGGCCATACTTCAATTTCGAAATATTTGAGATGAATAGGAATAACCTCGAGACTTGAAATTCGGTACACAGTTGCGTCATTGGACCGAAGCCACATTGTGAAATTTACAAACAACACAAATATTTTTTAAATTCCGCCGTATTAAGAATTAACTATTTCATATTGAAAAATAGCCATTTTAATACCACGGAAATATTAAAAAATACTACAAATATCGGAGTGTTTGGAGGTAGGGTATGGGGGGGATGAGTTGAGGTGTGGCGCTGTTGGAGGGGTATAGGGGTGTGTTAGGAATTTAGCGCGAGGAAGGGGGTGGGGAGGAAGTGACGGGGGGTTACCTTTTTGCCAGGAAAGTCTGTCACGCAAAAAAATATACAAGAAACGCTCCTGGTATTCCATATTCATTATTAAAAAGGTAAATATTGAATAAGCTAGCATTCTTAGTTTATGAGATTGTTGAGGCTTATGTTAGTGATACGGATTCATTGCTCCCGAGTGTAGTACATAAAACTAGAAACTCTAAAATTACAATATAAAAAAATATATTGATTTCTGAAAGGTGTCCGTGCAGCTGTAACCTCAAGACAAGACCTGCAGCTGATAGGTGTGCTCCTCTTGTATACTATGGACATTAATAAATAGAATCCCCCCCCCCCCCACCCCCCCTCCACGCGCGCTCCGTGGAGTAGGAAAAGGAGACGATATTACTTCTGGCCGGATCTCGAAGCTCATGACCCACTTTGAATTGAGGCTTCCTCTATATTACAGTAACGACCCCCTTATTAATAATTCATACATTTTCAGCGAACGGCGAATAAAAATTGGATTAACCGCCGCGGCGCCCTCGCCTCCCAAGAACTCATCAACAATTCATACGTTTTAATCGCGTACGTACTCGAATATTGCGTGCGCTTCGTTGTAAGCGGATGAGTGGAGATCATTCATAATTTAGAACGTGACGTTATTATCGGAATTAAATTCTAACCAGTTACGTAAATACTTATTAACGTTCTGTCGGGCGCACCTGATCTGATAGGCACAGGTCGGAAACTTTTATTTAACCCCTCTCCTCGCGGAATAAAATTCAGCCGTCCCATTCGCGCGCGACCTTTTTGCGCGCAAAATCGACGACCTTGATAAAAACGACCATAACTTGTAAACCACTATACGGATCATAAAAAGAAGAACTGTAAAATGATCGCATTGAAATTTGACATATAAAACATCATAACCTTATCTCGTAAATCAATTAAGATAATAATGGCGACAAATTACAAATTTGGCGAAGTGAAAAAACTCGCCTATTTATCATTTCGATGTTTTTATCACAAAATACGAAAGTCTATGCGGAAATTGTATTTACAGTTATGTTCTTTATTAAATGCTTTACCAAAACCATTATTTTGTTTTACTTCTTTGCATACAAAAATATTTAGTTTTTCAGTCATAATAACCAAGAAAAATTTGATGTCTCCTCGTAAAAATTTTTTTTTTTAATTTTGTATTTCTGACTACTTAGGGACTTTATTTATATGAAATTCTTTCATAATAACTTTTCCACTACACTACACTTCTTATAAAATCATACCAGTTCTTTCAGCTTTGTCTAATATTACAGAAAAATCCAAACTTTTGCGAGTCGGTGACGAAAATTTGGCATTAACTTTGACAGGTCATAATACAAAAGTGGATAAAGTTTTTCAAATATATTGTGTTATTATGTGCTTATTATATGTCTAATAACTAATTATTATACTCTAAAGAGTCACATTTCATAGAAAAACTATAGGAAATCACACTCAAAATATGGTAATTCTTCTATACTAATTACGTAAACAAATAGGTATGCGCACCCCGCGATTTCGCGAATATCGATAAAATTAGGCAGCGCGCCTGTCTATGCAATACGCCGCGGTGCGATCTCATTTGTTTAGGCAAATTCGGAGTGTGATTTTCTAGTTTCTTCTATGAAATGTGACTGGAGTATAATAATTAGTTATTGGACATCTAATACGCGTCAAGTTTTCAATACATTCGAAAAACTTCTAACCACTTTTGTATGCCTTTGCAATTATTATGAAATCAGACTATCGCGGTTGCTTCACATTATAGCTTTATAAACGAATTTACCGCGTGAAGTGTGTAGCACCCGACGTTTCGGCGACGTTGCCCAGGGTAGACTGGACAGCGGCGGCTGCAACGTCGCCGAAACGTTGGTGTCCAAACTTTACGTGGTAAATTCGTTTTTTAACCACATTTGTATCATGCCTTTGCAATTATTATGAAAAAGATTATCGCGGTTGTTTGACATTATAAATAGCTTTATAAACGAATTTACCGCGTGAACTTTGTGGCACCCGACGTTTCGGCGACGTTGCAGCCGCCGTTGTCCAGGGTAGACTGGACAGCGGCCGCTGCAACATCGCCGAAACGTCGGGTGCCACAAAGTTCACGCGGTAAATTCGTTTATAAAGCTATTTATAATGTCAAACAAACGCGTTAAGTTTTTGATTTCATAATAATGGCAAAGGCATTATACAAAGTGGTTAAAAAACGAATTTACCGCGTGAAGTTTGTAGCACCCCACGTTTCGGCGACGTTGCAGCAGCCGTTGTCCCGAGTAGACTGGACAGCGGCCGCTGCAACATCGCCGAAACGTCGGGTGCTACAAACTTCACGCGGTATATTCGTTTTTTAACAACTTTTGTATAATAATTATTATTTTCTAGAAGAAAACTCAAGAAACCATTTTTTTTTTATTTCAAAGTTCAAAGTTCAAAGTTTATTTATTCCAAAAAACCCGGTAAGGGTATAGAACTTACAATTAATAAATACATTTTTTATAATATTCATATTTTAAACATATCATATATCTGGCAAAAATAAAATTAAATCAAGTTAGAAATCTGAAAGTCAATAAACTATACAAAATCAACCATTACATTGTCTAAATATTAAAAATATCATTTAGAAATATCAAAAATAGAATAAATTTCCAGTACAAAATTTTACAGTAACAGTCATTTGATAAAAATAAAACAAACATGTCATAAAAATAAACAAAACAATTGTACCGACTAAAATAAAAACTTTCATCAGTTGGTATATTAGGTATACAATTATTCGTTTCTTTATATACAAAAGAAACATAGAAAAATATGAGATTGGATTTTATCATTTATTTTTTATGCGACTTATGCTTTAATTTTTTTTTATTGGTACTAAATATCCAGTACAAAATAGTACATGCACGTTTAAAAATTGCCACATTTGATAAAAATTTATAATGTATCACAAAAAAAAGTGCATAACACACATCACGTTACATCGTTGAAATATAATGATACATATAATCGAGTAATGGAGTTTCATCAAAATTCCTTGTAATTCAACAAAATTTCGAGTGAAACGTCGTTATTCTATATGAAACAGTAATAACAAAACGCCGCCCGTCGCTCTCCGCCGCGCGCCGCGCGCCGGCTACTCGCCCCGCCGCCGCTAGAGGTCGTCTGAAAATTAAAACAATATTATTAGTTCTCACGTCCTGTCTAAATTTCAATTCAATTTCAAAAACCTAATTCTGTTGTAGTGATCGAAAATTTCCCCTGACCGCAAATTTCTGTTTCTTTATTCCATCATAACTTCTAAACGCTCAGACCGATTTAGAAGTCTGCGGTATTACTAGAATCGTTATGTCATCCCGTAACAGTCCAGTGAAAAATGAATCCCCTTAGGGAATATAAAATCAATTGATACGTAGTAAAATTATTCATAAGTAGTAGAAAAGATATGTAGTAAAATTATTCATCGTAATATTCAAATTGTCGAACGGTACGCAAACCGTCCAGTAGCGCCCGGGGAAATCCACCAGGAGAAACCGATCCACTAGCCGTGAGGCCTGAGACGCAAGAGCCTTACCTGGGGTAGCCTTTTACACGAGGAGGCTACTGAATTGAGTTTCACAGAATCAAGGATCAGCAGACAAGAAGCCAACAAACTAAAAAAAAACACAAGGCAAGCTACTGGGTCGAATTATAATATTCCGATTGTAAAGTCCTCATTTGCCCAAAGGCATTTTTACTTCCTTGCGCCGAGATTTTATAATAATTTAAATGAGAGTTATAAGAATGCAAACAACTTAAATTCATTCAAAATACTTATAAAGAAGTACCTGCTTGAAAGGGGTCCAATGTATGCGGAGTCTCAATTGCTCTCGCTAATAATTTAAGTTGTTTTATTAAATTATATATTACTACCTAAACCAAATCTCGTGTATTATTTCCTATGTATACTATATGTACTAATATATATGTAATAATATATATATGTACTAATATATGTATAAAGATATTCAAAGTATGCAGATAATTGAGATTTCAAGTGAAATAGCCCTGTTTTCTCTTGTATGAGCTCCTTCATATACGAAATTCTCCTATCCTGACTAAAATGTATTCTCCAAAAGAAAAAGAAGAATAATAATGAGTATTCTATGTATCTAGACCCATTTGTTAGGTCCTTATGCACTTGGTTTTAGCTAGTTTGAATCAATTTAAGGTTTATAAGTTAGAATCGGCTGGTAACATACACTTTTAAAATCTCGTCTCGGTGAATAATATTGATTTTTGATGTACTATGACACAATTCCTATATAGTGGATTATCAAAGGTGTTCTATAGTTAGAGACTTCCAGATCAATGTATGCTAATAGTTTTAAGTCACTTTTCCAATATCGGATGATGATTGACCTGTTTTCACTTGTACGAGAGCTCCTTCATATATGAAATTCTCCTATCCTGACTAAAATGTATTCTCCAAAAGAAGAAGAAGAATAATAATGAGTATTCTATGTGTCTAGACCCATTTGTTAGGTCCTTATGCACTTGGTTTTAGCTAGTTTGAATCAATTTGAGGTTTATAAGTTAGAATCGGCTGGTAACATACACTTTTAAAATCTCGTCTCGGTGAATAATATTGATTTTTGATGTACTATGACACAATTCCTATATAGTGGATTATCAAAGGTGTTCTATAGTTAGAGACTTCCAGATCAATGTATGCTAATAGTTTTAAGTCACTTTTCCAATATCGGATGATGATTGCCCTGTTTTCACTTGTACGAGAGCTCCTTCATATATGAAATTCTCCTATCCTGACTAAAATGTATTCTCCAAAAGAAGAAGAAGAATAATAATGAGTATTCTATGTGTCTAGACCCATTTGTTAGGTCCTTATGCACTTGGTTTTAGCTAGTTTGAATCAATTTGAGGTTTATAAGTTAGAATCGGCTGGTAACATACACTTTTAAAATCTCGTCTCGGTGTATATTATTGATTTTTGATGTACTATGACACAATTCCTATATAGTGGATTATCAAAGGTGTTCTATAGTTAGAGACTTCCAGATCAATGTATATAGTGGATTATCTATATATAGTGGATTATCAAAGGTGTTCTATAGTTAGAGACTTCCAGAAAAATGAATAAATACAGACCTTAGAGTGCTAGGCGGCGAAAGGCAGACAGGGGAAGCAGAGCGCGTACGCAGCGGCGATGTCTGAAAAGTAACAAAATACTGCTTAGTAGGATCGTCGATAATCTGACCGTCCTTAGAAGAATTGGTGTATTTGTACCCGCCGAAGACCGAGATTGAGAGAACGGGTGACTCTATAAATATCTCGGTCTCTCCGGGAAAATTTCAAACTCCTTCCTGGAAAAATTATCTAAAACCGCAATTTCCGCATCTCACATTCTTCGGCTTCGAAGGGGGAGCGAATGGGCGGTACGGTAAACGTTCACATGCGGCAAGGCAGCTGTCCTAAACCTACCTAAACTAGCGATTAGCGATTCGAAACTGGTTACAGGTTCGAAGTCGCTCGAGTGATCCTCTCCCTTGTCTTGCGGTGATCGGTGTGTACCGAATCTATCGCGGACCATGGCATCCTTTGTCCGGCTATCTCCTGGTATCGGGTAGCCGAATGGTCGAATAGAGTCGTCTTCGGATACTTTTAAACGCAATTTTGCTACTTAAATCTATGGTTTTAATGATATTGAGTATTCATGTGAGTTATTAGGAAGGTAAAGTACTCGTACCGAAAAGTTTTGGAAAATAAATAAATATTTGTATTTTATACCTCTCTGTAGTTGGGCGAAAAATAGGCGTCGGGTGGGCGGCCCGGCGGGCGAGCGCTGGGTTCTAGGCGGTGGCGGGTGGCGGATGCTGGGCCGGAACGGGCAGTCGCCCGCGCTGCTGGACGCGGCTCGGGCGCCGCTGTGCCCGCGCTGGCCAAGGGCTGCAACCGGCCCGCGTGGTGGAGGCAGCGGCGCAGCCGACAACCGGGATGATGACAGCGGCCACTCACTATTGAAAGACAAAAATACAATAAATTGACGATAAATTCTGAAAATAACATGGAATTCTTTATATACTTACTAATTACCCAGAGTTCCGCCGGGGCTTTGAAAATCGATCGACATTTTCACGATATCTGCGTCGTCATCGTCATATCCAACGTCATCATCCCAGAACGCCGGCGCTGCACCCTCATCTATTTCATCCGAATTGGACCCCGACTCCTCCAGGAGATCTAGGAACGCCTGGGGCGGCGTCCGATCCGGATCTCGATTAAAAGACATCTAAAAAACAAAAATACATTTTTCAAAAAAAAAACAAAATAGTTAGTAACCCAATCGTGTCTGTGCTGTTGACCGTTGAGAAAGTTAATGGGCCCTCGCTGAGGTAGCCACGAAGACCCATTCTGTTCAGGGTTGGTCACACTCACGGGTCAACACCTATGCGACGGCCTCCACGTATGAAGTGCGAGCCTGGGTAGGACTCTGGCCCTATGGTTAGTTTCCTATGCTAGGATTATCAAATCTTCCCTAATCAGCTTGAATTCCCCCACCTTATGGGCAGTTTCCCCTAGGAATCAAACTTCTGGCGTTTCTGGACGGTCTGCGCACCGTGCGGCATAAGCCAATCGACTGTGCACTCTGACTAACAACTTGGGTTGTCGACTACAACGGGCGAACCCGTCACCCCAGGCTGGTATAACGATCTTACACCGCATGGTGAGACACAGTCTAGATTTTCTCAGTAAATAAGCCCAAATTGAAAAAAAGTTGTATGTTATTTTAAGCTGCATTTTAGTTTCTCTATAAAATCCGATATTCAAATAACCAAATTTCTCAAAAATAAAAATATCGAAAATAAAATTTTTTTTCCGTATTTTTGTTGTTGTTTTGTATCGATAGAAATGCAAGCCTTCTCTATACACATTGAGAAATTTCGGCTTTTGCCGCCAAACTATGAACTCTGAAAACGTGGTCAGTTTGTAAACGACGTGTAAATATCAAAATACATCTAATTCCTTGAGTATATACCTCCTACATTGAATAATAACGATTTTATAAGCGAAATAAACCAATATTTTCACTACACTCACGAGATTTCGTTCGTTTTGAAAAAAATGTTGATCTCGACCGCCATTGACGTGTTGAGCCATTTCACAAATTTACTAAAAACTACGTGAAAAAAAGGAAATGGCCTTCTCCAAACGTTAATTATCATTCCTACACAATTTTAGAATGCATATAACTCACTTTTACGGGTAAAATCCAACTAAAAACACTCACAATTGTAATTTCGGTAACGAGTCGCGCGGCGCTCAGTCGAACGAAATGTCGCACTGGCGAAGCGGAATTTTCCACGAGTTGGCAGAGTTGCCATGTATCGTACAGATTTTATCGCATGATACTATCGTATACAGTAATGGTAACGAATCATTGGCTATTTTCTGGCATCAAACGATAAAATATAGAAGCGCGTTCTATTTTTTAATGGATTTTTTACCAAACGGCGACTGTGGCCTCCATCATGATGACCCTATTGGGACGCCTCACATTTCAACGTATTAAAGTTTATATCCCTAATGGGACGCCTCACATTTGACGGGTTAATCTTCCTCGTCATACTTGTTTTCCCTGCACGTTTTATTGTACTGTATACCGAATATCATAGCATTCGTCTGTAAATCATGTTGTTTAAAATAAATAAATAAATATAAATGAAAATAGTGTCGCTGATTTTCCGAATAGCACCCTGACTCGCGGCGTTGCATTGAGTCCATTTATTCGATTCTTTACCCGACGCCATGTAGAGTAGCAAAATAATATTAAGAAAACTGTTCACGTATGCATCAGATCTCACATTTAAAGAAATGCATGTTCTAGAAGTGCGCATGTTGTATGTGAAAATGATTTTAGGTCGGCTCGTTCTTAAGGAAAAAATTAAATCCCAGCAAACTAAACACACCATACTTGCCAATAGTGACTAGGTTGCAGTTCCCCGAAAGAGTACGTCATTTGGCCAAAGAAATTTCACTTATCTAGAGGGCCTAAGATATATAACATACTACCTGCAGGTATAAAGATTAGCCCGAGTATATGAATTTTTAATAAACAACTGGTCTCGTGGATGCTTGGGCCAGGAAGGTCCCGAATACATCGAGAATTCTCAACTATCTAGCTCTGTTTGGCTGCACTTTGGGCTCTGCAATTTTACTCGATATTTAAAAAAAGTGCTAGGATTGTAATTAAGAAATGAATAAAAAAACAAGAACTGAAATTTTGAATTGAAATTTCACTGACATTTAGCGTACATTATGCGGTAAATGCGAATATCGCGTTCAAGGGAAGAATCGAAGAGAAAAACTTATTGAAAATTTTTCACTTTATTGAGCACGATCAGTCTCGTCACAAGAACATATTTCACGTTTCGATATATTGAGAATCTGCGGTAAAGAATAACCTGAACAAAAGGCAATCAGCTGAACGACTGCTTCTGCACAAATAAATGTAAACGGTGCTCGGTCTATATTCTACGATACAGGTCGCAACATGTCCGTTCCTGTCGGCCCTGTGACTCGAGAACGTGTAAAATGCGACTCTCGATGTTATAGAGCAACAAATAAAGATTCGACGGGGTAATAGCCGGATCAATAGCTAAGAAATTATATGCAATGCGATACGTACTAGCAGAATCGTATTGAAAGAGCTGAACGCTCAGTTAGCATCTCCCGCAGTTGGAGGGTTAAGTAATATAAAATTTAATATAAAAAGAGTGAAAAAAAATACAATTCATTGTCAAAAATATGTAGCAGCAGTTAAATATTTTTTGGTGGTTAGAAACCACAAATATTTCGTAAAAAAACCGTAATAAAAATAATTTTAAATATAATAATAATAATATAATAATAATGCGAGGTAGCTAATATGTTTAATAGTTATTTTTCCCAAATCGGGCAAGTCAACAATTCTAACACGACACCCAGTCAGGTAGGCGGACACAATATTTGTTCCAGCCGCCATATTTTCTTTATGCAACCAACCGATGCAGTTGAGATCACAAAAATTGTCAACTCAATGAAAATCACAAAATCTTCTGGGGTTGATGATATTACTATTGAAACAGTGAAACTCGCACTGCCTGTAATAGCCGAAGTACTAGCTAACTTATTTAATATTTCTCTTAGAGATGGTGTTTTCCCGGAGCAATTTAAAATTGCAAAAATTGTTCCATTATATAAAAACGGCCCGAAAACTGATATTGCTAACTACAGACCAATAGCTCTACTGCCGGTTTTTTCAAAAATTCTTGATAAAATAGTTAATATCAGGTTAGTCAAATATCTAGAAAATAAAGATATTATATCAAAAACTCAATTTGGTTTTAGGAGAAATAAAGGAACAATAGATGCACTACATAATATTTTATCAACAATGTACAGTAATGTTGACGCGAAACTTTATTCAGGCACGGTCTTCTGCGATCTCTCAAAAGCGTTCGACATGGTGAATCACAATATATTGCTTAGTAAACTTGACAAATACGGCATCCGAGGGAACAGTCTTAAGTGGTTCTCCAGTTACCTATCAAATCGGAAACAAGTAGTACAACTTTGTAACTACGAAGGCGGATTATTAAAGAATGTAATGTCCAATGAGTGCGAAGTAAAGTGCGGAGTTCCACAAGGGAGTATTCTGGGACCAACCCTTTTCCTTTTATACATAAATGACCTCCCAACTGCCTTAACACATTCCAAAGTAACATTATTTGCGGATGACACCAGCATAAACTATGCACATTCTAATATTGACCAAGTTGTTACAACTTTAAATGCTGAATTGGTTTCACTAAATGCATGGTTTGAGAGAAACAAGTTATCCCTTAACACGTCCAAAACTGTTTCAATGTTTATATCCTCTCAGCAAAATAAAATACAAAATACTCCACAGGTACATATTGGGAAAAACAACATAGCCGATGTCAGTTCTCACAAATTTCTTGGTTTAGTTTTAGATAATCACTTGAGATGGAATGCACACGGAGAACAATTAAGTGACAAACTTTCTATTGCCTGTTTTCTGCTGCGCCAAATACGAAAACTGATTAATTCTAAGGACACGAAAACGATTTATTTCGCTTATTTTGAGTCTTTTCTCCGTTACGGTATTCTCTTCTGGGCGCAATGCACCATCGATCTAAGGCAACATATTTTTTCATTGCAAAAACGGGCCATTCGAATTTTAAGTAATCTGGGTTATGTAGAATCATGCCGTGGTCATTTCAGAAGGCTTAAAATCCTCACCCTTCCATCTCTATACGTTTTAGAATGCGTTAAATTGATCACAAAAAACCTATCTCAGCTGCCGATACATTCAGATACCCATAAACACTTTACCAGGGGGAGAAATAATCTGATTCTTCCTCGTCCAAATCTAGAACTTTTTAAAAGGAATCCGAGCTACGTCGGAATTATATGCTACAATAAGCTACCCTCTAGTATAAAAAATATATGCCGCGAAGGAAAAATGCTCCAATTTAAAAATAAACTCAAATTATATCCAATTGAAAGAGAATTGTACGACATTAACGATCTCTAAAAACTGTCTGCATCTCGACTATATCTCTTTCTGTAATAGGTTTTAAAACGATTTTCAATTTGACTAAAACGTATTAACTATTTTTTATTATTAGGTAGGCACATATTAATTATACCTTGACTATTTTTATTTACAATATAATCACTAAGACATTTTATTTTACTTTTTGACAACCGTCACTTTTTTTTGTTATTTTTGACATTACATTTATTAATTTTATACTAAAAAAACTTATTTTTATCGGTATTTTAAAGAATAATTTACTCTATGTTTTTAATCTGGTAAACTAAATGGTGAGACTCGATTTTATTCTACAATAATACCTTCTTCATTCTTACGAGTAACCTTTTACGTTTTGATTAGTAGTAGAAGAATTTGATCATTAAAAAATAATTCAATGTTATCACGGCCAAATGTTATACTACTGTCTATACAACTATGTATTAGTTTTTAAGACAATAAACAATTTGATTTGATTTGATTTGATTTGATGCTTTATTTAAGAGATAGTACTATAAAAATGATGCCCTGAAAACTACCCAACTAGATTAATGCCGGTACTAGGGTAGATTATTTTCTTTTAAATTAAGATGCGCACGTAATTTTATACTGCAATTAAAAACTATGGTAATATTTTACATCTTTATATAATATTAAACATTATACATATATTATTCTCATTTATATATAAATATACATACACATTGGCCTACGTGTATTATTTACATACATTTGCATTTACATACACGTATTTATTAGTAATATATAATTGTATTATTAAATAAATTGATAACTTGTCGTTTTAAACGAGGATATGTGTAATAATTTCAGCTTCCTTTTCCTTGCCGGTCTGAAACAGCCACAAAGTAAGTTTTCCCTTTTTCATATGTAAAGCAAAAGCATTGCTTTAATTTATCCTGAAAGTAATTGTGGAGTTTAAGAGCTACACAACTAGAGTGCCTTTGCGCAAATTTAGTTTTGGTTTTTTTTTATTACATGTTTTTCTGACGCGCAACCTCTAGTTAGAATGTTTTGGTCAGTGATGTTGTGTGTGTCAGGATTGTTGAGATAATAAAGTAGGGTTACTTTTGCATAAATCAGTCTAATGTCCAAAAGTCTCAGCTCTTTTAATAGTTAGTTTGTTGGATATCGATGTGGCTTTCTAGACATGACCCTCAGGAGAGCTTTCTGCGCTTTAACGAGCGGATCTGACGCCGAATCTGTAGAGCCCCCCATCCTAATATTCTATATGTAATCGTGCTGTGGGCTAGCGCGTAGTAGACTTTAATGAAACTCTTAACGTCAGGACATTTCTAAGGGCCTTAAAAGCAAAAATCAGCTTCCTGAATACAATTATTCACTTTCTGTAACGGATGTCTTGTTTTTTTATTCTTTTTAATATATTCGGTTGTTTTTAATATATTTAATATGTTTAATGTTTTTTTTTATATTATTACTATAAAGATATCTTTCGGTTCATTAAGCTTCAATTCACAGCTTAGGACTTAAATGTAATCGTCAGTATTCACCTGGATGGGGTAGGAGTAAATACTACTTCACGCCAGTAAATACTTGCGATAGATCCGCTCACAAAGGCCCACTCCGCCCGGGACTGTATCGTTAGCCGATCCACTTAAAGTTGGAATAGCATTAGCTGCCCTATTATGCCTTGCCGTAGTCTCAGCATCGTCTTCCACGCTCTGAATATTAAATCCGGTTATTAATACACGGCAAACGTGCCCTCAAACGCTCGAACCTCTAATGGTCCGCTTTCACAACAACGGAGCAAACTTTCAGTTAAGAATACTCTCATTATAATATGTAAATATAATAAAATAAATAAAAAACACGATTGACGTTACAGAAAGTGAACAATTGTATTTATAATTATTTTTACTACGGTTATATTATGAAATATTTGTGGTTTATGTATCTATCCATATAGACACTAGTATATTTCCAGAATGTACTCAATCATACCTTCTATTTGACACTAAACACGATAGATTCTGCATACATTTGGACATTAAGACAACGTTTTACCTAATGGTACCCTATGATACTCGGGATGATATAGCGATTCAAACAATACCACACACTTCTAAACCGGTTCAAGCGTTTAAAAGTTAGGGTGAAATAAAGAAACGGAAAACACACATAGATAAACCCAGAACACATTACACTCCTTTTATGTTGGACAATCGTGTAAAAAAGGTATTAGGTTCCTATTTATAACCACCGATTATATATGGTATTAGATTTATCAATATTACGATTTGGCAACCCTTTCGCGTTGGCGAAATGCAGATGGTGCTGATAGCATTGATGGCGAAACTAATAGCAATTCTCTGGGCCATCTACAATAATATTGATAACGATTTTTTAAAGGACTGATTAGTTATAAGAACCCATTTTTTACCAATATTAACAATAATGACATTCAATTATTGATTTCATCAATCCCATTTATTTTATAAATGCTGATTACATCACATACATAATACGGAGGGATATAATACCATACATTAGTATATCTGAACTTTAAGGTACGTCATTATTATGTATTGGAACCTCTATACCAATTTGATAATTGATATCTTACTGTAATTCACACTAAACTAACAAGAGCTATGATTTAATTCTTCCTTTATTATATTATTATTTTACATATTACAGGTTATTTATTATAATATTAGTTTACTCTGTACAGTGCCATCTAATCGATTATCTAATCGTCACCTACACAAAAATCCTAAATCAATCTAATACCCTAAATAATCAGTACTATGACGTTACTGATCTATAATAGAAATGTACACATGTTTATATTTATTCGATTTAAGTATTTTGTTATATTAAATAAAGAAATTACACCTATTACGACTGTTCTGCGCTGTAAAAAAATATAGAAAGTCCGAAAAAAGTGGATTTAAGTTTTAGCAAGTCTGGCGATTGCGTTTGCAATGACGAGTTTCTAATTTCAAATCCTGCAACTTTGCGACTGTTTGCTGTGAACTGTTTGGTCGAACCAGTGATGAAGAGAGATTTGTTTCTTTATTCGCGAGCTTCTCCATAATTATTAGCAGTTCCATACCTGATTTATATGGACAGTTTCTCCAAACGCACATAGCGGCGCAGACATTCGCCATGAGTCGGCGGCGAACCTTGAGTATAAATAAGAATCGGTCACCCCAAATCTTTCCCTGTAAGTAGCCAAGGACATATGAATGTATTTAGAGGGAGATGTCTTTTCGGAAAGGAGGTTTGACCCGATTGAAAGCTCAAGTTAAATGCATTAATATGTATTTTGGGACGCTGAATCCGATTTCCAACTTTGCGACCTCGTCAGAGGTCTACGCATCTCACATACGTTTACTAATACACTAAATGTGACCTAAGGAAACCAGGAAATGATAATATAATTGATATTGCGCATACAAAGTTCATAACGCGCCTCTATCGCACTTTAAAAATGACATTTACTGCGTTTTTCTTTAAGTGACAAATAATTATCATTTTTGTAAAATGATAATTATAATATAATTATAAAATAGTCCACCATGTAAGTACACAAATAAGCCCGTGAGAGTCTAACACCTTACCGTTAGGCACTGTAAAGTAGAAACAGCGGGCCGACCTCATGCCCTCACTACCAGATTTGTTCAGATCTCTCCGTACCCCAGTCTGGTCACAGATTCAAAGCCTTGCCTCTACCTGATGTTAGCTCTAATTCAGGTCGAATTTATCGCGGACCCAGGCGCCCTTTGCCTGTCATTGTTATTCGAGATCGGGTGGCCAACGGATCGTTTGAAAGATAGATGATGTCAGGTCGACAACTACCCCCGGCTGCTCACGAAGTCTACATTACTAGAACTCCTGATTATTCGCTGGATGGTCAGCATGTCTAAAAAACCGAACAGTTAGAGGTGTCGACTATAAAGAGCGAATTCGTCACCCCAAGAGCTTTTACCGATAATGTCCGTTTGTCTCACTTTGAGGAGCTAACGGGCCCATGATGAGGCCTAACAACAAGAGTGGCATAACAACAGGTCAACATCTATTATAGTCTCCACAATTCTTTAGTAATTAGTCAGAGTGCACAACCGATGCGCAAACCGTCCAGTGGTGCTGGAAGGCAATTCTCCAGGGGAAACTGATCCACCATTCGTGAGGCCTGGAACGCGATAGTCCTTACCGGTGTAGTCCCTCACTCGAGCAGGCTACTGAATAGGCGCTGAATCGTGAGCTGTGCCGACCCTCGAACAAAATGGATCGTAGCTGGATGCCGGAGCCTTTTCAAGGCCTTCAACGAGGAGGCTACCAGACGGGGGCTGAACCGTGAGTTAAGCCGACCCAGGTTAACGAGCGGGGTCTTAGTTAACATTTTATCTGTGGTAATCCATACAACACATAATAAATACATCCTCCCCAATATGTTTTTATAAACCACAGCAACCCAAGGGTTACACCATAATTCCAAGTGTGCATAGACTATAAATTTCAAAGAACCGTAACCCATAGACCACGTCGTGACGCACCGACTCCGACCTACATCAGAGGCGAACAGTTGTTAATGATATTTAGCAAACTATCCGGGAAACAACTGCAAAGTGGGACGCCTCAACTTTGCTATCATACGCGATTAAAGCAACCCCTATTTTATAGGTCATATCCCGGACGAAGGGATTAATTGCTATTTTAGTACACTGACAAAGTGATCTGCGATATAAGAGTTACTTATTATCAGCTATGACCCAATTTATATATTACTATTAATTGGTGGCAATGAACAACAATAAATTTCTGGCAAAAAAACACTATCTTTTTATCAAAAACAATAATTTAATAAATCAAACCTGGCATTTTGTTTTTTTTTAATAAATGCCTAGAATTAGTTGGACCTAAATTTAACAAAAATGACTCATCACTCGAATTGGTGTATAAACCAAAATTCCAATGTAGGTATATAAATACCAACAATATAAGGTATATTTATTTTATTTCATTTTTTTTATTTTATTTAGTAACACATCTAGTAAACAATCAATGTTATATTTGTAAGTAAGATGTTAGCAAGAAATTGATGCGACATTATTTTTAATGTTTGACACAGTCGCTTAACTAGACCTAGGCCTGTTCTAAGGTAGACTTTTAATGATTAGATATTAAGTGTGCACTGTCAACTTAAAGTATATGTTAGTACTAATTTTTAAATCGACAAATATGAAACTATAAATATTTACGCATATACAAATATAGATACTCATATACATCTATAGATAAAATATATATCCATATATGCACACATACACATACATATATGTATACGAAAATAAAAATAAAACCAATATACAGGCTGACATTTAATTTAGTGTCATCCCTGAAGTGCCTAAATGAATCAGTACGAGAAAATAAGCAAGTTTTGATTAAAAAAAAAAAAAAAAAACACAAAAAATATATTGAACATTTTTTGAAAGCAATATTTTTTTTAATTTTAAAAATGTTTTTAGAAGTAAGTAAAATATCGGGAATATTGTTTATTCGCGGCATTTTACCTACTGCTAAATGGCGCAGCGTGCTCAGAGCTTACCAAATATTTATTTATCAGTCAAATTTTTAATTGAAGTTAAAAATAATTTTTAAAAAATATACGTTTTTTTTGTTTGTTTCCAAAATGTTCCATCAAAAGTTGCTTATGTGCTCGTACTGATTCACCCACTTCAAGGATGTAACTATTTTTAAACTCACCTGCATACAAGAAGGTTGTACACCGATAACAAACATTTTCCTATTTTTTAATCAAAATTCTTCGATAATTTCAGAAAATAACTTACCTGTATGTACCTTCGTACACGTCGTACTAATAATCAATCCGAATTATTTGATAATTTTACAAAGTCATATATAAGCGTTGTATGCAGATGATATTTTATAACGATACGCAGACGATATTTCTTTCTTTAAATATTTTTTGAAACAAAAAATAACAAAGAACAAAAACCACGACTTCCGTTACAGTAAGTGAACTATTTTATTTAAAATTATTTTCATTACGGTTTATGAAATATTTGTTGTTTATGCATTTATCCATATAGATAGATGTATATTTCCGTACTGTACTCAATCAGACCCTTCATTTGACACTAAATACCATATATTTATGTTAATTTATGGACATTTGGAAATTTCAACATTTAGACAACTACTTACTTAATATGTGTACAGTTAAGGTACCCTATGACGCTCGAGATAACATAACCATTCTAACAATATCAAACACTTCTAAATTCATCCAAGCGTTTAGAAGTTATGGTGGAATAATGAAACGAAAAACATACATACATGAACCCTGAACACATTACACTCCTTTTTTGATGGGCAGTCGTGTAAAAACATGTAACGATTAGAAAACGGTTCGCCATGGATGACTTATTATATTAGCATTAAAGATTTTCGTCTCTTTCAATTTAGTCATCATAGAGAAAATCTTGAATAAAGCTGATAAAATAATAACTCGAATATACAAATAATATTTACGTTTAGCTAACAGAATTTAATGGAGACTGTAATAAAGGTTTGGACAAGATCTACAATATATTAAAATCATATTTAATAAAACAAAAACAATTTGTCAGAATAATTGCCCCAATTTTTTAAAGATTTACTCCAATAAAAACATAAGATTAAATGTTTGTGATTTCAACTCAATTATTACATTGTATTCGATTCGCTTTGCATGCTAAGTAGTTCGTAAATACGGAGGGTAAATGACAGAAGCAAAATGATACCAGATAATCAAAGTACCCGCTGAACTTATGTTGCTTGCTCGCCTGCCTGTAGAGCTCCGCAAGGATGGTGTTATAGAAAAACCAGGAAACCCCAGTTACCAAAAGTACACATACAAATAAATATAGGGGAAAATGGGGGAATCGGAGCATACCAAGAGAAAATGATGATAAAAACCATATTTGTTTACTTTGTTATAAATTTAATTATTAACTTAAACCTCGTTTATTTGACTATCTTTTCATAACATTTTAAATCAACCTCAGCTATGCATTAAGGTACAATAAAGATTTTTTTTTAAATCAATCGCTCCCATTCAAACGGGTAATGAGGGATCATTTTACGCTCATATGGGAAATGGGAGCCATCACTTTTAGTTTTTCCCAAAAGCTAAACCTATTTAAAAAACAAATCTTAGTTTTTAATACAAAGAACTATTTGTAACACATATAAAAAAATCAAACAAAACAAAGAAATAAAGACTAAGTTTTTGGAGGTAAACGAAACTGCACCCTTTAAGTATTCAAATAAAAAGCACAAATATAAGAAGCTGGACTCTCGCCGCCAGACCATTCTTTATGGGGCCAGTTTCCACAACTTCTGTATTGGTAACACATCTCCGGACTCTTTCCTGTGTCTAAACAAATCGCACATAGAGTTGACCACCATTTTGGACTCGACCCGCTGACTACCATTTTGAAAATAATGTCACTAATATATTATTCGAATTTCAAACACAATTTAACGACGCTGGATCTAGGTATGTAATAGAATAAATATAAAACAATACGAACACATGTTCATGCCTACCTGTGACAATGGAAAAAAACACAATCGTCCCTCGTGACTCGACGCAGGGAACTAACGACTCGTGCGCGTTAGGCGAGCTTTCTCGATGATTAACGGAAACGGCCGAATGCTTAAAGTCACCTGAATTTGCATAGGTTCCGTCCAATCAATATCGCTCCCATTATATCGCGCTTCCTACATTGCAGCTAGCTCATGATTTCTGCATTTTTTTTTATGGCAACCAGCGCGAGTAAATTTGAAAGAAAACAAACATAAGGAAAGTAACATTGCAAGGAAAACGTAAAACGAGACAAAACTTTCATGCACTTTGTATACATCTCACTGAAACAGTTATACAATATTATGATATAATACTAGAGGGACGGGAAGAACTTGCAAAAGACAATATAAATCTTTAAGAAAAGGCCAGAGAAATATACGAACTGGGAGAAAGTAGATCAGAAGACGATGAGGCTGCACAAAATTGCCACTGAGGCTTCTCCACTCGCTCTATTCTTAACTCCGTTACCAGTTTCAAGCATAAGTATGCTAAATACCAGCCGAAGAGTTTCATATCATTCTCTTTCAAAAAGCAAATACTCCAATCCTATACGCAATGTGTCCCCGATATACCGATGAACCGTGTCTGGAGTATTCCTAGATTTGGATGCATATATAGAATCAATTGAGTACAAAAATGACATTGGCAGATATAGGATAGGAATGAAACGGGTAAATCAAATTAAAATTATTGACTTCATATCTAGCTCAATTATCCTCATAATCTTGAAAATAACTTTTATCAGTTAAGTACTTTTCCTCCCTCGAAGACGATTTATATCTTCAATATAACACAATCAACAATATTTACGTTTATTAAAAGTATTTCACAAAACTGGAACGGTGAAGTGGAGATCGAGGCTCGCATCGAAACTGCAAGTAGCGCCTTTGGAAAAATGAAAAAGGTTTCTTGCAATCGAAGCCTGATAACCCTACTTCCAATACTTCTTCTCCAGTGCTACATCTGGCTCATATTTTTATAGTGATGTGAGGCCTGGACTATTAAAGGAGATCTCAGGTAACGTATAGAATTATTCAAGATGTGGATATACAGACGCATGATTTGATATCTTGGAATCAGAAAGTCACTAATGAGGAAGTTCTACGGCGTATCGCCCAAAAACGCAACTTTGGCCGACTATCAAAGAGCGAAAAGTTGTATACCTGGGTCACACGCCTACGCACAATAGGTGCGAACTCCTGCAACTCATTATGATGGAAAAAGTTGCAAGGAAGAGGAGACCTGGGAGTAGGAGAAAATCTTGTTTACGGAACATTCGAGAATGGACCGTGCTTAAGAGTGTCGCCGAATTGTTTTGCTTGTCGAAAGACAAAAATAAGCATGCAACCTTTACTAGTTGGAGAGACGCCTAAGAAGAAGAAGAAACATTTTTTAATTAGGTCACTTACGCTCAATCCACCCGACATTCGATTGAAACAAATAATTTCACAAATAAATTACAATTTAAAATTAAAATAAATATTACCCTAAATTATTTAAACAACAGCAAGAAATGAAACTTAATTAATAAATGGTGTTTACTGTCTGATGTCGCCAAACTAAGTAAAGCTTGTGTTTGGGCAGACTTTCTATAAACAAAGAGCTACATTATTTTTATGTATAAAATTCTTAACCCTTCAGGCCTCGGCCCCTCAGCCAATTGACAAGTTGCTGTCCCAAAAAAATTTACTAAAAATTAGTAAAAAAATTTAATTACGACACCGTCTCATCAAAACATTAATTACTGCCAAACCACTGTACCCATAATTAAAATGAAACATATTAACATAATAAAACATAATATAATCAAAGAAATTAAATTAAAATAAAATTAAAACGGGGCCGTCACCCTGAATCGAGTTGTGGCCGATATCGGCCAATCGGGGCCTGAGGGGTTAAGGCACTTGTGCTTTAGGGAAAATAGACCTGCTGAATCGTACAAGGATAGATTAGCTCTTTTTAAACTCGATAGTCTTGAAGATAGGCGTACAACTTGCGATATGATGTTTCTCTACAACGTAATAAATAACAATTTTGACAGTGCGTATCTGGTCGAAAAGATATCCATTCTGGCTCCTCCTCGCATTACTCGAAACCCGAATCTGTTTTATATAAAGAGATATAACTCTAATTACACGAAACATTCCTTAATAAACAGAGCTATGACAACGTATAACGATAGGTTCGGGTACATTGATATTTTTTCATCAGTTAAAAGTCACTTTAAGGAAACCATTAAAAAATCCTATCAGTCCTTTGTCTCTCGTATTTCATATAATGACTATTAATCGCTTGAAAAGTTTACATGAATAGCTTTTTTGTAATTTTTTGTTTTTGCAATTTTTTGTTTTTTAAAATGTATCTTTGGTACAAAATAATTAATATTGTATATAATCTCAATGTAAAATTTCATTTCCATTTGTTTTTTGTTCTTTTTCTTTTTCTATAATATTAAATTTGCTAAAAAATGTATATATATAAATAAGATATAATAACGGAGATATGTACTGTACACATTATAGATAGATAGTGTTAACATATAATTAGTCATAGTTTTATTGTTATATTTTGTATTTGTTATGTATAAACGCTGTTTGTTAACCAAATAAAATAAAATAAAATTAAAAAAAATAAACTAAATAAAATAAAAACAAAATCACGAATAATTAGATTGAGTCATAAAAAATAATATTATTTACAATAATCAAAAACTTGAGACGTAATAAATTATCACATTAAATAATCATTATCATAATAGACTTATATTGAATAGATTAAATAATAAATAAATTTATGGAGTTTTAAAAATTTAAAGCAATTAGGTCCTTACCTATGCAAATGCCGATGCTCAATACTGGCTAATTTGAACTGAAATATCTTGCGTTCATTTTAAAATTCCAGATTTTAATTTATTCAAATTAAACCTAGTAAAGTACTGTTTCAAAATCAGTTGTTTGTTTATTTTCGCGTCATTAGATTTTATTCTAACCTGTTCAAAACCATGGAAAAGTTAAAAAAATCGCAGTATTTTCGAATATGAGTGTCGCTCTGGCATCAGCGCTGCAGATACAGCTCGAAGAATCAATAGTGTGTGTTGAGCCAACCGTCACTAACGAACGCACTGTGCATTCTTGGTTAAAATGTTTTGTTCTGAAAATTTTGATTTAAAGAACTAGCCCCGTGGACAGCCGGAAACGCATGTCGATAAAGAATACAATAGTGGAAGCGGAACCATCACCAACCACGCCAGTTAGCAGAAGTCTTTGGTGTAAGTGACGAAACAATCTTAATTCATTTGAGTCAAATTGGGAAATTGAAGAAACTCGAAATTGGGTACCGCATGAATTAATTGAAGCTCATCATAAATCACGCAAAGAGCAAGTATGCCCGCTAAATTATAGGAGTTGCGACCGGAAACTCCCCTCGACCCACCGTACTCTTCGGACCTGGCTCCAGCTGATTTCCACTTGTTCGGAATTTAGACAACTTGTTGTTTGGAAAAAACAATTCCCAAGAGGCAGTCAAACCCGCCTTCCGAGAATTTATTGATTCTCGCTCCCAGGTTTTTTTGCAAAGGAATCAATGAACTTTCCATAAAATAACGGAAACGCATCGATAACAATAGCACATTCTTTAATTAATTTAATATAGGTACTATTTTTAAAAACGTAAATATATACGATATACTAATAATAAAACTGAAAACTCTGTTTAGAGGGAAGTCCCCTAACGCCGCGGTGCGATCGATAGAAAGACGTCGGAAAAGGAAAAGCGTACGCTTCCCAGCGCCTTTTAAACCCGTCTTTGTATCGATCTCGCCGCGACTTGTCGAGATACTATTAGTGTCCGACGCTATGTACCGTCCAGCGTTAGGGGACTACCACCTAAACGCGGTAATCTCTGAAACTATAAGTCGGATAAAAAAAATCTTTTTGCATTTGATAGCCCAAGTCTTAAAGAAGGTTTAGGCTATTTGCCATCACGATATGACCCTTAGGAAGCAATGCAGCTCTTATGGCACTAGCCTCGAATACTATTAATTTAAAGCTAGTGCAAAACTGCGTATCACTACTGAATTCCCTGGGCGAAAAGAACAGGGTAATTCTAAGATGGGTTCCCGGCCATGCAGGAATCGAGGGAAATGAAAAAGCCGACGAACTTGCTAAGACGGGAGCAAAGGGAACGTTATACGGCCCTGAACCTTGCTGTGGCGTACCAAAAAGCTTTGCAACCCTAATTCTACAGAAAAGATGTTTAGAACAATCCGTTAACCACTGGAACAACACGTCAGGGTTGAATCAATCCAAAGCGCTAATTAAGGCCTACGACCGTAAGACGGCCCGTGAGGCCTTATCGCTAAATAGGAACCATCTACGCATACTGGTGAGGGCGCTCACGGAGCATTGTGGTCTCAACAAACACATGTACAACCTCAAGCTCCGAGACACAAAAATGTGCAGTTTCTGCCAAGGGGCAGAGGAAACTCCTCTGCACCTCATGTGCGAGTGTGGCCCGCTGATGCGTAAAAGATACATCCACTTGGGTGGTCATAACGTCCAACCTGAGGAGGTAAAACAATCAGGCGCCAAAAGCCTGTTGCGGTTCTTAAATGACACGAGGTTTAGCGCAGAACTATAGTAGGTGGCGAACAAAATAGATCAGCAATGGTCGCAGTGTTACAAGGCTCACAAAGACCTTAGAAAAGCCCCACACAACAAATAAAAAAAAATACCCTTAGGAGCCTAGCAAAAAGAACGCTAAGAGAAGACAAAATAATTGCGCGGGCGGGCGATGCAACGCGTTGGGTCGGGGCGGCTGCCCGACTAGAACCGAGTATTACCAAGAAAAGCCAAGCTGTTCATGCCATATCTAGATCAGAGTGTAGAGAAAACCAGTATGTACTAATACCGCATGAAAATATGACTAAAAATATTGTCTATGCCAAAGTATTCTAAATTATTTCTAAATAATCCGATTTCTTTTAAATAAAACTCCGAGTGAAACTGCGGTGCGCAGCTAGTCTTATATATAATTATAACATATATAATTATAACATAGCGTCCGTAGTCACGTTGCCACCGGTTCTCTTCAGTTATCGAAGTTACCGATGTTAAACAGCGTTGGGCGCGGTCAATAATTGAATGAGTGACCGACTGAGTGTTTGACTGCTTGATGGTATAAATACCTACCTTGGAGATGTTTCTAATAGGCAACAAGGCGGGTTCCATAATAAAACACTAACCTTGTAGGTAAAAAAAATGCAGATTACAATAAAACAAACTAATCGCTCTTATAAAAAATAAGATAAGATTACCATAGAGATTTAAGGATGCCGGTATTGTTAACCCGTTCAATAATTTAACGGTGTTAACCCGTTCAATAATTTAATGGCGTAGATGGCGATTTCCGCTTGAGCTCTAAAAGTTATTTGTGTTAACGAAACAGTTATTTGTGTCTTTCGGTTTCCAGTTAAACGAGCGTGTAAAACAGCGAGAGGGCATAAACGTCGTGTAAACTAGCATTAATCAATAGGTTTATTGCGAGGCGACAGCGCTTAAACTGCCGTTTAACCTCAGCTGTTTTCCAGCTGAAGGAATTGAATTTACACGCTATAAAAACTGGATTTTAAATTTGCAATCGTTTTGGTTATAGTGACATTTTTAATTCCGCTATTATTCCCGTCATTGTTGGCTATCCGAGGGCAATTTTATTTCTCATTTAGCGTCACATATTTATTCCGATATCATATCATGCCATAATAAGTCGGCCTATGCTGCCTATTGGTTAGGTTGCCTGATCTTACATTGCAAGGTCCCGTTTCCGATTCCCGGCTGGGTTACCATTTTCCGCTCGATTAAAATAAACGGAATTGCATTTTCAAATCTGTCGATCGAATTCAATAAGAAGACACACACGTCCATATAAACACGCCATAATTGGTTTGTAAGAGATTGCCGTATGATAATAAGGTTGCAGATTAGTGTTCCTGTACAAAATTTTAAATAATAAAATCGACACCTCTTGTATGGAAAAAATACAATTTAACATTACTAAAAGAAGTCTTCGATATTAAAACACCTTTAGCAAAGAACTATACCGGAGTTAATAACGTAATCCCAAATATATGTCATCTGTATAACAAATTTCATCTTGACAATCGCATCGATATATTTCATGATAGTTTATGCTCCTTCAAAACGACCCTCTTTAAAATACTGTAATTCTGGTATTTTTTGTTTTTTTTTCCTTTTTTTATACATATTTTTTTTTTAATTCAACCATTGTTCATGCATTGTGCTAGTTGTGTACTCATATAAAAAGGATATTAATGTAGTCATGTAACTGTAGTATATATATATGTCACTGTATGTGTTGTCAATATTCTGTTTGGGTACCAAATAAAATCAAATAAAATAAACCCGTCCATTTTGAAATTTCACAATAAAATCCATTGTGAATTCACGTGCATTGTGAAATTTCATAATTATTCCTGTCCACCTATCTATCTACCTACAACGTGGCGCAAAAGTAATCAAATGGCGCAAAATTAATCAATTTTTGCAAATGGCGTCGTACGTCAATCATATTTGACATTTGTGAACTAGACAGCTGCAGTACCTATACAAACAGACAAGCAATGGAGTGCTATACTCAGCAAGAGCGTGGAATATCACTCAAAATCATTTTTTAAAATTTAGTAAAACAATTATTCAAAAACAAAATTGGATGATTAATTTTGTTCCACCTATCTATAAACTATAGGGTAAATTGCAAGTAAGATATTAAATAATAGTTAAACTGAGAACAGAAAAGTAAAACGCTTAAAGGTAATTTCCGCATTTTTAATGGCGTATTGTTCTACGAACACGGATTAGTGAGGGCTATCCGGTGCACGCTCGGCCAGTCGAGTTAACACTTGAGTCGCGTGTCCGTGTGTATAGGCTTTAACACATTAGCGGCGGCCTGGGCGGCAATCACAAACAACGCGCGCTGAATTATTGAGCAGGTTAACAAGGCCCGGCCCACGATCGCCATTGGCTCTGATCAATAAACAAATACCGCTCCTCAGATTGCGCCCAATCGAATTAAAAGCTTTCTTCGTGGCGGCCAGTAATGGGATTCGCTCGGGGTCGGCCGAAGAACCACTAAAACTGCCCCCCTTTCACATCCCCTGAGAGCGTTAATTTGATTATTAGGCTTATATTCGCTTATATAGTATATCACATCCCTGCTGCAAAGAAGATACAATTCGAAATGTATTTTTTTCTATGAGAGCCATTTTAAATATAGTAGACATTTAAAATTACTGTTTTGATGTCCAATTTTACACCTACGAGTTTTCTGTAAATTGTAAGCTACGAACTGTAACTCCGAAACTATTAAGAATTGTCTAACTATATATGGGGTAATTCTGATTTCGAATGACCTCCTCTATGACCACATTTCATTCGATCCTTGACTTTTGGAACGGATGATGGTTGTATTACAGTATCATATGAAAGAAACTAGAAACAGGCGTATTTCTGGGGGGGGGGGGTACAATAGCCAAGAGTCGATAGTCTTTTATCTTTAAAAAATTGTAAATACAACATTTATTTATACAAAATATCATAATTATAATTGTTTAAAACACGAAGCAAAATATAAATGTAAGAAATATTTTATATTTTTTTGTATAAAAGTCATAGAAATCAATAGCGTAAACCTAATGCAATGAATAATCAGTAAAAATAACCAAAGTCAGACGAAATAAAAGATAAATGATCAGTAGTCATTTACGTAAAACGACAATAAATAATATATAATCAAACATCATCAACAAACATTGTCAAACATTATGTCGAATAAAAGAGGTAACTTAGAGATATGATATTATTTTTTGTGATAAGTATGTACCTATATTTGTAACATAGAGATGTGATATTATGTTTCGTAATGAGTTTAAACCTATAATAAAAATATTAACCTTACAAATGGCATGTGTGATGAGTTCAATTCTGTATTCGAAGATTTTTGGTTCTTAATCGCGTATTGTCTTTAAAAGGTTATTAAAGATTTTTTTAAAGCAAACGAATGTCTTTACGATCTTAGTCAAGCGGACTTTGGGGAGGGCTATGTTGGCTTTGCTTCGAGCGTCGTGATCATGTGGGTACATGTTAAGCGTGCACTCGTGTATGTTGTTTTTTACCACAAGGATATCCGCTCTCAAGGATAACTCTCAAGGATATCCGCTGTGTTAAAGCTGAACAGTATATTATGCTCATTACTTAACTATCATAATAGCAGTCGTCAAATAAAATTATAATATACGAGTTATATATCCAGACCTGCATATACATATTGTGAAGTAGCATTCGTTTAAAAATATATAATGTTCGTGTTACATATATTAACTTGCATACTCTCCTGCTATCATATATCATAAAAATGTATAATAAAATTTCATAGCCCCGCTCAACTAGAACGTGTACGCGAGCCAACTCCCAGAGTGAGAAGCAAAGCAATAAATGCTATTTCACTATCACACTCTAGCTGGCTTGGTTTACCTGTGGCAGTTTATATTTTGATCATTTCAAAATGTGCCGGCTTACAATTGCCTTGGGAAAATCTGTTACAACCAACCCTGCTATGAAACGTATATGTGTGTAAGGGTATTTCTCCTTATTATTCGGTCAAAATAATTTAAATTCAAGTCTTTTTATCATAAAAAAAAATGGTGTCCCTGCCGAAAATCTAACTTGGAAATTTACAATGTAAGATCAGGCGGCCTAAACACTATGCCACCCGGCGTGATATGCGGTCTTATAGATGCCTATATATCCTGGCTAATTTTAATTAAATAGTCAACACTCTCCATCCACATAGTACCGCATTTCCCTGTATATTCCCTCAGTAGCATAGTCCACATAGCTTTGATATTCGAGAGAAAAATTTAAAAGAGAAATATTTGAAAGTCGGCTGTCATCGCGTGCGATGCAAATGAAGACCACCCCCCCCCCCCTCTTTCCCCTCTCCTGTTCGCCCACATTTATGCGAATTTCGCTAGTGAGGGAAAAGTTACGTGTGTCTCGGATGTGGGCCACTGTTAAAACTTCACGTAGCTACACGAGTATTACGCCGAGCCGTAGTCGTGCGTCGCGTCGTCAGACCTCGTATTGTACACAGAGCGGCTCGAGCTGCTACGCTTTCGTAGCGGGCGTAGCAATCGTAGCTACTAGCGAGCGAATCGCTCGGCGGTCGTGCGCGGACACACGCGCCAGTTGCATCCATAATGTTGATATTTAATATAAAAATTGAGTTCCATGCAGCTTGAGCCTGATTACAGACTGTATTGTTGGTTAACACAACTCATGATTCAGCTCTCATAGCCTCCTCGAAGAATAAACTAACTTGTAACGTCCCAGTGAAGCTATATTCTTTAGATTTTAGGCAGACCATGGTGTCCTTTGCCCTTCTCTTCACATGGAATCGGGTGCCAAATTTTCATTTTAAGAGTGGGTTACAACAGGTCAGCGTCCACCGCCGCTACTTATGAAACCGTATGCCGTTTCCTGACTCCTCCAGTTATTCGCCGGGGTCATCTGGCTGATGCTGCATAGTGCGCAAACCGACAAGTAACGCCAGAAACTCATCTCCCAGGGGGGAACTGCTCCACTTTCCATGTAATGAGAGGCAGTGGAAATAGATTTCTTACCGGGGTAGACCCTCTTCTAGGAGGCTACTGGGTAGGAGCTGAACCGTGAGTTTAGCCGAGCCCAAAGAACGAGGTGGGTTTAAGAGGCCTAACTACAAGATAACCATTAGCTACCGCAGATTGTAGGCGGTTGAAATCTGCAATCCTCTGAGCGAATCGACTTGGCAGTCTACAGTTAAGCACGGCAGACATTGCTAAGTCTGCGCAACCAGCGAATTACAGGAGTCGTCTGGAAACGTTTATTTCTTGAGAAGCAGAAAAGGCACTGACCTATTGTCATCTATACATATAAAACATTCTGTCCTGGTGATTAACGCGGGCAAAGGGCGCCACGTAAACATTTAAAAAAAACAGAAATTCTCAGGAAATTTTAGAGTTTCTAGTTAAACAATTTAATCATCGTATTAAAGGCCTACTTCGTAAAAGTACTATAAGATTAACGACTACTTGAAAGGTCTGATGGCCTGTTTTTAATAAACCTTACATATTTTTCAGATTATCGCTGTTGTTAGATATTTTGAATCAATCAAAATCGGATTTTATCGCGTGCTTCAATTTTAATGGTGGGGTACTTCAAACTCCAAGTGGTAAAATATGATTTGGTTTAATTTATAATAAAAACTGGCCTATTTTACCCTATTAATTTGCTGTTCTTTTCTTAATATTTACTCCTGTTTCATGTGTTGTCCACTGGAATGATCATCTCGAAATTTCAAGAAATTTTAAAACAGTAATTGTACCTATCTGGTAAGTCAACAATAATAGTGATAAAAAGTGGCTCCTAGATTACTTAGCTTGTTTTTTCCAGTAGAGAAACTCAAACAATCCATCCCAAATAACTATTATTACCTATTACCGTTGATCATGTCATTGGTTGTATATATATATATATATATATATATATATATATATATATATATATATATATATATATATATATATATATATATATATATATATATATATATATATATATATATATATATATATATATATATATATATATATATATATATATATATATATATATATATATATATATATATATATATATATATATATATGCAGGTGGCGTTGATAGCATTATCTGACAAAACTAATACCAATTTATTTGACCCTCTATAATAACATTGTTAAAGAATGTTTTTTATATAGGACGGGATGATTAAAAAAACACAATAATTTTACTAATGATAAAAATAATAGCAAACAACTATTAGTGTCATCTATGGCATTTTATATTAGGCTGTTTATATCAGAGAAATAATACGGAGAGAAAATAGCACCTATTATTCCATCTGAATATTTATTTATTTATTTATATAAGTAATGCAAATCCTACTAATATTATAAACGCGAAAGTTTGTATGTATGTATGGATGTTTGTTACTCTTTCACGCAAAAACTACTGAATGTATTTTGATGAAACTTTACAATAATATAGCTTACACATCAGAATAACACACAGGCTATAATTTATAAAGATATAGCGTGAATTATCTAAAATATAACGATAACTGTCAAGTAAGTAGGAAAAAAATGTAAGAAATTGACATTCGAAATTTAAATTCTATCCTACTATCCTACTAATATTATAAACGCGAAAGTTTGTATGTATGTATGGATGTTTGTTACTCTTTCACGCAAAAACTACTGAATGGATTTTGATGAAACTTTACAATAATATAGCTTACACATCAAAATAACACATAGGCTATAATTTTTAAAGATATATGGTTTTCTATCATCATTATCACAATTTTCCATCGCCACGCGGGTGAAACCGCTGGGCGCAGCTAGTATTAAATAAATAAGAGTAAACAAATTCAGCGTAGGAATTAAACATAAAAATACAGCAGAAAAAATAATACATCGCATAGTCTAGTGGCAACGTCACCTTACTAGGCCGGGACCTGTTCTAAGGTAAACATTTATTTTTGAATATGCTTGCAACAATACCGTGTTTATAAAAATGGCATATATTCCAGGTGTGCACAAAATAATAGAATTTCAAAACCGTATTAAAAATGCTAAATACTTGAATTAAATAATTAAATTAAAATGCCTAATTATATTATTTGTATTACTGCTATACTCTAAACACTGCCATGTTGAATATAAAATAATTATCGAATGAGAACAAGATAATTAATGTTTGGAAATATAAGTGCTATCTTATCGTTGTTTTTCGTACTGAAATCCTAGTTGACTGTTTATAAAGGTTTAGGAAGCATTTGAGCGCGCTGCGCCATCTAGCGGTAGGTAATATATCGTAAATAAAGAATATTAGCCACATTTTAACTACCGCTAGATAGCTCATCATGATTATAGTTTTTCATACTTGTAGCCTACTTGCGGAATGACTGCAAGGGTTACGATTTTAAAAAAAATATATATAAATTTAGAATTGGGCGCCGGAAAGACTATAAGCTAGCTTGTGCAAAAAGACAAACAAATACACGGGTCGTAAAAAAGGTAAATTAAAAGCAATCAGTGTTTCCATCTGGTTTTTTTTTTTAACTTATTATTTATGTGAGGCTTAGTACCCATACTAAAAGACCTAAGTTTACATAACCGTTTCAACCAAATTACACAATAAACATTACAATTAAATTACAAATTACAAAAACGACAGCTTCCGGAATGGTTGGCAGCAATACGTAAAAATTTAACAAATACGGGTTTTACTTCCGACGGCGAAATACCGGACTTCGTCGCGGAAATTCAGTTCCCTCGGGTCAAAACCTACTGCGAAAAAGCCGGGGCTGGGAAAGTTAAATAGCTGGTCCCAGGAAGGACTGTTATGTCCCAAGTCTTCTACGCTCATTCCAGGGAGATAGAACGACTAATCGTTAAAACTTCCTGTGGTGACGGGCTTGTCGCCCGTTGTAGTCGACAACCCAAGTTGGTCCCAGGACGAGCTCAATGGTCATACCGCGGTTCTCCAGCCCAAGATAAATGCCATGCGAAAACACCCAATATTACATGAGTGACCACACGAAATTTCGCACTACCCAAAAATATGGAAAAAAACGATAAACAACTCACAGTATTGCTCGATTTTTTGATGAAGAACTGTAGAGCTGGCACTATTTCCACAGACTAATTTTAAAAGGTTTCAACACCGATCTAATGCGAAACTGATTTTTCTCAATTAAAATTCCGCAACCAGTACGTACAATCAGATGAAGCGCTCCCTCCTCTCTCGAAAGTACCCCCAGCTGTCAGTCGGCAATTAAATCGAATCTTTCTCCCACTATGGAGCTCTAGCTGAATCAATAGGCATTTGTTTCAGCCAAGAAACAAACCTGGATTAACATTTTATAAAACAAAAAAGGTGACATAGAAAGGAAATTTAAACAAAAAGATGTAAATTTAACGAAAATCGTTATATACAATTAAAAAAAAACACAAGTTTTTTTTTAAAACCTCTTTTTTTGTTTTTTTTTTTAATTATAAAAGTTTTATATGGGTCAGGACCAAATTCTTTGCATCGTGTCACAATGGAGATCACAACGGAATGTGTCACACTGGAAAAATATATAGCACAACGGAATTCATAAAGGCATACTCACAGTATGCCAAAATGAACAACAAGATGGACACCACATATTGCTTCAAAACAAAGAAGAACATCCGAATTTTGCAATGACACGCGGCGACCTTCAACACGCTCCCTCGATTGACAGATAAATGAAATGGCAGGGGGATTCCTGAGGGATTTAAAATTTGTTGCCAGCTTGAGGACTAATGTTCCCACAACAAATAAACAACGAATCGGCCGTCGCTCACCGCTAATTGCGACAATATCGCGTCGCACAACTGATGTCGCACAACGGAACGAAATTTGGGACAAGCACAATTTGTTTTTTAAATAATAAAATATAATGTTTTAGCAAACTTATATGTCGAAATACTGTTAAATGCATAACAAAGTATATTATTAAAGTAGACCGCAAATGCTGCAGTGTTTTCTTTTATTTAAAACTAACCAAGGTGTGTGAAAAATCGGAATGGGGACACTAAATAAAGTTGTATGGGAGAAAAAACGATCGTAATTTTGTTTTTAATTTAAAAATGTTTTTATTGCTAAGTAATTAAAATGT